>JAJJBR010002360.1:0-88371 GCA_022817965.1 Solanum lycopersicoides
ACACGGAATTGATGCGCCGTAGAAACCTGGGACCTCGGAACCTTTGCTACAGCCAAGTCAACTAACTTGGGGAGTTAGAGTAGCTAGGAAAGGTTGGGTCCAGCCATGTAGAGCTCTCGAATACGAAGATTTACTCGAATGAAGTCTTTACCGGACTTAAAAAGGGAAAATCTTAGGTTTGGGGGTCTAGGGGTAAAATGGTCTTTTTCCAGGCTAAGGGTAGTATCCTAATTACCCTAAATATATAATTAATTATTTAATTAATAAGGTGGAGGGGCATTTTGGGGAGAGAGGGCCAAAAATTGGCTTTTGAAGTGAAGTCTTTCTCCACCCAGGTTCGAACCTAGGTGGAAGCAATGAATTAAAGTTATTTTTATTTAAGTTGGTAAATTAATGTAATTAATTAATATTTATTATTTATTGGCTGATTTAAAATAAAAGGGAAATCAGATTTTTATTAATAATTAACTAAACCTTATTTGACTAAGTCCTAAAGTAGACTCCTAAGCCTAATATAACTCTCTCCTCTCACGTTCTCTCTGCCAAAATAAATTCAAGAACAGAAAGATAAACCAAGTTCTTCACACTTGAAGAACTCACCACGAAAGATAAAAACAAACAACGAAATCAATCACGTAGGCAAAGAGAAGGTTGTCTGTCGAGTTTGGTGTTGAACTTTTGGTGTTAGACGTGTGTTTGGAGGAGTTCTTTTGGTAGAAAGTCGAGGTTTGAACGTCAAAAAGGTATGGGTTCTCTTCTCTCTTGGTCCCTTTCCCAAGAGACCCCTTAAGATTCAGTCAATTATAATCCGAGAAACTAGGATTGTTCCCGTTGCATGTCCCTGTCACTAGCTCCCATTGAATCATAGGTTGGTTATGTTTGCTGGTAGAAAACTAGGGATGAAACATATTTTTGTGATGATTATGTGTTTATATGTATGCTCGGAATTATGTGAATTATGTTGATGTTTTTCCGAAAATATAACTACGTGTGTTTGGGTGTGTTGTCGTGGCTACTGGTTACGGTTTAGGGCTTGAAATGGCATGATAGTTCTTTGTATTTCATGTACACATGTTTATGTAAATCGTGATGTTCATATTAAATGAAATGTGGCTGAGTTGAGTGATAATCTCTTGGCTAAACGAATCCATGAATATGCACCTAAAACGTTCTAAATGCACTATGAAATTTCCCAAAGAACTAATGTGTAACTTGATGAAATATGCTGAAAAACTACAAAATTTTCCAGCTTCAAGTGATGAATTTCGGTCAAGTTAAGAGGGTTCAAAATGTTGTGAAAAATGAATTAAAACAAGTGAGGTCATGGAGGATTGAACCCGTGACCTCACCATGTAAAAAACCATGAAAATAAAAAGTAAAAAGGAATGTGGTGAAGGGGATTCGAACCATGGTCTTGGTTGGAAATAAGCTATGAAAATAAGAAATGAGAGGAGTGGGATTCGAACCCACAACCTCTCAGACAGCTTAAGGAAAAATGAAAAGAAAAGAAATGTGAGGCGTGGGAATCGAACCCACGACCTCTAGGCAGTAAAGGAGAATTAGAAGAAAATGAAAAGAAAAGGAATGTGAGGCGTGGGAATCGAACCCACAACCTCTAGGAAGTAAAGGAGAATTACAAGAAAAATAAAGTGAGGTTGTGGATGTTTAATACCACAACCTCATGGTCAACTCGAAATAGTCAAGGAAAAATAAATAAAAAAATAAAAGGGGTTGTGGGGGTTTGATCCCACAACCCCTCGGCCAAGGAAGAGAATTTTCAAAGGATAGAAATAAAAAGGAAACGTTGATGTTGGGGCTCGATCTAGGTTCCCAATGTCATGTGGACTGAAATTAAATGAAAAGAAAAATGTAAAGTGTTGTCCAAGGGATTCGAAACCGGGTTCCCTTGCCCAAATTCCGTATTGATACATAAGTCATACGTGAATTAAATATTCAAGAATAATGCTGCCTACTTAGATTGAAATCGAGATCTTGGCATACATACAAGATGCATAAGTCTTGTACCACATAATCTTAGGAAGATATGAATCACTTAAACAACTATGAATGAAGCCTCATGGCTTGTATGTATAGACCCATAAGTCTAATATACTTAAAAATAAGTGAACCTAGGATGTATGCAATGAAATGATGAAACCCTAGAAGGGTTAAAGAAGAGTGTGAAATACACTAAATGGCCAAGTGCATTGGCATATGATGAGATAAACATTCACGTAATAAGGGGTGAGTAATTATGAAGAGCAATGTGCTAAAGTTAATGAATGTGGTGACAACATGATAAGAGGCTAATGTAAAAGATGAGAGCAATCTCAAATGAGCCTAAATAAATGTTACCAAAACGTACTCACCTATGAGAGTGTAAAGTTAATGAAGATACCAGTCTCTATGAACACTCTAATGAAAGTATTGAGAATAATGTATACTTAATACTAATGATGATATGAGAAATCATCTATTGAGCTATGATGTTCTCATACTAGAAGCCAGCTTCCATGACGTATGAGTTGAATGAAATGGAACTTTATACTGAGCACCGATAGACTAGCTATGAGCGGTGATGCCTTCTTTCGGGAAGGGCAGAGGTTCATGTAACTCTCATGAGATGAGACTGTCCGGCATGCCGGGTATGGGTCTCCTTATATCTCCTAGTCTTCGAACCTATACTGCCAATATAGGGATCTGGCGGGATTCAATTCCCATGTACGCTAGCATGTTTTAGGTCACTTTGGCCGGTGATTCCACCTCTTTTCAATGTGGGGGAGACACTGGATTTCATGATGCTCACATGATCTATGTCGGTTAAAGTTAAAGTTCCCAATGAATGAATGAGGCCAGCCTCAAATAATGCATATAATGAAATGAACGATACCAAAGGTGTTAGGATAGGATAATCAAGAGGTGAGCTAGACTCAAGTAATGACACTAGGTTATTCTTGATCATTGCATAGCAAACCCGATGAGAGTCTTAAAATACATCCTAGGTATAGCTGGTGTTTACACTATCTTATGAATGAATGAAATGAAGTACATATGAACGAATGAAGCAGACTTTGTGTTTGTTAAAGAAGGCTCCCTAGTTGAGGTCCCATATGTTGAGTCCTCATTTTGGGAAGTCTTAATTTTAAGTCCATGATTCCAAGGTCTCATGGCATATGAATAAATGATATGAAAGATGTTATGTGCTATATGCAATATGTTATGTGCTATGTGTAAAATGTTATGTGCTGTGTGCAATATGATAAGTATGATGTTGCATGTTACTCTCATGTCATGACTTTCCTAATCCAAATTTGGAAAGCTCACTAACTTTCCTAATCCAAATTTGGAAAGTTCACTAACTTTCCTAATCCCAATTTGGCAAGTCCACTGACTTGACTTTCCATAATCATGTTGTTAGGAAAGAGCTATTCTTACTCATGCATGTCCTTGGTGTGTGCTTGCATATACCCATACTTAGTACAAGTGTGTACTAATCCCATACAACTCTATATTTTAGGTGCAGGCACAGGTGGACGCTAGAACTTACAGGTTGACGTTGCAGCTATCCGGACGTGGAGATTCATCCGGACTTGGTAGGCCCTCATGCCTTCGAGGATGTCTACTGTTACTATCTAGCTTAGATGTAGGCTTTAGCTAGTGGAGTATGTACCACTAGTGTTTCTTTCCGTTTTTATTTCAGACATTGCATTGGTGCCATTTTGGCAATTATACATTTAATGCAGTATTGAACTATTTCTTTCAGTTGATAATCTTAATGTTAGATGGTTGATTGTGAACATTATGAATGTAAATAGAATGACCTTTATGCATGATAAGAAACAAAAAGTTTCAAATTTTCCGCAAAATTAACCTAGATGAAGTAAGAATGACGTAAGTAGGCTTGTCTGCGACCTCTGAGAGGTCAACGACGCCGGTCTTGTCTGGGGTATAGATTCCTGTCATGACAAGACCTCTCGCATACACAAATATATACATAGGGAGTTTACATAGACTCCTCGCATAGGAAGCTTACATACGCTTCTACTTATATCTCACATACACAATATATAAGATAGAGTCTAAAAGTGATGTCTCATATAAAACTATCTAAATTGGAATAAAACAATTCGGGCATAGACCTTACACAAATGTATAAATACCACTTAGAGCATACAAAAAATGTCTTGAACAATAAGAGTGAAAAGAATGTCATTAGACTATATCAAGTCACATAGGTAGAATGAGAAAAGGCATCATCCTCGTATCTTGAGGACGTACCCACACTTGGAGAAATGATCCAATCCTTCCTTGCAAATTGGTCACTAACCCTTCAACGACCTAAAATATTTGGGAAAAAGGGAGAAATAGGGGTTAGCACATCACTTGTAATAAGTATAGAAACATGTGCACACACTATAGAAGTCATGCTAAAAGGGTCATTTGTTCAAAACCATGCCAAGTTTCTTTGAAAAGCCTTATGCACAATCAAGAACACCTAAAAGACATTAACCATGAACTCACTAAGACAATAGCATATTCAACACAAGACCAACATCATTAAGTATAACCAAGTCAACATGTGTAATATCATACTAGAACCATAGCCAAAGCAACTCCAACATCATGTTATACTAACAAAGCATCTATAAGAGTGCATAACATAATAACATATACAAGACCCTTACTCATAACCCACTATCAAGTCTACAAGTGTAATGACCAAGTAAAGCCCCATAACCTTATTCAACTAAGCAAACCAAATAAAAGATCATAAGTAATGCCTAACATCACATAACATAGCATCAAGAGTACTCATCATCATAGTTATCAATAATAGACCAATAGCATGCTCATGCATGAAACCAACATCTTATAGTATCATCAACATGTAAAGTCAACACATGCATTTCATTCAATTTCTAAGAGCATAAGAACATAAGAACATCCTTCTAAGACTTCCCTCAAGGCTAACTAGTGCAATGTATAGGTAGAGTCTCATACCCCTACCTAGACTTAGTCAAACCCTTCATGTCATGTTAGTTAGAGTTCACTTATTACTTTATTTTACTTTCGGGAACATCTTGCCTTAGCCGACATAGACCACATGAGCTAATGTGGAATCCGGTGTGATGAAACCTTACACCGAAGGAAGGTGGACTACTTGTCAAGGTAGTACCAAAACATGAACATAGCATCTAGGTGGATCCACTAGCTAGTATTCCTATGGGGGCAACATAGTTCAAGAACTAGGAGATGTACTTGGGACCCTCTTTATGCATTTGGTATTATAGTCTCCTATCTCATGAGTTCAATAGTGAACCTACCTTCCCTAATTGAGAAGGGACACTTCTCACTACTAGTTCACTCGGTGCTAAGCTAGAGTCCCTTTTGAAATGTCTTTCTTTAACAATCATAACTTAGTTTAGGTCATAGGAGAATATCTCCTTGTATAGTCATAGTCATTAGCTCAATAGGAATTGCATGAGAACAGCTTTCATTACAACCCTCATAGGTGATATTAGCACATTAACATCATTATATCATATTAACGCACATAGGTACTTCATAACCAACCTTATATCGTTACATTTTAAGCATCACATAATAAAGACATTTAAATTGCATCATCATACCAGACCTACTTAATCCAATTACAAGACATACTTCAATTGAACTTCATCACCAAGTACAAGCCATCATAATTGAAGTAAAGGTTTAGGATAACAAAGACTTACCCAATCTTCTTCAAAAGCCATCGTCATGGTCTTACCATCAACCAACCAATACCATCCAATAATCGGTGTAATAGCATAATTCAATAGTAATTAACACAATAGCTAGGTCAACTACATCAATACAATTCAATTATATACTAGATAATAACCTAGGGTTAGGGAATTGGGGTCAATTCATCACCTCTACCACAACAGTAGGTTAAAACATCAAGAACTAGAATAATTATACAATAATACATTATAATCCAATCATAATAACCAAAATAAACCACATACAATACAACTTAGAAGATCAAATTCGTATTAGGAAGAAACCCATATAAAACCATCTTTTTGAAAACCAATTTCGGAAGAACCCTTTGGGGAAAGGAATCCCAAAGGTGAACAGTTCCCATACCTTGTTATTCTTTGAAAATTAATGGTGAAAAGAACCCTTATTTATGCCTTACAACCCTTAGACTTTGGTATTTTATGGATTTTCCTTGGGAGAGAGAAAGTAGAGAGGATGAAAAGCAATTTGGGTGTGGGAAATTGGGGGTGTTAAGTTGTGTTTAGGCTTAGGGTAGGTTATATTGTTAATTAACTAACCTAATTAACCACCCCCTAATCACTAATTAAATCCCTAACTAACTAACTTAGTTAAAAGAAGTCTTTAAAACATAACAGTAAAATTGCAGGCTAACCTACGAGACCTCGACCTATGGCCCGTAGGTTGGTCGACGGGGCCTTGGACTGACCGTCCTGCACAACCGTCATTTGAATAAGAGAGTTGCTAAATTGGGATTTTTGTAAAAAGGTTAAGTGACCATTGACGCCCTGTCGATCTGGCCACGCCTCGTCGCCTGCAACCGTCGATGGCTACTGCCTGGACTGCCTTATTTGGCAGGTTTGGGTCAAAATGAAAGGGTCCTCCTCAAGATCCCTTAGGGTGGTCCTTAAGGAGTCGTACCCAGACGTTTCGACCCTAAACCTACTCTAATATGTGTTAGACACCTTTTCATTAAATTTCATCAAATTTCAACTCCTAAAACCTCGTGAAATAGGCTACGGCACACTAGCCCCTTTTGCACTAGTCTCCAGACGTCATGGAAATTCCTTGATGTTTTGACTCTAAAACTTCCTAAATGACTTTTATACATTATTATTGGCCTTAAAATAGTGTTACAAACTTTAGATACTCATGTGAGGCTCTAGACTAGGTCTTGGATTTTTTTAGTCAGTGTTAACCCTTTCTTTTTGGTGTGGGAGGAGAACACCGGATTCCATGTAGCTCACATGGTCTCTAGTTGGTTATTGCACCATTTTACCTAATGTAATAAGATAATGAATAAGTCATGTATGTAAACTATTTTTAGGGTTGTCTTAAAGGTTACTACATAGGGTAAGGGAGGGTATGGGACTTCTCTCACTCATTGCACATGTGGGATCCTAAAAGTTGATCCTAGTAGTGGATTGTATGATCAAGTTGGTTACATACTATGTATGTTAAGCTTTATATGAACTTATGAATCAAACATGTTATGATTATGTAACACTCTGAAAGTCCATGACATAAGATAGAGCCTCCCATGATGAACTAAACCTTAAAATACTATTTCTAAGCCTAAAATAATGTTTATAAACCATTTAGGAAGTTTTAGAGTCAAGACGCCAAGGAACGTACATGACGTCAGGAGACTTGCTAAAAATTGAACTAGCTAATGTCCCTATGTTTGGTGAATGAATGGGAGGGTCAAATGAAGTCTAAAACTTGTAAAAGACTTTTAATAGGTAGAATGTAGTACAAAGGGTTCAAACGTCCAGTAAAGACTCCCCAAGGACCACCCGAAGGGTCCTTGAGGAGGACCCTAACGTGGGCAGACAGGCTGCCAAAGCAGCCTGCGTGCAGAAAGAATCAGGGCGCTGCTGCGCATAGCGCAGCCCACACGAGGTAGGGCAAAAGTTTCCTCGCGACGCCGCCACAAGGTCCACTGCCTCAAATCATATTTTGAAAATAAATTCAGAAATAAGCCTCGCGAAGCAAGCCACTTCCCAAATTCGTTGAAATCGTATTTTAAGCATTTTGACTTCACAAAAAGACCCAATTAAATGAGGGGTCTTTTGGGTAATTTAGGGGGTAATTTTATATAGCCTAAGGGTCAGTTATAAGTCAATTTTCACTCACCTAAACCAAATTCCCGAAACAAAACCCAAAAGCTCTCATCTCTCTCTACTTTCTCTCTCCCAAAATCCTCCATTGAAGGAAGAACAAAGCTTGAAGAAGAAGACCAATTCTCTAGGATTTCACTTCAATTTCGTGGATAAATATTCATTAAGGTATGGGTTCTTCACTCTTGGGATTTGTTTCCCCAAGAGGTCCTTTCAAATTGATTTCTAATTCACCCAATTCCAAGGGTTTTCCAATTCTAATGGGTTTTCTTCTAAACTTGAAATTGATGATTAATTGTGATTGCCTATGACTAATTAAGTATAGATTTTTGATTAATTGATTCTAATTGAGGGAATTTCATGTGGATCATGTCCCTTCCCCAAATTCACCAAATTTTGGATCTTGCTTATAAATTGATGGGAATCGAAGAATGTATTGATTGTTAGTTTATTTTTATCTATTTTAATTCAATAATGGAATACCTAGGGTAATGTGTTGTTGTGATTGTATCTATTCTTGAAGAATTCATGATGAGCCCTATTCCCCTAACCCTAGGTTATGAATTGAAGTTAATTGTGTTAGTGATGACGTAATTGACCTAGCGATTGTGTTAATTACTATTGTGTGATGATATTACACCCATGATTGGGTTGAACTGGATGGTTGATGGTAAAACCTTGATGATGAATTGAGAAGGAGATTTGGTAAGTCTTGTGATCTCAACCCTTTACTTCAATTATGATTGCTTGTGTTTAGTGATGAAGTTGTATTAAAGTATATCTTATGATGAGATTTATTAGGGTTGGTATGATGTTGAATTGGATTTGTCTTGAATTATGAATTGTGAGTTGTTGGCTAAGATGTAAATGTAATAAGTATGGTGATAACTTACCAATGTGCCTTATAATGATGGGATTATGTAAATGTGCTAACCTCACATGTATGAATTGTAATGAAAGGAAAATACTCATGCAATTCTTATTGATCTATGATTATGATTATATAAGGGGTAGACCATATCGCCTAAACTAAGCTATGATGTTTAATAAAGACTCAAAGACATTTCAAAAGGGACTATAGCTTAGCACAAGTGAACTAGAGTGAGAAGTGTCCCTTCCCACATAGGGAAGGTAGGATCCCTAATGTACTCATGAGATTGGAGACTATAATTCATGTAGCATAAAGAGGGTACCAACTACATCTCCTAGTTCTTGAAATATGTTTCCCCCAAAGGAATACTAGCTAATCGATCCACATAGATGCTATGTTAATGTTTTGGTATTACCTTTGCAAGTTGTCTTCCTTCTTTTGGTATAGGGTTCCATGACACCGGATTTCACATTAGCTCATGTGATCTATGTCGGTTAAGGAATGATGTTCCCAAAAGGTAAAATGATGTAATGAATGAACTCTAACTAGGATGACCTAAGGGTTTTATCTTAGTTTAGGTAGGGGTATGGAACTCTACCTATACATTGCATTAGTTAGCCTTGAGGGAAGTCTTAGGAGGATGTTCTTATGTATGTATATGCTTATAAATGTAAATGATATGTATATGATGATCTTACATGTTGATGACACCATAAGATATTGATTTCTCTTATGAGTATGTGTTTGGTCTCTATTGCTAAAGTGTGATGATATGTACTCTTAATGATGTAGTATGTGGAGTTGGGAATTTTTTATTGTTCTTGTTAGGTTTAATTTATTGATTAAGGTTATGGGGCTTTGCTTAGTCATTGCACTAGTGGACTTAATGAGGGTTCATGAGTAATGGTCTTGCTTTGGTTATGATGTTATGATGTTATGAACTCTTATTCATGCTTGTTGATAAGCATGTTGACTTGACTAGACTTAGTATTGTTTGTCTTGTGATGAACATGGTCTTGACTTAATGAATATGTTGTCACATCCGGGGAGCACCCCCTAAACGTAACCGGGGTCCATGTCCTCTTTGAGGACTAAGACTAGCCTCTTAGCATACATCATTACATTCATAGGTTTAAAATGCGGAAAATTTAAAACTTTTCATTACTTCTACATGGAGGTTTACAAAGACCTCTACATACACATAATATATTCGTATCGAGTATACATAGACCCTTGATTAGGAAGATTACATAGTCTTCTACTTTTATTGCACGTAAGTATATATCTAATATAGAACATAGTCTTTAAGAATTGTCTCATCTCATAACCATCTAACAAGATCATATCAATTTGGGCATAACCAATACATCAATGTAAAGGGGCCACATATAGGCTTATACAATCCGTACTCAAATGAAAAGAGAAAGAACATAAGAGTCTTAAAACTAAAACAGCTTCATATGCTCGATATTGGCATCGCCCTTGGAAAGTGAGGACCTACGCACTTGGATGATTGAGAAAGTCCAAGTCTTCTTCAAGTCTTCTAAAAAGGACTTCAACGACCGTAACCTAAAATGTTGGTAAAAGGGAGAAAATGAGGCTAGTACACCACTTGTACTAAGTATCAGACCATATGCACATATAAGATCAAATCATGCAAAAAAAAGGACATTTCATTGAAAACATGCTATGTTAGCTTTTTAAAAATCTTATGCATAATCAAGTAAGTCATACCAATCAACAAGACATATTCATTAAGTCGAAGCAAGTAACATGCATACCAAAATACTTGCAACCAAATCAAATACAACCCTATCATTAAGTAATATCATCACAAGCATGAATAAGAGTTTACCATATCATAATAAAGCAAGACAAGTACATCATGAATCCTTATAGAGTCAACAAGTGCAATGACCAAGCACAGCCTCATAACCTTACTCAATCAAGTAACTCAACAATAACCATGACTAATATCCAACTTCACATAACATGACCTTTTGAGGTACATAACATCATACTTCATCAATATAGACCAATTACATGATCATAAGAATAAACATGTAAGATCATCATATTATCATCACTTGCATTCATTATCATATAAATACATAATATTAAACTCCTAAGCCTTCCCTCATGGCAAACTAGTGCAAGGCATAGGTAAAGTCTCATACCCCTACCTAGGCTAAGTCAAACCTCTCAAGTCACCCTAATCGATTTATACTTCATTACTTCATTTTAATTTAGGGAACACTTGTCTTAACCGACATAGACCACAAGAGCTAAGTGTGGAATCCGGTGTTGTAAAACCTTACACCGATGGAAGGTGGTCTACCGTCCAAAGTAAAACCAAACATAAACGTAGCTTTCTAGGTGGATCCACTAGCTAGTCATCCTATGGGGACAACATAGTTCAAGAACTAAGAGATAAGTATACTCCCACTACATACCACTTGGGAATTGGGGTCTCCTCTAATGGGAATCCATTGGATGAGTATCCCTCATTGGGGAGTCAACACCTCTTGTGGAACTATAGGGTGAAGCTTTCTCTATGGGAAGTCATCACCTTCCATTGTCAAGTTCACTGGGTGCTAAGCTAAGTTCCTTTTAAAATGTCTTTAATGTATTTATTAATCATCATAACTTATTGTAGGTCATAGGGTCTAGCCCTTGTATAATCATCATCATCATAGCTCAATAAGAATTGCATGAGTATAGTCCTTTCATTACAATTCATCTAAGTGAGGTTAGCACATTTTCATATTCATTCATGATAAGGCATATTGGTAGTCATCAACATCCTTATAACATTACATCTTAAACAACCTCACAACCATTGTCAAGAAATTTCAATTCAACATCATACCACCCTATCAATCTTAATACAAGGCATACTCCAACACAACATCATGACTTAATCACAATTAACCATAATTTGAAGTAAAGCATAGGGATCATTAGACTTACCACGTCTCCTTCATAATCCATCATCAAGGTCTTACCATCAACCCTTTACTCGACCCAATAGGGGACTAATATTATCACACAACAATAACCAATAGAATAACAAGGCTAATTGAATCATTATATCACAATTCATCAGTAGTTCATAGCTTAAGACAAGACACTTAGGCCAATTCACAACATTCTTCATAATCTATATCAACTTCTCAAGAACTAGCATGATAGTCCTATAATTCATCTTAGTCTATTCATAATTGATACAATAACACCATAGGATGGTAATTCAATCAATAACCAAGTCAATTGGACCAACATTACACCACCCATATCAAGATCATAACCTAGGGTTAAGGGGTGAGGGTCATCTTCTACAAAGTAGAACAAATCATCAAGATATATCATAATTAAGTTAGAATACATGTTAATCTATTCATAATATGCAAAAGAAATCATAAACAAATCAATTCATAACATCTATTTCGAGATTGGGTAAGACCCACTTAAAACTCAACTTTTGAAATTACTTTGAAGGAACCCTTTGGGTAAAGGAGTCCCAAAGGTGAATTAGAGCTTAGGTTAATCTAATGGTGTTGGGGTCTTTATATGGGGAGTTAATTAGCTTAATTAGGCTTCCCTTAACCCCTAACTTACCCCCTAACCCCTTAATTAATTAATTGGAACTAACTTAAAACGTGCAGAAAAAGCAGTGACCACAGACGACCCCACGATCGACGGATAGTGGTTCAATCGACGACCACTGTTCCCTTCCATGCTGCACATCCGTCGTTTTGGTCAGAGACTGTGCAAATGACCCTTCAAAGATTTTGGCTAAGTGACCATCGACGGTGGCCATCGAGGGTCGTTGGTTTGTCCTAGGGGACTCGTATCCGGACGTTTCAACCATGAATCAACTCAAACGCATGTTAGACACCCTTCCACCAATTTTCATCATTTTCCAACTCATAAAAGCTAGTCAAATAGGCTACGGCACGCTAGTGCCTTCTTAAACTAGTTTCCGGGCGTCATGGACGTTCTTGGACGTTTTGGTTCCTAAGCTTCCTAAATGACTTAGATCCATTAAAATGGACCTTAAAACACTGTCTAGACTTTATGGCACTTATGTTAGGCTTTAAGATACGTCTTGGATTTTCGAAGTGTTACATTATCCCCTCCATAGGAATATTCGTCCCCGATGACAGTAAAACTCTTTTGAAGGAAGGAATAGACTCAAGACTAGCAACCCAACCAACAACAATACATGAAAACATAAATCATATCATTTTAAACAAGGCAATTCAAAAAGATTCAATTACCACACATAAGGCTCAAACATCACATTATGACGAATTTTCTTCTCACAACAACAACATGAGCTCAATATGCTTTACATGAGTCAGTTATGCAAAAGTTCAACTTACCTACATGATACATATCACTTTATAAAGACTCACCATATCAAAATGCACGACATAACTCAAATAAGCAGAACAGCAATTTACCAGCATATTTTATTGTAAGTTACTGTAACATCATTCAAAATGCACATTTTGCAAAACTTCACCAAAAATCAAGCAACTTCAATTTCTAATCCTTATTTTCATTATGAATAGAAGTAACTAACCTTAGATATCAAAACGATGAGGGTAACGGGACTTCATGTCGGCCTCGGACTCCCATGTTAGACCCTCAACTAGGTGATTCTTCCATAACACATTTACGGAAACCACCTTTTTGTTACTCAACTTCTTTACTTGCCTATCAAGGATTTGAACTGGAACCTCCTCATAGAAGAGGTTATCCTTCACACCAAGACCCTCAATAGGAAGAATGAACTTGGGATCACTGATACACTTCATAAGCATAGAAACATGGAAAAACGGATGAACCGAAGCCAATTCATTAGGGAGTTTCAACTCATAGGCAACCTTACCACCCTTTGCAAGATTTCATAGGGACCCACATTAACGATGACTTAACTTCCCTTTCTTGCCAACTCTAACCACCCCTTCATAGGCGAAATTTTTAAGTACACTTTATCACCTTCTTCAAACTCTAAATCCCTTCTCCTATGATCGACACAAGACTTTTGCCGACTATAGGCTATTTGCAAGCGATTTTTTATAATATGAACTTTCTCCAATGTCTTATAAATCAAATCGGGACCAAGAATCAAAGACTCACCGACTTCAAACCACCCAATAGGAGATCTACACTCCTACCATACATTGCTTCATAAGGAGCCATGGATATGGATGAATGGAAACTATTGTTGTAAGCAAACTCCACCAAAGGCAAGTGCTTATTCCAAATTCCGTTGAAGTCGATGACACAAGCTCTAAGCATATCCTCAAGGGTTTGAATAGTAGACTCCGCTTGACCATCCATTTGGGGATGAAAAGCGTTACTTAACTTCACCTTGGTACCCAACCCTTCTTGAAATGACCTCCAAAACCTAGATGCGAATTGTGCACCCCTATTTGATATAATGGATAACGGAATATCATAGCGACACACAATCTCATCTATGAAGATCTTTGTATAATCCTCCGCCGAATAAGTAGACTTGACGAGAATAAAATGAGCGGACTTGGTCAACCTATCCACCACCACACATATGGAGTCATATTGTTTTTGAGTCTTAGGCAAACCTACAACAAAATCCATATTGATGTCTTTCCACTTTCAAGTAGGAATTTGGATTTCTTGAAGTAAACCACCGGACTTTTGATGTTCGGCTATTACTTGTTGGTAATTTGGACACTTTGCTACAAACTCCGTTATATCCTTCTTCAAGCCTTCCCATCAATACACTTCCCTAGGGTCATGATACATCTTTGTACACCCTGGATGAATGGAATAACGGGACCCATGAGCTTCCTCAAGAATCCAATTCTTCAAATCATCTACACTAGGAAGACAAAATATTCCTTGATACCTCAAAACACCATCCCCCCTAAGGAGAATGACTTATTAAACTTACCAAGAACCGATTCTTTCAATCCATCAATGGTTGATCAAGGTGTTGTTTGGACTTCACCTCAACAACTAAGGATGACTCGGAGTTATGATGGACCATAAAACCACCATTTGGAGAATCTTCCAATATAACCCCCAATCTAGCCAACCTATGAACATTTTTCACTAGGTCTTTCTTGGCTTCCTCCACATGAGACACACTACCCATGGTCATACGACTTAGAGCATCCGCAACCACACTGTCCTTGCCGGGGTTATAGAGGACACTCATATCATAATCTTTCAATAATTCTAACCACCTACTTTGTCGGAGATTCAACTCCTTTTGAGTAAACACATATTGGAGACTCTTGTGGTCGGTATACACATCAACATGAACACCATACAAGTAATGCTCCATATTTTCAAGGCAAATACCACGGCCGCTAATCAAGATCATGAGTGGATAGTTCTTCTCATGCACCTTAAGTTGTCTAGAAGCATAGGCGATTACTTTCCCATGTTGCATAAGACACACCCCAAACCCACTCGGGATGCATCAAATATAACAAAGCCCTTTGTACCCTCGGTAAAGTCAACACCGGAGCGGAAGTAAGCCTATCTTTCAAGATTTGGAAGCTCTTCTCACATGCCTCCGACCACTCAAACTTCTTACTCTTTTGGGTCAAAGTAGTCAAGGGAGATGCAATGGACGCAAAACCATCCACAAACCTCGATAATAACCCGCTAGACCCAAGAAACTCCTAATGTCGTTGGAGTCAATGGTCTAGGCCAACTTTCACCGCCTCCGTTTTCCTTGGATCAACCTCAACTCCCTCACTAGAGATGATATGACAAGAAAGCCACCGACCTCAACCAAAACTCACATTTGCTATACTTGGCAAAAATTGATGTTCTTTAAGTACTTGCAACACCACTCTCAAATGACCATGTTCCCTCATTTTGAATATACCAAGATGTCGTCAATGAAGACAATGACAAATGAATCTAGGTAACTTCGAAACCCTATTCATTAGGTCCATAAACGCGGAGCATTAGTGAGACCAAAGGACATTACTAAGAACTCATAGTGACCATATCTAGTCGAAATGCCATCTTTGGTATATCCTCACCTCTCACCCTAAGTTGGTGATACCCCGATCTCAAGTCAATCTTAGAAAAGTAGCTTGCCCCTTGGAGTTGATCAAACAAGTCATCAATCCGAGGAAGGATACTTTTCTTAATAGTGACTTTATTGAGTTGGCGATAATCAATGCACATTCTAAGGACCCATCCTTCTTCTCACAAACAAAACCGGAGCACCCCATGGAGAAATACTAGGTCTAATTAAGCCTTTGTCTAGTAAATCTTTGAGTTGAGCCTTTAATGGCCAGAGCCACTGATAAGAGGAATAGAATTGGATTTGTATCCGGTAGCAAATTGATACCAAAATCAATTTCCCGTTCGGAGGAATATCGGAATATATTAGGAAATTCACTCACTATGGGGACTGATTCAATGGGAGGATTGCGCAGTTAAATCTTGGACTCTACTATATATGATATAAACAACCTTTAGAGATCATTTTGCATGCTTTTAGACAAGAGATGATACGACTTCTAGGAATAGAATTTCCCCTTTCCACTCTAAAATGGGTTCATTGGAAGTTAAACTTCACCACCCTAGATTTACAATTAATAGAGGCAAAGCAAGCATGCAACCAATCCACACCCAAAATGATATCGAATCAAGCATATCAAGTTGTACTAGTTCAACATAAGAAACTCTATTGGACAACATTAAAGGAAAATTTATATACAACCTTTTGCAACAACTGACTCACCCACTGGGGTAGACATTATGAAGGTTCATGCAAGATATCGGTTAAAATGTCAAACATTTTAGCTATAGAGGAGTAACAAACAAAAAGTAGCACCGGGATCAAGTAAATCATATATATCAATAGAAAACACTTTCACATACCGGTCACCACATCGAGAGAGGTCTCTTGCTCACCCCTAGAGAGGAGAGCATAGAAGCGGTTCTTCTTAGGAGCATCATTAGAACAATTTGCTTGAGCTTAACCACCCTTATATTGACCCTCATATTAGGGCAACCCTAACCTGTGGACACTCTTTCCACAACCAAAAGAATTACCCTGTCCAACCAAGCATTCACCAAGATGACCTTTTCCACACTTGGCACATGGAGGCTTCTCATTTGATGAGTTTCACTTCTTCCTTTTGGGCACTAGGTTTAGGCACCTTATCATCACGAGCCTTAGGTAACTTGGATGGAACTTGATTAAGGAACCTCTTCTTGAACCTAGGCTTGTCTTGGATATCAAGTCTACCCTTTGAAGAACCACCACCAAAAGATCTTGCCCTCTTAGCATCTCTACTCTTTCTCTTAGCCTTGCCTCTTCCACTTGTCGAGCATGAACCATGAGATGAGAAATATTCATATTTTCATGTAGCATTTCCGAATGACATTCCTCTTGCAAATGGCACATTTCATCACAATGGCTCATTTCATCCCTAGGATTGGAAACCAAAGAAGGAGCATATATTGACAATTTAGTGAATTTCAAGGAGTATCAAGCACACTCATACCCCTGACGAAGGTTGATGACAGCCCACCACTTTGGCTTCCCCAAATCCCCATAAAATAATCGATCAAGAAAAGCCTTCTTGAAGATCTCCCAACTCACCGGTCCACCCCTTAGAGGCCTATTGTCCCTCCATTGAATGTACCAAATTTGAGCCACATCGTTGAGTTGGTAAGTGGCTAACTCGGTGTTCTCACTTGTAGTCAACCCCATAGCATTAAGGATCGTGTAGACTTCATCAATGCACTCTTGAGGGTCTTCTTCAACCTTGGACCCATATAAAGTAGGAGGATTCATCCTAGTGAAATCCTTTAGACAGGAGGCCATGGTAGAAACTTGTTGGTTTGCTTGAGGTACAACCTCCCGGTTAGCTTGGGCCGTCATAGCTTGAGATTGAGTATTGACGGCTTGGGCTTGTGAAGTGATGGCTTGGGCCAATTGGAAAAGGGCAGCCCTTATGTCACCATCCGTCAAAGGAGGAAGATTGACAGGAGCTTATTCAACATTAGCATCTTCTTCAAGAGGAGGGACTTGATCACCACGGGGAGGAACTCCCGCATTGGCAATCTCCTTCTCAACTCTTCGAGTCGCATTCCTTCGAGTTTCATTTCCTATAACCAAAATACAAGATTAAGGTGAAAGCACACAATAAGTATACTCTAGAGGAGCGATATTGGATTTCCAAGAAAGAGAGAGTTTCCTAAGCATCATATAGATTCCTATTCATAAGTATGGCGCGCTTCACAATTATGATTACGAATCTACATAGACGTGGTTGAGAGAGACATCGACATCAAATATATTCATCATCATGCTCTGATACCAAGTTTGTCACATCCGGGGAGCACCCCCTAAACGTAACCGGTGTCGTCGGACTCTTTGAGGACTAAGACTAGCCTCTTAGAATACATCATGACAATTCATAGGTTAAAAATACGGAAAATTAAAAACTTTTCATTACTTCTACATGGAGGTTTACATAGACCTCTACATACACATAATATATTTGTATCGAGTATACATAGACCCTTCGTATAGGAAGATTACATAGTCTTCTACTTTTATTGCACATAAGTATGTATCTAATATAGAACATAGTCTTTAAGGATTGTCTCATCTCATAACCATCTAACAAGATCATAGGAATTTTGCATAGCACATACATCAATGTAAAGGAGCCTCATATAGGCTTATACAATTCATACTCAAATGAAAAGAGAAAGAACATAAGAGTCTTAAAAATAAAACAACTTCATAAGCTCGATATTGGCATCGCCCTCGGAAAGTGGGGACCTACCCACTTGGATGATTGAGAAAGTCCAAGTCTTCTCAAAGAGCCTTCAACGACAGGAACCTAAAATATTGGGGAAGAGGGAGAAAATGGGGTTAGTACACCACTTGTACTAAGTATGAGACCATATGCACATATAAGATCAAATCATGCTAAAAAATGATATTTCATTGAAAACATGCTATGTTACCTTTGTAAAAATCTTATGCATAATCAAGTAAGCCATACCAATCAAAAAGACATATTCATTAAGTCGAAGCAAGTAATATGCATACCAACATACTTGCAACCAAATCAAATACAACCCTATCATCAAGTAATACCATCACAAGCATGAATAAGAGTTTATCATATCATAATAAAGCAAGACAACTACATCATGAATCCTCGTAAAGTCAACAAGTGTAATGACCAAGCAAAGCCCCATAACCTTACTCAATCAAGTAACCCAACAAGAACCATGACTAATATCCAACTTCACATAACATAACCTTTTGAGGTACATAACATCATACTTTAGCAATATAGACCAATTACATGTTCATAAGAATAACCATCACCATATAACATCATTTACGTGTAAGATCATCATATTATTATCATTTGCATTCATTATAATATACATACATAATATCAACCTCATAAGGCTTCCCTCAAGGCAAACTAGTGCAAGGCATAGGTAGAGTCCCATACCCCTACCTAGGCTATCTCAAACTTCTCAAGTAACCCTAGTCAATTTATACTTCATTACTTCATTTTAATTTAGGAAACACTTACCTTAACTGACATAGACCACAAGAGCTTAGTGTGGAATCCGGTGTTGTAAAACCTTACACCGATGGAAGGTGGTCTACCGGCCAAAGTAAAACCAAACATAAACGTAGCTTTCTAAGTGGATCCCCTAGCTAGTCTTCCTACCTGGTCAACATAGTTCAAGAACTAAGAGATAGGTATATTCCATCTACATTCCACTTAAAAATTGGGGCCTCCTCTCATGGGAATCCATTGGATGAGTATCCCTCATTGTGGATGCAACACCTCATGTGGAACTATAGGGTGAATCTTCCTCTATGGGAAGTCATCACCTCCAATTGTCTAATTTACTCGGTGCTAAGCTAAGTCCCTTTTGAAATGTCTTTAATGTCTTTATTAATCATCATAACTTATTGTAGGTCATAGGTTCTAGCCCTTGTATAATTATCATCATCATAGCTCAATAAGAATTGCATGAGTATAGTCCTTTCATTACAATTCATCTAAGTGAGGTTAGCACATTTTCATATTCATTCATGATAAGGCACATTGGTAGTCATCAACATCCTTATAACGTTACATCTTAGTCAACCTCACAACCATTGTCAAGACCTTTCAATTCAACATCATAACACCCTATCAATCCTAATACAAGGCATACTCCAACACAACTTCATGACTTAATCACAATTAACCATAATTTGAAGTAAAGCATAGGGATCATTAGACTTACCAAGTCTCTTCATAATCCATCATCAAGGTCTTACCATCAACCCTTAACTCGACCCAATAAGGGAGTAATATCTTCACGCAACAATAACCAAAAGAATAACAAGGCCTATTGAATCACTATATCACAATTCATCACTAGTTCATAGCTTAAGACAAGACACTTAGGTCAATTCATAACATTCTTCATAACCTAGATCAACTTCTCAAGAACTAGCATGATAGTCCTATAATTCATATTAATATATTCATAATTGATACATAAACATCATAGGATAGTAATTCAATCAATAACCAAGTCAATTGGACCAACATTACACCACCCATACCAAGATCATAACCTAGGGTTAAGGAGTGAGGGTCATCTTCTAGAAACTAGACCAAACCATCAATATATATCATAATTAAGTTATAATACATGTTAATCTAATCATAATTTCCAAAATAATCATAAACAAATCAATTCATAACATCTATTTCGAGATTGGGAAAGACCCACATGAAAACTCAACATTTGAAATTACTTTGAAGGAACCCTTTGGGGAAATTAGTCCCAAAGGTGAATTAGATCCCATACCTTAATGTTTGATGAAGAATTGATGGATAAACTTTACTCTTTTCTTCCCTTAAACACTCACCTAGCTTGGTCTTCAATGGAGTTCTTCACTAGAGAGAGAAAGAAGAGAGAAGGAAGAGAGTTTTGGGTTTGTGAGTTATGAGAGCTTAGGTTAATCTAATGGGGTTGGGGTATTTATATGGGGATTTAATTGACTTAATTAGGCTTCCTTTATCCCCTAACAAACCCCCTAACCCCTTAATTAATTAATTGGAACTAACATAAGACGTGCAGAAAAATCAGTGACCACAGACGACACCACGATCGACGGATTGTGGGTCAACCGACGACCACTGTGCCCTTCCGTGCTGCACATCCGTCGTTGTAAGATCCCAAAAATGGCTTAGGTGAAGCTAGAGTATAACATGGTTGTCATGATGGTTTAACATCCTAAATATTTCTATTATCTGGTATAGAAGCAGTAGCTAAGATTTTAGGTGCATTGGAAGTCAAACGTCAAGGGACGACTAAGACGTTCGACGACTAAGTCACCTATGTGCCTCCTATGTGATTTTATGTGTGATTCATGATCTTATATGGTACTTAAATGATTTATTATTATGTATATAGGTAGTTTGTCATGTTTCGTGAAGTTTGGAGGTCAAACGTCCAAGAACGTCCATGACGTTCGAAAGATGTGCCTTGAAATGACCTTGTGTGTCTAAGAATGTTTCATCGCATTTTACATGTTCGTTTTCTGTGAAATTCATGTGAGAGGTCCTAAACTCGTATACAATCATTTTTGGGTTGGAAACGTCCAGGAAAATATCCCCAAGGACCATCCAAGGGTCCTTTAGGAAGGACCCAAGTTGGTGCCCAAGACTGCCCAAGACAGCCCAACCAACGGTTGGCAATTGACGTTCAGTGGGTCAGTCGACGCCCCGTTGGTGGTGGATCATAGATTTGGACTTAGACATGGGAGAGGTGAGGCCAACGACCAGCCTCAGTCCCAGACCACGGACCAACAGGATGGTCCGTTGGTCAAAGGATGGGCCGTCGTTTGGCAACCGTCTATGAGGACTGGTTCCTGCGCAGTTACTGTTAAGTGAAAGGGGTGAGATGGTAATTTCACCCCACGTCCAAATAAGAGGTTTGGCGGTTCCTTAAGGGTCTTTTGGTTATTTTAGACATGTATATATGTCTTTAACACTTAGAAGAATTCATTCTTCCAAATCAAAACCCCAAAATCCCTTAGAAATTTCTTAGAACTCCATTGTAGACAAAACTTAAGGAAGACCTTGGATTGGAGATTTGAGTGGTTATTCTTCATCAAATTGGAGTATTAACATCATTATGGTATGGTTTTTTATCCTTGAAACTCTATTCATCAAGGAGCCCAAATTCAAAGATGTGTTCTAAAGTTTTCAAAGATGAACTTGTCCAATTTCATAATCTATCCATGGGTTCTTGCATTAAAGGTTTTCAATCATTGTTTATTGATGGAATTGTTGTTAATTATATGATTTTAACTCAATTAAACTATGAACCCATGTAATTGATGAACCCTTATTTTTGACTAATTTATGGGTTACTTGATATTGGTCTAATGCTTATGAATTCTAGTGTAGATTTCTATGGGCTATCTAATGATGTAAGAATTATATTCATTGATGTCTAATTGGTCTTAGATGGATAAATCTATATTTAATTGACCTAGATTCATCTAGTATTATGATTTATGAATTGAATTGATGTTCATGGCCATGGGTAAGGGCCTATTTGTGTTGAATTGGATGATTCAGACATGGATTGAAGTGGAGAAAATGGATTGGTGGTACTCTGCCCTATTTCTCTTTATTTAAAGTATTATATCTCTTGAATTATGTTGTGGTTGGTATGGACCACTTATGGTGGCGATGTTATGTGAATGATGTGGCCTTGTCGGCGTTACTTTATGTATTATGATGATCATAGCCTTGTCGGCACTACTTGATATACTATTATGATTTATGTGGTGATTTATGTGAAGTATGATAATACTTGATATACTATTATGATTTATGTGGTGATTTAAGTGAAGTATGATAATATTTACCTACATGTGAAGTAATGTGAATGTATGTGTTTCTTCTATGGATGCTATTTAGGTGATCATGTTAGACTATGACTATGTGTTCTTGTGTGTAGCCTTAGAGTCGATGCATGGTTGTTCTTAATTGACTAAATGATTATATAATGGTTATATTAATGATGTTAAAGTAATGTATAGGTTGACATAAAGATGATAAGGGTCATTACTAAGTTTTTCAAGAATGATATGTTATATGTGCTAAAGTGAAGTAATGTTGTGTCTTGTGTAGGTAGACTTGTGTCCCTTATTTGATGCATGTATGAACGTGAATATGTGATGTCTTGACTTAGGATGCTAAAGCCTCTTAGTCTTGAAATTATTAATGTTATGAGACCTTGAATGATGATAAGAGGGTTCTTTATCTGAAACCTTGAACCTAGTCGTAAGTTATGGAACTTGAAGTTGAACGCCGTAATGGTATCCTTCTTGTAATGAATGATGGACTTAAGTTTGATTAGCTGGAAAAACATCATATTAAACCTTAGGAATGTCATTATGAGATTCTTGTCGACATTGTAAGGCAGACCTAGGGGACCTCTTTGGTAGGGTAAATGTAATTGGGTTATGAACTTGATATGGAACCCTTTTGTATGAACCTTAATCTGAACTAATCTATGAGAACAAAGGTTAGCACCGAGTGAGTATTTCAAGAGAAGTATCTCTAGTTAAATTATGAGGCTAGATTACAAAGTAAGCCCTTCATATTCCTTAACCATGTTCATACATGGGATGTGTCCAAGTTATACCATTGGCAAGTAGAACAACCTATTCGGAGTAGGATAGAACTCCAAATTCCATGCTTTGCTACCATGGTCTATGTCGGTTATTGCCTATTCTCATCATGTAGGATACCTATTAGCATTAGAGAAGTTCTATGAAGTTTAGGTGGTGGTATGAGACGCTATCTAGACATTACACAATAGGCTTTGAAGATGTTAGTAAGAGTCCCTAGGTCTTCTCCAAGACCATTATTTGAATGTCCTTTATGTGATGAATGTCTCTTAAGTGAACTAATGAACTAATGACATAATTAAGAAGATATGTAAATGAATGAGTACCTAATCTAGAGTTACTTAAGGATTCATTAGTTAAAGTATAAAGAGGGCATAATGGATGGTCTTTCATGTCTTATCTATGGAAGTCTTGAGAATGACTCTAGTTAGGGAAGGTGGTTATTATGTTGGACATGATCTAAACTTAGGAAGTCTTAAGGATTATTTAGGTAACCTTGAAGAGGGTGTGTGGACTTTCTCTTCTAGGAGTACTTAAGTAAGTCTTTTGATAGCTTTAGTAAAGAGAATGTCATATTATGAATGTTATGTATTTGGTGTATTGTGAGTGTGTATGTGCCTCATTCTAAGTAGTCTTAAGGATCGTTTAGGCATGCTTAAATAGGGTGTATGGGCGGTCTCTATTTGTGTGACTTAAGTGAGTCTTAGGATAACTTTTAGTGGGATAATTACATGCTAGAAGGGTCTTGAGTGAAGGTAAGAAACTTCACTGTACAGTGAAGGAACTTCACTGCAACAGTGAATTGGGTTACTGTAAATGACTCTTAAAAATGTGATAATTTCTTTGAGTGATTTATTATGTGTTTCTAAGCTGTTAATGTTGTTCTTATGATAATATTATGATATTTAAATTAAAAGATGCATATTTCCAATAAATGTTTGTTTTTATGATTTTTATGCATTATGCCATACTTAGTACATGTGGTTGTACTGATTCCATGATTTTATCTATCTCTATAGTGATTGGTAGGTGAGGAGCATTTGGGAAGCAAGACTTGGATCATAGCATCGTTCAAGTGAAGTTGAAGTATGTCCTCATTTGACTCGAGGGCATAGATGTCTTTTATTGTTCTTTTTGAAGTATTGTAATAGACTTAGTAGTGCTATGTTTTCTATTTCGTATGGGCATGTGTCCCAAGTACTCTTGTGTCTAAGGATGATGAGATTGAGACTTAGTATTTTCTATGATTTTATATGAAAGAGTTTTTAAATACTATGATATATTTTGTGAAAAGTTTTAATTCCGCACTACTTTTCACTATGTATATGCGATGAATGATATGAAAGGGCTTGTATAAGACCTCCGAGAGGTCAAGTATGCCGGTTGCACTCCAAGAGCGCCATATATTCTAGGGTATGATCTTGGGATGTGACAAACTTGGTATCAGAGCATAGGATGTGAAAGTATTCTTAGGAATCAAAAAGTCTCATCAAGTCACGTCTAGTAGAGTCTTGAACATTGGTGTGAGTCGTAACACATCTATGGGCGAGAGGCTATAAGACTATAGAGTTTCCCTTCTTTTCTAATCATATGTCATGCCGTAGAGTAAATATTATGAGTATCCTTATAAATGTGTTTCCTTGTGTTTCTAGGAGATGAATACTAGAAGGATGGCCGCTAGAAGGTTGGAAGAGGAAAGGGTGAATGAGGAAGTTCCTCCTCATGTTGAGCAAGTTCCTCAAAATGGACAAGGAATACAAGATGCTCAAGTGCCTCTCCAAGGTGATCGAGTCCCTATTGTGGAATAAGGTAATGAGATTCCGGAGGTTTATCCGGTATTGTCTAATAGGGATATTAGAGAGGCTTTTTTTGCTTTAGCCCGAGCGGTGACTACTCGAGCTAATTTGAGTTTGGTCCCTAGGGTGAATGTTGTGGATAGCACTATGACCTCTAGGTTGAGAGATTTTGTGAGGATGAATCCTCCTATCTTTCTTGGCTCTAAGGTAGGTGAAGATCCCCAAGAGTTCCTTGATGGTGTGTACAAGGTGTTGAGTTTTATGGGGGTTACATCTAGGGAGAAGGCGTAATTGGCTTCGTATCAATTGAGGGATGATTCTCAAATTTGGTACACTCAATGGAAGGATAATAGGCCGGTGGAGTCGGATCCTATTGAGTGGGAAGAATTTAAGGAAGCTTTTCTTGGTAAGTACTTTCCCGCGAGAGGAGGGAGGTTAAGGTAGAGGAGTTTATCAATCTCAAGCAAGGAAATATGAGTCTGGACGAGTACTCTTTGAAGTTCTCAACATTGTCTTCATATGCACCGTCCTTAGTGTCAAATCCTAGGGATGAGATGAGTCGATTTGTGACGGGGGTCGCCGACTTAGTGAGGGAAGAATTCTGTACGGCTATGCTACATGATGATATGACCTTAGCTAGACTCATGGTGTATGCCCAATCTATTGAAGAGTCTAAACTTGGTAGGATTTCTAGAAACTTGAAAAGAAGTGATGCAAGTGATCAAGGGCAGCCTAGGTTGAAGAAGAGGGTTTCAACTCAAGAAGAATCTATGGGTGCTAAGGTCAAATTTGAGAAAGGAGGTGGTTCTCAAAATGGCAAACCTACATGTGTCACTTGTGGCAAGAAACATTATGGTGAGTGTCTTTTGGGTACCGGTAGTTTCTTTGTATGTGGAAAAGGAGGACACAAAGTGAGAGATTGTCCTCATAGAGATGGTAAGCAAGTTGCTCCTAATGTTCCAAAGGATGATGCTCCAACAAATAGGCATTTCTATGCACTCCGGACTAGAGGAGAAAAGCCGGAGGAGGATGAGGATGATGTTTGTAAGTCCTTGTCTTTCTCTTTTTAGTGATATGAGTTCCTTCTAAGTGGGGGAGTAGGGTTATAGATGGGATAGAATAGTCCTAGAAGATTGTTGCATGTGCATGGTGTTTAGGAGTTTGGTTGAAATTGAATTTCATTAACTTATTGCATTATGTATTTTTATGAAGCCTTGATGAGGTTGTAAAAGGTGTTTCTATGATGTTACCTTGAATATTAGCATGTCTCTATCATTAATTGCCTAAAAGTGGCATGTTTTTAAAAGAGTTGCAGAAATCACTGTAAAGGTACTGCCCGCTCACTGTGAAATTTTTGAGAAGTTGGATAATTCATTATTTGGTCTAAAATTGTTGTTATATGGTTAGAACTAATGTATATAAGTATGATAATGAATATAAAATGATTTTGTGCTATTTTTAATGAAGGATGTGAGTTTTATAGAATGACGAGTTATAGAATCTTATTCTAGTTTCTTGTTGTGTTGTGAATCTCTTGATTATGTGAAATTAATTTTTTTTTCTCATTGATTATGTATTATATGGTATGGTTATGAGTTGATAATTTAATCTCTATTCTTGGAAGTGTTCGGAGAGTGGCAAGTGTCGAGGACGAATGTTGTCCAAGTGGAGGAGAATGTAAGATCCCGAAAATGACTTAGGTGAGCTAGAGCCTAACATGTTTGTAATGATGTTTTAAGGTACTAAATAGGTCTATTATGTGGTATAGAGTCAGTATCAAAGATTTTAGGTGCATTGGAAGTCAAACATCAAGGGACGACTATGACGTTCGACGACTAAGTCACCCATGTGCCTCATATGTGGTTTTATGTGTTTATGTGTGATTAATGAGATTATATGGTCCTTAAATGATTTATTATGATGTATATAGGCAGTGTGTCAAGTTTCGTGAAGTTTGGAGGTCAAACGTCCAAGAACGTCCATGACGTTCGAAAGATGTGCCTTGAAATGACCTTGTGTGTCTAAGCATGTTTCGTCGAGTTTTACGTGTTCGTTTTGGGTGAAATTCATGTGAGAGGTACTATACTCGTATACGATTATGTTTGGGTTGGAAACTTTCGGTCAAACATCACCAAGGACCATCCAAGGGTCCTTGATGAAGGACCCAAGTTGGTGCCCAAGACAGCCCAACAAACGGTTGGCAATCGACGTCCAGTGGGTCAGTCAACGCCCCGTTGGTGGTGTCTCATCGATTGGGACTTATTCATGGGAGAGGTAAGTCCAACGACCAGCCTCAGTCCCAGACGACGGACCAACAGGACGGTCATTGGTCAAAGGATGGGTCGTCGTTTGGCCACCGTCTGTGAGCACTGGTTCCTGTGCAGTTACTGTTAAGTGAAAGGGGTGAGATGCTAATTTCACCCCACGTCAAAATAAGAGGTTTTGAGGTTCCTTAAGGTTCTTTTGTGTATTTTAGACATGTATATATGTCTTTAACACTTAGAAGAATTCATTCTTCCAAATCAAAACCCCAAAATCCCTTAGAAATTTCTCAGAACTCCATTAAAGCCAAAACTCAAGGAAGAGCTTGGATTGGAGATTTGAATGTTGATTCTTCATCAAATGGAGGATTAAAATCATTTATGTATGGTTTTTGATCCTTGAAACTTTATTCATCAAGGAGCTTAAATTCAAAGATGTTTTTGAAGTTTTCGAAGATGAACTTGTCCAATTTCATGATCTATCCATGGGTTCTTGCATTAAAGGTTTCAATCATTGTTTATTGATGGAATTGTTGTTAATTAGGTGATTTTAACTCAATTAACCTATGAACCCATGTAATTGATGAACCCTTGTTTTTACTAATTTATAGGTTACTTGATATTGGTCTAATGCTTATGAATTCTACTGTAGATTTCTATAGGCTATCTAATGATGATGTAAGAATTATATTCACTTGATGTGTAATTGATATTATATTGATAAATCTATATTGAATTGACCTAGTTTCATCTAGTATTATGATTATGCATTGAATTGATGTTCATGGTCATGGGTAAGGGCCTATTGTTATTGAATTAAATGATTTAGACATGGATTGAAGTGGAGAGAATGGATTGGTGGTACGCTGACCTATTTCTCTTTAAATAAAGTATTATATCTCTTGAATTATGTTATGATTGGTGTGGATCACTTATGTTGGCGATGTTATGTGAATGATGTGGCCTTGTCGGCGTTACTTTATGTTTTATGATGATCATGGCCTTTTCGGCACTACTTTATATACTATGATGCTTTGTGTGGTGATTTATGTTAAGTATGATCATATTTACCTACATGTGAAGTAATGCTAAAGTATGTGTCTCTTCTAGGGATACTATTTAGGTTATCATGTTAGACTATGACTATGTGTTTTTCTGTGTGGTCTTAGAGTCGATGCATGGTTGTTCTTAATTGACTAAATGATTATATAATGGTTATATTAATGATGTTAAAGTAATGTGTAGGTTGACATAAAGATGATAAGGGTCATTACTAAGTTTTTCAAGAATGATATGTTATATGTGCTAAAGTGAAGTAATGTTGTGTCTTGTGTAGGTAGACTTGTGTCCCTTATTTGATGCATGTATGAACGTGAATATGTGATGTCTTGACTTAGGATGCTAAAGCCTCTTAGTCTTGAAATTATTAATGTTATGAGACCTTGAATGATGATAAGAGGGTTCTTTATCTGAAACCTTGAACCTAGTGGTAAGGTTATGGAACTTGAAGTCGAAAGTCGTAATAGTATACTTCTTGTAATGAATGATGGACTTAAGGTTGATTGGCTGGAACGGCATCATATTTAACCTTAGAAAATTCATTATGAGCTTCTTGTCACCATTGTAAGGAAGCCCTAAGGGACCTCTTTGGTAGGGTAAATGTAATTGGGTTATGAACTTGATATGGAACCCTTTTGTATGAACCTTAATGTGAACTAATCTATGAGAACAAAGCTAGCACCGAGTGAGTACTGCAAGGGAAGTAGCTCTAGTTAAAACATGAGACTTGAGTACAAAGTAAACACTTCGTATTCCTTAACCATATGCCTACACGGGATGTGTCCAAGTTCTACCGTTGGCAAGTAGAACAACCTCATCGGAGTAGGATAGAACTCCGGATTCCATGCTTTGCTACCATGATCTATGTCGGTTATTGTCTATTCTCATCATGTGGGATACCTATTAGCATTATAGAAGTTCTATGAAGTTTAGGTGGTGGTATGGGACGCTATCTAGACATTGCACAATAGGCTTTGAAGATGTTAGTAAGAGTCCCTAGGTCTTCTCCAAGACCATTATTTGAATGTCCTTTATGTGATGAATGTCTCTTACGTGAACTAATGAACTAATGACTTATGTAAGAAGGTATGTAAAAGAATGAGTACATAATTTAGAGTGACTTTAAGGATTCCTTAGTTAAAGTGTGAAGAGGGCATAAGGGATTATCTCTTCATGTATTATCTATGGAAGTCTTTAGAATGACTATAGTTAGGGAAGTTGGTTCTTATGTTGGACATGATCTAAACTTAGGAAGTCTTAAGGATTATTTAGGTAACCTGTCACACTCGGATTTTGGAATCCGAATATAACCAGCGTTGTTAACCTCTCAGAGGTCGCAGACAAGCCTCTTCTTAGCTTTCATCACAATCATACAGTTAAATTTGCGGAAAATTTAAAACTTTTTAATGCTTATCGAAGTATACATAGACTTCATATAGTACTGCATAAGAGTGATATTCTAATAGCTCAAACTAAAACAACCATCTATCAATAGATTAAACAAATGAAACGATGAATCATAATAATAATAATAGTTTGCCAATCGGCCTTATTACAACGTTTGAACAAATATTTGAAAAGAAACGCTAGGGACAGTAGTCACTAGCTATATCTAATGTACTAAGCTAGAATAATAAAGTGTAGCATCCTCGAACTCAAGAGGACCTACCAAAGTCTAGAGATCGCTAATCCAAACTGCTTTGTCAACACTTCAACCTTCTTGAGAACCTGTGCCTATAAAAATAGTAATAATATATGGGATTAGTACACACTTGTACTAAGTATGGGTGTATGCACATAAACACATAAGGACTATGCATGAACAAGGAAATCTCTTCCTAAAGCAACATGTCGTTTCTGCAAATTAAAGTCACTTACTTTGTTAATCCGTTATCGTGAATTATGATATGTATATGACACGTTCTCATGAAATTAAGTCACACAACTCATTTTCTATAAGAACATAAGACTTTGGAATCATGAACACAATTTTAGAACAACTTAAACAATAGTTTATTATTTTGCTCCCTAGGCCGAGAGTTACCTTTCTCATACTTAGATGATTTTCAGTCTTTTCTTCTTTCTGTTGTGTAGTTCAATGATCTCCTTTGATCCTATGTTTTACTTACAAGTTCAATGATTCATTGTAGTCCCATACCTACAATGAATCGAGTAAGCAATTCACAAGACTAAGGAAATGATTTGGCTACATTACTAACAAGTTAGATTTCTTTACTCTTGTTAAATGTGGATAAATATATTTATAAGCCAATCTTTATTGGCTATGCCGATTAGTTGGTTGTTAACCTAATATAATAATCTTTGGCGCATGTAATATATTCCACTATTGGCATAGACCACTAACTTGTTGTTCTTATCAAACACTAGTGATTGATGTTCTTAAGCTCTTACTTTACTTAGTTCACTATGAACTTATGATTCTACTTCTTTGCTCTGTTGTTCACTTTGAACATGCTACGTTATTCTTTCTTACTCTCTTAAAGAATTATTTAGCATTAACGGAAGTAGATCATGCGAGCTAACATGAAATCCAGTGTCTCTCCCACATCGAAAAGAGGTGATTCACCAGTTAAGGTGAACCAAGTTCTTTGTCTACCCCACACCGAAAAGGGGGGTTCACCGACTAAGGTGATACTGTGTCTGTGTCTTCCCCACACCGAAAAGGGGGGTTCACGGCTGAAGTGAACTGGATACTTTATTGAGCTATAACCGACATAGATCATGTGAGCTAAACATGAATTTCCGGTGTCTCCCCCACACCAAAAAGAGGTATAATCACCGGCCAAGGTGAAACAAAACTTGCTAGCGTTCTTTGTGGGCGACATCCACTAGCTAGGGCCCCTATGCTGGCAACATAGTTCAAAGACTAGGAGACGTACGGAGACCCTGGTCCATCTGGGTGGTGATCTCATCTCATGAGGCTTACATGTACTGGCACAAGCTCATTGCTAGTCTATCGGTGCTAAGCTCAGATTTATTTTTATCTTGTTATCTTTTAGAGTTGACTCAAACATTATGGAAGCTTGCTTCTAGTTATGAGGTTTACTTAACTCTATGGATGACTGGTCATCACCCTCTTCACTTAATGAATATGAACTTAAGTCTTTACATTATCATCATGGTGCGAGTGAGACTTGTCTCACGGACTCTAGCACCCTCTTATGTGAGTATTTTTGACATTATCGATTAAGCGTATTTGAGACTTGTCTCACTTCTTTTAACACTCTATATTAGGTCAATTTCATAACTTAAGTTTTTAGTTATTTCATTACTCACCTTAACTTGTTCACGTTAATTGTTAGTCTTGTATCATTCTTTATGTCAGAAATACTCACATAAGTCCGTGAGACAAGTCTCACTCGCACCATGATGATAAAGTAAATACTTAAGATTATATTCATCAAGTAAAGAGAGGGATGACCAGTCATCTATAGAGTTAAGTAAACCTCATAACTAGAAGCAAGCTTCCATAATGTGTGAGTAAACTCTAAAAGATAAGAAGATAAAAATCTGAGCTTAGCACCGATAGACTAGCAATGAGCTTGTGCCAACACATGTAAGTCTCATGAGATGAGATCACCACCCCGGTGGACCAGGGTTTTCGTACGTCTCCTAGTCTTAGAACTATGTTTATCCAGCATAGGGGTACTAGCGGGTGGACGCCTCCACCTAAGAACTTTAGGCAATAGGTTTCACTTTGGCCGGTGATTCCACCTCTTTTCAGTGTAGGGGAGACACCGGATTTCATGTTTAGCTCACATGATCTTTGTCGATTAAAGATCAGGAAAGTATCCTGTTCACTACAGCCGTGAACCCCCCTTTTCGGTGTAGGAAAGACACAGACACGGTATCACCTTAGCCGGTGAACCCCCCTTTTCTGTGTGGGGTAGGCACAGAACTTGGTTTACCTTAACCGGTGAATCACCTCTTTTCGGTGTGGGGAGGACACTGGATTTCATATAGCTCGCATGATCTACTTTCGTTAATTCTAAGAGAATTCTTTAAGAGAGTAAGAAAGGATAAAGTAGCATTTTCAAAGTGAACAATCGAGCAAAGAAGTAGAATCATAAGTTCATAGTGAACTAAGTAAGTAAGAGCTTAAAGAACATCAATCACTAGTGTTTGATAGAAACAACAAGTTAGGGTAGCCAATAATGGAGCGTGGATTATGTACCAAGATCTATATATTATGTAAATAATTAATTAATGGGTATAGCCAATAAAGATTGGTTTATAAATACATGCACACCTAATCAAATAAGAATGAGTAATCTAACTTGTAAGCAGGGTAGAAAAATCATTTCCTTAGTCTTGTCAGTTGCTTACTCGATTCATTATAGGTATGGGACTACAATGAATTATTGCACTTGTAAGTAAAACATAAGATCAAAGGAGATCATTGAACTACACACTAGAAAGAAGAAAAGACTGAAAAATAATCTAAGTATGAGAAAGGCATCTCTCGGCCAAGTGAGAAAATTTATAAACGTTTGTTTAAGTTGTTCTAAAATTATGTCCATGATTCCAACTTCTTATGTTCATATAGAAAACGAGTTGTGTTCCTTAATTGCATGAGAACGTGTCATATACATATCATAATTCACGATTAAAGAATTAAGAAAGAAAGTAACGTGACATACCAGAAACGACATGTTGTTTAGAAAAGAGTTTTCCTTGTTCATGCATAGTCCCTTATGTGTTTATGTGCATACACCCATACTTAGTAAAAGTGTGTACTCACCCCATATATATTTACTATTTTTATAGACGCAGGTTCTCAAGAAGGTTGAAGTTCGACGAAGCGGTTTGGAATAGCGATCTCCAGACTTTGGTAGGTACTCTTGAGTTCGAGGATGCTACACTTTATTATTCAAGCTTAGTACATTAGATATATCTAGTGACTACTGTCCCTAGAGTTTCTTTTCACTTATTTGTTCAAGCGTTTGTAATAAGGCCAATTGGCAAACTATTATTATTATTATGATGATCATTTATTTCATTTGTTTAATCTATTGATAGATGGTTGTTGAGTTTGAGCTATTAGAATATCACTCTTATGCAATACTATATGAAGTCTATGTATACTTCGCTAAGTATTAAAAAAATTTAAATTTTCCCAAATTTAATATATGATTGTGATGAAAGCTAAGAAGAGGCTTGTCTGCGACCTCTGAGAGGTTAACGACGCTAGTTGCGATTCGGATTCCAGAATCCGGGTTGTGACAAACTTGATATCAGAGCATGAGGTTAAATTTCCTAGGAACTAAGGCTCAACACAACCACGTTGCGTAGTTTCTAACTTATGGTTGTGAAGTGCACCACAATCATGACTTAGAGACTTTGTGATGTTAGGAATTTTCCCTTCTTCTACTCTTTATCGTGCTGTCTAGAGCTTTGACATTTTGTGTTATTCTAGTATATAACTTCCTTCTTGTGTATACGTGTAGAAAATGAACACAAGAAGAAACGCCAACAGAAGAGTCGAATAAGCAGATGTTGGAGGCAATCAAGCTCCTCCTCAAGCCCCAGCCGCTGAAGCATAAGTGCCCGCCAACATAGTTAGAATGACAGATGAAGAAGTAAGGGCGGCACTGATTCAGATGGCCCAAGCCATCACTGTGCAGGCTCAGGCCATCACGGCCCAAGCCACTAGAGAGGGTGCTCCCAGGGAGAACCCGCATGCTATCACTATGGCTAGTAGGTTGAGGGATTTCACCAGGATGAATCCTCCATTCTACTATGGGTCCAAGACCAAGAGGATGATGCTCAAGATTTTGTGGATGAGGTTAACAAGATTCTTTGTCCCATGGGTGTTAGTGAAGAGGAAAAGGCTGAGTTAGATGCTTACCAACTCAAAGATATGGCTCAGGTGTGGCACAGGATGTGGGGAGATAGTCGAACACCAAGGAAAGTCCCCATCACTTGGGACGTTCTCAAGACTGCATTCCTGGAGAGGTTCTTTCTCAGAGAATAGAGAGAGGCCAAGGTCGAGGAATTCATCAACTTACGACAGGGAGGTATGTCGGTTAGGGAATACTTCTTGAAGTTTGTTAAGCTTTCCAAATATGCTTATTCTGTTGTGGCCAATAGCAGGGATGAGATGAGCAGGTTTGTGACTGGTGTGTCGCAGGATTTAGAAGAAGAATTTTGGGCAGCGATGTTGGACGATAACATGGACCTTGGTAGGTTGATGGTACATGCACAACAAGTTGAGGAGAGCCGTCGGAGAAAGAGAAGCTGAGAGAGCAAGAAGTCTAGGCCCTCGGATCAATCCGGTTCAAACTATGGTAAGAATTCGTTTGGAGTTTGGGATAATCCCAAGTTCAAGAAGGGGCACAAACGCTCAAGTAATTATACTCCTTCGAAAATTACTAATGCCAAGAAGGGAAATGATAAAAATAGCCAGGGTGACCGAAAGGCGTGTGGTTAGTGCGGCCGTGTGCATGAAGGTGAGTGCATGGTAGGTTTTAACGGATGTTATGGGTGCGGTAAGAGTGGGAATGTGGTTAGGGACTGCCCAAATGTGAAGAATCAGGCCAAGAAAGATACTGAGCCTCGGCCTAATCCCAAATGTCTTTTCTTTTCCTGTTTATGCATTATTAGATCCAAGATCCACCTTGTCTTTTGTTACTCCTTTAGTATCTAGTAAATTTGACTTGGTTCCTGAGATTTTGTATGAGCCATTTTTAGTAAGTACTCCTATAGGGGACAATGTTAGGGCCTAAAGAGTCTATAGAAATTGCCCAATAACTGTTCTCAATAAAGTTACTCATGCTTATCTAATAGAATTAACCATGCTTAATTTTGATATAATTTTGGGTATGGATTGGCTTCATAAATGTTATGCTACTATAGACTGTCGAAATAGGGTAGTAAGTTTTCAGTTTCCAAATGAGTTAAAGTTAAAATAGGAAGGGCGTGGTTCAAATCCAACAAGCCAAATAGTTTCCAATCTTAAAGCTAATAAGATGTTATCTAAGGGATACTTATGCCACTTAGTTAGAGTCAAACACTTAGAACAAGAATTCCCTTCCATAGACTCTGTGTCCGTAGTAAATGAGTTTCAAGATGTCTTTTCGGAGGATTTACCAGGGATCCCTCCAGAACGTGAAATTGATTTCGATGTTGACTTAGATCCCAACACCAAACCGATTTCCATTCCGCCTTATAGAATGGCCCCAGCGGAACTCAAAGAGTTGAAATTGCAGTTAAAATATTTACTTGATAAGGGCTTCATCCAACCAAGCATATCCCCATGGGGCGCTCCAGTGTTTCTCGTAAAGAAAAAGGATGGAACTCTTAGAATGTATATCGATTATCGGCAACTCAACAAAGTCACTAAAAAGAACAAATATCCTTTTCCCAGAATCGATGATTTTTTTTATCAACTTCAAGGTTCAAGTTTCTTTTCTAAGATAGATCTTCGGTCGGGTTATCACCAATTAAGGGTAAGACAAGAGGACGTTCCTAAGACTGCCTTCTGCACTAGATATGGCCATTACGAGTTTCTTGTCATGTCATTTGGTCTCACTAACGCACCAGCACCGTTTATGGACCTTATGAATAGTCTTCCGTGAATATCTTGATTCTTTCGTCATAGTATTCATTGATGAAATCCTCATATACTCTAAGTCTAGAGAAGAGCATGAACAGCATTTGAGAATGACACTGCAAGTACTCAGAGAACATCAGTTGTATGCAAAGTTTAGCAAATGTGAGTTTTGGTTGAGATCGGTGACCTTCCTTGGTCATGTGGTGACCGATCAGGGTGTTGAAGTTGATCCAAAAAAGATAGAGGCGGAAAAGAATTGGTCGAGACCCATTACCCCTACTGATATTCAAAGTTTCTTGGGTTTGGCTAATTATTATCAACGGTTTGTGGAGGTCTTTTACGCGATTGCTGCTCCATTGACCGCGTTAACGAAGAAGAAGGCAAAGTTTGAGTGGTCTGAAAAGTGTGAAAAGAGCTTCCAAGAGCTCAAAGACCGACTCACTTCGGCCCCAGTCCTCACATTGCCGAGAAGTGGTGAAGGGTACGTGGTTTATTGTGATGCTTCCCGAGTAGGTTTGGGATGTGTTCTTATGCAAGATGGTAAGGTGATTGCATATGCATCAAGACAATTGAAAGTCCACGAGAAGAATTACCCTACTCACGATCTTGAACTAGCCGCGGTAGTCTTTGCGTTGAAGCTTTGGAGACATTACTTATATGGTGTACATGTTGATGTATTTACTGACCATAAAAGTCTTCAATATGTTTTACACAAAGAGAATTAAACCTTCGTCAGAGAAGATGGCTAGAGTTACTAAAGGATTAGACATGAGTGTCCACTATCATTCGGGTAAGGCCAACGTAGTGGTGGATGCATTAAGATGATTGATCATGGGCAGCATGTCTCACATTGTCACGACCCAGATTTCAGGAATTCGAATCGCAACCGGCGTCGTTAACCTCTCAGAGGTCGCAGACAAGCCTCTTCTTAGCTTTGATCACAATCATATAGTTAAATTTGCGGAAATTTTAAAACTTTTAAAGCATAATGAAGTATACATAGACTTCATATAAACACTACATAGATTCATATGCTAATAATCTAAAACTAAACAACCATCTACAATATATTAAACAATTCAAATGAAAGAATCAATATATATCGTAATAGTTCGCCAAAACGGTTAATACAAAGCTTTGAATAAAATATCTGAAATGAAACGCTAGGGACAACATACACTAGCTATGTCTAAATTACTAAGCTATAAAGATAGATGTAGCATCCTCGAACTCAAGAGGACCTACCAAAGTCTGGAGATCGCTAAGTCCAAACCGCTTCGATGAGTCTTCAACCTTCTCTCTAACCTGCACCTATAAAATAGTAATAGTATAGGGTTAGTACACACTTGTACTAAGTATGGGTGTATGCACACATACACATAAGGGCTATGCATGATCAAGGAAATCTCTTCCTATAACAACATGCCATTTTTGGAAAGTGAAGTCACTAGACTTTCTAATTCGTTATTTGTAATTCATGGTGTAAATATGACGTATTTTAATGAATTCAAAACACACAACTCATTTTCTATATGAACATAATACCTTGGAATCATTAACATAATTTTAGAACATCTCAAACAAAAAATTATAAATTTGCTCCCTCTAGGCCGAGAGCACCATTTTCCAGACTTAGAATATTTTTCAGTCGTTTCTTCTTTTTGTTGTCTAGTTCAATAATCTCCTTTGATACTATGTTTTACTTACAAGTTAAATGATTCATTGTATTCCCATAACTACAATGAATCAAGTAAGTAATCCAAGGGATTAAGGAAATGATTTAACTACAATTGGGCATGAAACCTTTATAAGTCAATCCTTATTGGTTAAGCCTGTTATTTGATCATTTGCCTAATATAAGAAGTCATTATAAGCCAATCTTATTTGGCTTTGATCACTTTCATAATATAAGAAATCATTATTGGCTATGCCCCTTACTTGTTGAAAACTTCCTTCTTATCAACCATTGATGATTGATATTCTTAAACTCTTACTTTCTTAGTTCACTTTGAACTTACATCTTTTCCTCCTTCTTTCTTACTTTCTTAAAGAAGTCTTTAGCATTAAGATCATGTGAAATTACATGAAATCCAGTGTCTTCCCCACACCGAAAAGAGGTGGTTCACCGATCAAAGTGAACCTAGATCATGTGAGTTAACATGAAATCCAGTTTCTGCCCCATACCGAAAAGGGGTGATTCACCGGCTAAAGTGAACCCAAGTCCAGTGTCTTCCCCACACCGAAAAGAGGTGGTTCACGGCTAAAGTGAAACCAAGAACTTTCTTTTGAGCATTAACCGACATAGATCATGTGAGCTAAACATGAAATCCAGTGTCTGCCCCACACTGAAAAGGGGTGGTTTTATCGGCCAAAGTGAAACTGAATCTACCTAGCTCTATTAGGTGGAATCCACTGGCTAGTTCCCATGCTGGCAACATAGTTCGAAGACTAGGAGATTTTTGGAGACTCTTATCCACCTTGGTGGAGCCTCATCTCATGAGACTTACATGTGCTTGCAGAAGTTCATTGCTAGTCTATCGATGCTTTGCTCAATATCTTTTACTTCGTAACTTTTAGAGTTGACTCAAACATTTTGGAAGCTTGTTTCTAGTTATGAGGTTTACTTACTTTATGGATAACTTGTCATACCTTTATTTACTTGATGAAATATGAATTTAACCTTACATTATCATCTTGGTGTTAATGAGACTCGTCTCACACTTTCTAACACCCTTTTATTTGAGTATCTTTAACATAGTTGTCTTAGATTTAAGTGAGACTTGTCTCACTTCCTTTAACACCCCATTCTGGTCACTTTCATAACTCTTGAGCTTTTAGTTATGTTATTACTCACTTTATCTTGTTCAATGTCATTTGGTAGCTTCATACCATTCTTTATGAACGTTATGAACTTCGTTCAATGTAGTTACTATGTTCATAATTCATTTTGATAGAGTATGTTGGGACTTGTCCAAATGATTGGCATACCCTTGGTTATGGATTCAATAAATTACCTTAGGTGTGCTTATTTTGGCATTACAATACATTGGCCATATAATATTAGTATGAATTAGTATTGGCCTATAACAACTTGGACATAATTTTGGTAGCCAATTTATTGGCACAAGCCAACCATCCATTCAACATTTTTCATGAGATTATCATTAGCCAAGCTGATTAACTTCATGTAAATACTTTAGTGAACACATCATCTCAAGAAAGTAGACATTTAACAGTAACTAAAGTGTATAACCGAATCATAACCAACTTCATTTTCTCGGACACAATTAAGCCTTACAACATTCTTTATTTCGTGTAAATAATACTTAAATAATACGAATCAAATCTATAGGATTTATTCGACATTTACAAATCAAGAAACCTACGCATTAGGAACAGTTAGCACCACATACCAACAACATGTTCGAGATTACATCTACATACTTATTAATATCAAAAACAAGGATAACTAGGGAAAAGGACGTTCAACAATATCATTGGGAACAACCCTAGTTTCGAGATTCATGAATTCAAAACATTTGAAAGGACTCTTGGAGAAAGAATTCCAGGAGAGAAACCCATACCTTATGTAGAATTAAATCTACGACGATCCCTTTGCACGAAAATCTTGAAGAGTACCTTGAAATCACCTAAGAGAACCTTTGTCTTTCTACGTTTTCCACTTAATGACTTTGCGTCGTGTTTCTAAGTGAATGATCGTGGTTTTTAGGTCTTAGGAACTGATGTTGAATAATTAAACTTTAGATTAATTAACTTAATTAATAAATTAATTCGTTAATTACTAAAACGCCCCTCCTAAGTTGACTAGACATAGGAGGACATTTGACTTAGCCAAATCTAAAAATTGGCTAAGGGTCTCGGCTTGACCAAGGCTTTAACTTAATTAATTAAGTTGTTAAGTTAATTAATTAAGGGACCTAGGGAAATTACTAAAATACCCCTAAGTCACTAGGACCACAACTAACCCTTTCGGACCATCCTATGTTAGGTACTAGGTTGTCCCTAAGTTAGTTAGGTTAGTTAGGTGTCACCCGACAAGGTCTTAGGTTGTCGGGTGCCTTGGCTGGTCGTTCTTGGTTGGTCTTAGGTTATCTAGCTAATTGGTTAAGTTAGTTAGAGTCTAGATTTGGTTAGGAAGCCAGGCCCCACTTGGCTAGACCCGTTCGCGCGCCTGCCCTTAACCACCTAACCGAATTCGGTTGGCTTGGTCGCATGGTACCCCTCGGCCAGTTATACATGTGCTTGAACATGTGTTGCTGCCTACTTTCCCAACCGTGCACTTCTCTTGTTGAATTTGGAAACTTCACTCTTTGTCCAAGGATCCTCACTATGTCCTTGGACACTGCTTAATCTACATGATCATTTTCATTGATCATGTGCTATTGTACTAGGCTTGACACTTGGATGCCTAGTACCTAATATGTATTATGTGAAGAATACTATATTTTAGCTTAGCGTCTTCATTGCAGGTACAATTCTAAACAAGCTCGTTAATACATAGAAAATTGGCTAAGCCAATATTTCTAATATGCACAATATTATTCAATATTGGCCATTGGGATGCCTATGTACCCCAAATACGCATTCTTAAAACCTATTAGGCTCTTTACTAGACATGTACATTTTTCTGGAATGTTACACACATCGATGATGAGAAGAAAGAGTTGGTTAAAGATGTACACTGATTGTCAAGGTTAGGTGCACGTCTTGTAGATGCACCGGATGGGGGTGTTACAGTCCATTCAAGTTCCGAATCCTAATTTGTTGTAGATGTTAAAACCAAGCAACATCTCGACCCAGTACTCATGGAGTTGAAAGATTCAGTGTTGGGTAAGATGAATGAATCATTCTCCTTTGGGGGAGATGGTGTACTTAGGTACCAAGGAAGATTATGCGTACAAAATATTGATGCTTTGAGGCCAAATATTATCGCAGAGGCTCATGGATCTAAGTATTCCATTCATCCAGGTTCCACCAAGATGTATCATGATCTGAAGGAAATTTATTGGTGGGAAGTTATTAAGCGAGACATCTCTAAGTTCGTAGAAGAGTGTCTCAATTTCCAACAAGTCAAGGCCGAACACCTTTCCAACGTGGAAGTGGGAGGCCATTAATATGGATTTCGTGGTTGGTTTGCCGAGGACCAGAAAAATGCACGATTCCATTTGGGTCATTGTTGACCGAATGACAAAGTCCGCACACTTCATTCCCATGAAGTCCACTTACCGACCCGAAGACTATGCCAAGCTTATATCGATGAGGTCGTGAGGTGGCATGGGATTCCTTTATCTATCATTTCGGATAGGGGAGCCCAATTCACTTCGCATTTTTGGAGATATTTTCAAAAGAGTTTGGGTACACCAGTAAAGCTTAGCACTGCTTTTCACCCTCAAACAGATGGACAAGCAGAACGCACCATCCAGACCCTTGAAGACATGTTGAGAGCATGTGTTATGGACTTCAAGGGGAGTTGGGACGATAACTTACCCCTAATCAAGTTCTCTTATAATAATAGATATCATTCCAGTATTGGGATGGCACCTTTTAAAGCATTGACTGTTAGGAGATGTAGGTCCCCAGTTGGATGGTTTGAAGTGGGAGAAACTGCCATCCTTGGCCCCGAAGTCGTACATGAGGCTTTGGAAAAGGTGAGAATGATCCGAGATAGGTTGGCTACTACTTACAGTCATCAAAAATCATATACGGATAACCGAAAGAGAACTTTGGAGTTCAAAGTAGGTGATCAAGTATACCTAAAGATATCACCCATGAAAGGGGTGATGGAGATCGGTAAGTAGGGGAAATTGAGTCCGAGGTATATAGGTCTGTATTAGATCTTGCAACGAGTAGGAAATGTTGATTACAAACTAAAATTACCGAACGACTTGGCTTGTGTTCATCCAGTGTTTCACATTTTGATGCTTAAGAAGTGTCTAGGCGATCTCGCGTCTATTCTACCCGTCAAAGAGTTAGGAGTTGATGAGAACCTTTCTTACGAAGAGGTTCCGATTGCAATCTTAGATCGTCAAGTGAAGCGACTGAGGAACAAAGATGTTCTTACCGTGAAAGTGTTATGGAGGAACCACCTTGTTGAGGGAGCAACATGGGAGGCCGAGGCCGATATGAGATACTGTTACCCTCACTTATTCAGTTCTTGAGGTTAGATAAACTTTCTCCTAAAGTCCGATTTCGTGAATAAAACTCTAAGTCTTAGTGCATTAGGTGATTTTTGGTGTTTTAAGTCCATAACTGTGTGTTTTATACTTGCACTATATGAGTTAATATGAGTTCATGCTTGCTTTCATGTTGTTGTTTTTGTATAGCTTTTACGTGATTATGTGTTGCATGAGTGTGATGTGCATTAAGTTAAAGTAGGATTGATAAGGAAGTTCCTCAATCTTATATAAGAAGCTTCAGATAAGCTTAGAGTAATGTGAATCATCCAGAGTAATTTGCGAATCAGACATTCACAAAGATAAAGTTTCTAGTATGTTAATGTGCTTTTCGAAAATACCCTCTTTGGTTTAAAACGAGTAGTGTCATTCGGGGATGAATGTTCCTAAGGGGGGATAATGTAACATTTCAGAAAATTACATGTCTAGTTAAGATCCTAATAGGTCTTTAAGAATGCGTATTGGGGGTACATAGGCATCCCAATGCCCAATATTGAGAAATATTGGGCATAGTATAGAAAATTGGCTATTGTGTGTTAGATAATTTCTATATATACCCAAATAAGCAAAATATATTCCAAGCTTGTTTAGAAATTGTACTTTCAATGAAGACCTTAATCTAAAATAAATAGTAATATTGATATCTAACGCAACACGTTAAGTACTAGGCATCCAAGTGTCTCAAGCCTAGTACCATAGCACATAACCATTTAAAATGATCATGTAGATTAAGTAGTGCCCAAGGACATAGTGAGGATCCTTGGGACAATAAGTAAACATTCCAAATGAACCTTCCAAAATAGTTAGTTGGGAAAGTACACACAACACATGTGCAAACGGCTAAGGGGACCACTCTAACCGATTCGGTTAGGGCGGTTGGGGGCAGGCATGCGTCCGGGTCAGCCCACGTGGGGCCACACTCCCTAATCAGTACTAAGCCCTAGATAACTGACCTAACTAACTAAATAACCTAGGACAAACCAAAAAAAGCTAGGTAAGGGACCCGACAACCTAAGACTAAACCGGGTGTCACCTAACCGCATAACTAACTAAGGGACAACCTAGTACCTAACCTAGGATGGTCCAAAAGGTTGGTTAAGGTCCTAACAACTTAGGGGTACTTTAGTAATTAACCTAGGTTACTCAATTAATTAATTTAGCAACTTAATTAATTAAATTAATTAGACAAAACCGAAACCACAAGGAAAAATCTAGATTTCGGTTAAGTCAAAGATTCTTCCAATTCTAGTCAATCTAGGAAGGGTGTTTTGATATTTAGATACTTAAGATATTTTAGTTAAGTATATAGTCTAAGTTTAATAAGTTAAAATTCAGTTCTTAAAAGGTTTAGACTCACTTTATTCACATATAAATGCTACAACTAAAACAAGAGAAAAACGTTAGAACCCTAGACGATTTCAAGCAAGCATTCTTCAAGGTTTTTCGTGCAAAGTTCAAGGTGATATTCGTCGATTTAATTCTACAGAAAGGTGTGGGTTTTATCTCCTGTAATTCTTTCTCCAAAAGGCTTTTCAAACGTTTTTAGTTCAAGAATATCGAAACTAGGGTTGTTCCCAATGAATCGCATGTTCATCTCCCTAGTTCTCCTAATTTCCGATTGTTGTAGTATTAGTAGTGTAATTGTTGATGCATTGTTGTTTGTATGTGGTGTTAACTGATCATTATATGTATGTTTTAATTATTATATGTCGAATGAAATATACATGTTAGATCCGCATACTTAGGGTGTTATTTACATGAACGTTGAATGTTATAATGCCTACTTGTGTTTCGAGAATATGAGATTGTTATGAGTATTCGTTAAATTGTCTTATATGTTAACCAAAGGTTAAAGGTTGGCTTGTTAACATGTTAGATTACTATAATGTATTCATTGATGATTGAATTGGCTTGTGATAATATCATAGTTTGATTTATGCCAACAAATTGGCTTAATAATATTATATCCCAAAATATGTAAAGTTACGCCAATCTTAACTCAATGAACTCATAACATAGGGTATGCCTATCAATGGGACAAGTCCCAACATACCCTATCCACATGAACTTGTGAGCGTAATAGCAATTGTATAAGAAGTTGTAATGATCATAAAGAATGATACAAGACTAGTAAGTAACGTGAACAAGTTAAGGCGAGTAAAGAAAATAACTAAAAGCTTAAGTTATGAAATTGACCCTATATAGAGTGTTAGAAAGAAGTGAGACAAGTCTCAAATACACTTAATCGTTATGTCAGAAATACTCACATAAGAGGGTGCTAGAGTCCGTGAGACAAGTCTCACTCGCACCATGATGATAAAGTAAAGACTTAAGATCATATTTATCAAGTAAAGAGAGGGATGATCAGTCATCCATAGAGTTAAGTAAACCTCATAACTAGAAGCAAGCTTCCATAATGTGTGAGTAAACTCTAAAAGATAAGAAGATAAAAATTTGAGCTTAGCACCGATAGACTAGCAATGAGCTTGTGCCAGCACATGTAAGTCTCATGAGATGAGATCACCACCCCGGTGGACCAGGGTCTCTGTACGTCTCCTAGTCTTAGAACTATGTTTATCCAGCATAGGGGTACTAGCGGGTGGATTCCTCCACCTAAGAACGCTAGGTAGTAGGTTTCATTTTGGCCAGTAATTCCACCTCTTTTCGGTGTGGGGGAGACACCATATTTCATGTTTAGCTCATATGATCTATGTCGGTTAAAGCTGAGGAAAGTATCCGGTTCACTACAGCCATGAACCCCCCTTTTTGGTGTGGGGAAGACACAGACACGGTATCACCTTAGCCGGTGAACCCCCCTTTTCGATGTGGGGTAGACACAGAACTTGGTTTACCTTAACCGGTGAATCACCTCTTTTCGCTGTGGGGGAGACACTGGATTTCATGTAGCTCACATGATCTACTTCCGTTAATGCTAAGAGAAATCTTTAACAGAGTAAGAAAGAATAAAGTAGCATGTTTAAAGTGAACAATCGAGCAAAGAAGTAGAATCATAAGTTCATAGTGAACTAAGTAAAGTAACAGCTTAAGAACATCAATCACTAGTGTTTGATAGAAAAAACAAGTTAGGGTAGCCAATAATGGAGCGTGGAATATGTCCCAAGATCTATACATTATGTAAATAATTGATTAATGGGCATAGCCAATAAAGATTGGTTTATAAATACATGCACACCCAATCAAATAAGAATGAGTAATCTAACTTGTAAGCAGGGTAGCCAAATCATTTCCTTAGTCTTGTGAGTTGCTTACTCGATTCATTATAGGTATGGGACTACAATGAATTATTGCACTTGTAAGTGAAACATAAGATCAAAGGAGATCATTGAACTACACACTAGATAGAAGAAAAGACTGAAAAATAATCTAAGTGTGAGAAAGGCATCTCTCGGCCAAGTGAGAAAATTTATAAATGTTTGTTTAAGTTGTTCTAAGATTATGTTAATGATTCCAAGGTCTTATGTTCAAATAGAAAACGAGTTGTGTGCCTTAATTGCATTAGAACGTGTCATATACATATCATAATTCACGATTAAAGAATTAAGAAAGAAAGTAACGTGACATACCAGAAATGACATATTGTTTAGGAAAGAGCTTTCCTTGTTCATGCATAGTCCCTTATGTGTTTATGTGCATACACCCATACTTAGTACAAGTGTGTACTAACCCCATATATATTCACTATTTTTATAGGCGCAGGTTCTCAAGAAGGTTGAAGTTCGACGAAGCAGTTTGGAACAGCGATCTCCAGACTTTGGTAGGTCCTCTTGAGTTCGAGGATGCTACACTTTATTATTATAGCTTAGTACATTAGATATAGCTAGTGACTACTGTCCCTAGCGTTTCTTTTCAAGTATTTGTTTAAGCGTTTGTAATAAGGCTAATTGGCAAACTATTATTATTATTATGATGATCATTTATTTCATTTGTTTAATCTATTGATAGATGGTTGTTGAGTTTGAGCTATTACAAAAACGCCCCTCCTAAATTGACTAAAAATAGGAGAACCTTGACTTAACCGAAATCTGGAATTTTCTTAGTGGTTTTGGTTTTAGCCATTTAAATTAATTAATTAAATTGCTAATTTAATTAATTAGGTAACCTAGGGTAATTAATAAAGTACCCCTAAGTTTTTAGGACCATAACCAACCCTTTGTAACATCCTAGGTTAGGTACTAGGTTGTCTCTTACTTGACTTAACCGAAATCTGGAAATTGCTTAGTGGTTTCGGTTTTGTCTATTTAAATTAATTAATTAAGTTGCTAATTTAATTAATTAAGTAACCTAGGGTAATTACTAAAGTACCCCTAAGTTGTTAGCACCATAACCAACCCTTTGGACCATCCTAGGTTAGGTACTAGGTTGTCTCTTAGTTAGTTACACGGTTTGGTGTCACCCGATTAGGTGTTAGGTTGTCGGGTCCCTTAGTTAGTTATTTTTGGTTGGTCCTAGGTTATTTAGTTAGTTAGGTCAGTTAGTTAGGGTCTAGGACTTTTTAGGGATCTTTTCCCCACGTGGGTGGACCCGGACGCGCGCCTGCCCCCAACCACTCTAACCGAATCGGTTAGCTTGTCCCTTGGCCGCTTGCACATGTGCTTGCACTTCTGCTTGCACATGTGTTGCGTGCACTTTCCTAACTAACTCTTCTGGAAGGTTTATTTGTAATGTTTACTTATTGTCCCAAGGATCCTCACTATGTCCTTGGGCACTGCTTAATCTACATGATCATTTTAAATGGTTATGTGCTATGGTACTAGGCTTGACACTTGGATGCCTAGTACCTAATGAGGGTGTATGAAAACCATTGTATTTTAGCTTAGGGTCTTCGTTGCAGGTACAATTTCTAAACAAGCTTGGATTATATTATACATACTTGTGTATATATAGAAATAGGCTAACATCCCGTAGCCAATTTTCAATACTATGTCCAATATTTTCTCAATATTGGGCATTGGGATGCTTATGTACCCCAATACGCATTCTTAAAATGTCACGACCGGAATCTAGACCCCAAACGAGACCGGCGTCGTTGACCTCTCAGAGGTCGCAGACAAGCCTACATACATCATTCTTACTTCATCTAGGTTAATTTTAGCGGAAAATTTGAAACTTTTTGTTTCTTAACTTACATATTAATCATTCTCATTAATACATAATTTTTCACCATCAACCATCTAATATTAAGATCATCAAATGAAAGAAATAGTATAATATAGTAATAAAGATGTACTTGCCAAAATGGCACCAATACAATGTCTGAATAAAACAGGAAAGAAACGCTAGTGGAACATGCTCCACTAGCTCAACTCTAAAACTAAGCTAGAATATAAATGGCAGCATCCTCGAAATGCATGAGGACCTACCAATTCCGGATGAATGCTCGATGTCCGGATAGCTTCAGCGTCAACCTGTATCTCTAGCGTCCACCTGTGCCTGCACCTAAAATTGTAGAGTTGTATAGGGTTAGTACACACTTGTACTAAGTATGGGTATATGCAAGCACACACCAAGGACATGCATGAGAAAAGATGGCTCTTTCCAAACAACATGATTATGGAAAGTCAAGTCAGTGGACTTGCCAAATTGAGATTAGGAAAGTTAGTGAACCTTCCAAATTTGGATTAGGAAAGTCAGTGAGCTTTCCAAATTTGGATTAGGAAAGTATTGCCATGAGAGTAACATGCATCATCATAAATATCATATTGCACACAGCACATAACATCTTACACATAGCACATATCATAGCACATAACATATAGCACATAGTTTCTTTCATATCATTCATTCATATGCCATGAGACCTTGGAATCATGGACTTGACATTAAGACTTTCCAAAATGAGGGCTCAACATATGGGACCTCAACTAGGGAGTCTTCATTAGCAAATACAGAGTCTGCTTCATTCATTCATACGTACTTTATTTCATTTCGTTCATAGGCTAGTGTGAACACCAGCTATACCTAGGGTGTAGTTTAAGACTTTCATCGGGTTTGCTGTCAAATGATCAAGAATAACCTAGTGTCATTACCTGCGTCTAGCTCACCTCTTGATCATCCTATCCTAACACCTTTGGTATCATTCATTTCATTATGTGCTTCATTTGAGGCTGGCCTCATTCATTCATTGGGAACTGTAACTTTAACCGACATAGATCATGTGAAGTGTCTCCCCCACACCGAAAGGAGGTGGAATCACCGGCCAAGGTGACCCAAAATACGCTAGCGTACATGGGAATTAAACATCCGCCAGATCCCTATATTTGCAGTATATGTTCGAAGACCACGAGATATAAGGAGACCCATACCCGGCAATCCGGACAGTCTCATCTCATGAGAGTTACGTGAACCTCCGCCCTTTCTGATAGAAGGCATCATCGCTCATAGCTAGTCTATAGGTTCTCAGTATAAAGTTCCATTACATTCAACTCATACGTCATGAAAGTTGGCTTCTAGTATGAGGACATCATAGCTCAATAGATGATTTGTCATCTCATCTTTAGTATTAAGTGTGTTAATCTCAATACTTCGTTAGAGTGTTCATAGAGACTGGTCTCTTCATTAACTTTACACTCTCATAGGTGAGTACGTTTTGGTAACATATACTTAGGCTCATTTGAGATTGTTCTCATCTTTTACATTAGCCTCATATCATGTTGTCACCACATTCATTAACATTAGCACATTTGCTCTTCCTAATTACTCACCCCATTTTACGTAAATGTTCAATTCATCATATGCCAATATACTTGACCATTTGTGTGTTTCACACTCTTACTTAACCCTTCTAGGGTTTCGTCATTTCATTACATAATAATCATTTCATCGTATGCCAATGCACTAGGCCATTTAGTGTGTTTTACACTCATACTTAACTCTTCTAGGGTTACATTCTTTCATTATATACATCTTAGGTTCACTTCTTTAAAACGTATGCTAGACTTATGAGTCTATACACACAAGCCATGAGGCTTCATTCGTAATTCGTTAAGTGATTTATACATTCCTAAGATTATGTAGTACAAGACTTATGTATCTTGTATATATGCCAAGATCTTGATTTCGGTCTAAGTAGGTGGCATTATTCTTTGATATTTTGTTCACGTATGACTTATGTATCAATACGGAAGTTTGGGCAAGGAAACCCAAGATCGAATCATTTGGATAACATTTACATTTTTCATTGATTTTATTTTTAATCTCCATGACCTTGGGACTCTAGATTGAACCCCAACATTAACATTGTATCATTAGTTTTCTACTTGGTTTTCTTCTTAAATTGGCCGAAGGGCTGTGGGTTCGATCCCCCACAACCCCTTTTTATTTTTCCTTAAAGTCTCCTTGTCCCATTTCGCCCAAACCAAGAGGTTGTGGGATCAAACCCCCACAGCCTCTTTTATTTTTGTTATTTATTTCGCTGGGGAATTGGGAGGTTGTGGGTTCGAACCCCCACAGCCTCCTTATTATTTCTTTTAATTTCGCTAGAGGTTGTGAGGTGGTGGGTTCGAAACCCCCACAGCCTCCTATTTTATTTTTTTAATTAAATTCACTAGGCTAGGCGTTTTGGAAGTGAGGTTGTGGGATCGATCCCCCACAGCCTCACTTTGTTTTCTTATTTAATTTTGCCATTCTCCTTTCCAACCTTGAGGTCGTGGGTTCGATTCCCACGCCTCATATTTTCTTTTCTTTATTTTCTCTTCTTTCACTGGCTGCCTGGAGGTCGTGGGTTCGAATCCCACGCCTCCCATTCATTTGTTTAATTTATTTCCCTCTCCTTTCCCAACCTGCAGCCCGAGTTCGATTCCCTCCACCCATTTTCATATTTTCTCGCGATTTACAGTATCCAAACGGGTTTGATTCCCTTACCCCATTTCCCCCTTTTTACGTTTTTAGCATTCCTTCACAGGTGAGGTCTTGGGTTCAATCCCCATTAACCTCACCTATTTTATTTTCAATTAAAAACCCAGATTTTAACCTTCTTTTTGACCTAAAATAAAGTGCACCAAACTGGAATTTTATTCATAATTTTTAGCTTCCTTTCATCAACCTTTTCATGTTAGTTTCTTAGGGCATTTCACCAAGCATTTAGTGTATAGTTAGGTGTAGTTTAGGGGTTACATTAGTCAAGCGTTTTCACTCAAAATTAGTAACCTCACACCCCATATGAACATCACATTGTGTACAACTTTAACACATAAAATACAAGGATTAACATGCCTTTACACATCTCCAAACAGTGACTAACTTCACTGCCACACGTTGCACACACACATCACTTTTTCACATGATTTCGATCAACATAATCGATATTCACAAAATTTTGAACATGCATACTTAAACATAAACATCACGAAAACACATTTCATCCCTACTTTGTACCAGCAAACATACCCAACCTAAAATTCAATGGGAGCTAGTGACAGGGACATGCAACGGGGAACAATCCTAGTTTTCGGAATGAATATCTTGAATCTTAAGGGGTCTCTTGGGAAAGGGACCAAGAGGAAAGAAACCCATACCTTTAATTGATGTTCAAACGTTGAAGTTGCTGCCCAAAACCCTCACCAAAATTAGTCCAAGCCTCCTTAACGTACACACCACTCCACGGACAACTTCTCTTTGCCTTAACGTTTTTAGTTACTTTGTTTTTCTTAAAATTTCATGTGAGTTCTTCAAGTGTGAAGAACTTTTGTTATATTCTCTGTTCTTCACGTTAATTTGGCAGAGAGAACAAGAGAGTTTCTGAGCGTGAAGAGGTGATAGACGTGAGAGAGTGAAACGTGTGAAGTTGTTTAGGATTAGAGGATGACTTAGTCAATTTAGGACACTCCTTAACAAACAAAAATCTGATTTATTTAATTATACGTGAAAGGACCATTTTGCCCTTACAAAAATCATATTTTAATTGATAATTAAATCATCAATTCGTCGCTTCCAGTGGGGCTCAAACCCGAGTGACACCCTTTCGCAAAAACGGGTCACTTCGGGTCGACCCAACCCGAATTGATTCTTTAATTAAATTAATTAATTAATTCCTTAGGGTAATTACAATATTACCTTGCCATTTTACCCCTGGACCCTCAAAACAAGATTTTTCCTTTTTAAGTTTGGTAAAGACTCCTTCGATTAAATCTTCATTTTCGAGAGCCCTACATGGTTGGTTCCAACCTTCCAGCTCAATTAACTCCCCAAGTTAGTTGGCTTGGCCGTAGTAAGGGTTTGAGGTCTGGTTCTACGCGTATCAATCCGTGTGAACCTTGGTCTAATCGCAAGCATTCTTGACACCTAAGCATTTATCTTATTCATTTTTAGGGTTGTTACATTATCCCCCCTTAGGAACATTCGTCCGAATGACACTACCACTAATATCGTAATGCCAGTCAGATCATAACATAATCACTATGCACAGTCAACAATAGCAACAAAATACGGAGAGATAAGGAAAATAGACTTAAGAGTAGGAAGTCTAACCTCAGAGCTGAAAAGATGAGGGTAGCGGGATCTCATGTCGGCCTCAGCCTCCCACGTAGCACCCTCAACAAGTGATTCTTCCACAATACTTCACTGTGGCAATCTCCTTGTTCCTCAGCCGCTTGACCTGTTTGTCTAAGATCTCAACAGGTACCTCCTCATAGTTAAGTCTTCATCAACCCCAAACCTTCAACAGGTAGAATCGATGTTGGATCACCTAGGCACTTCTTCAACATAGAGACATGAAAGACTGGATGAAATGAAGCTAGTTCCGCAGGCAATGCCAACTCATAGGCCACCTCACCCACACGCTGTAGGATCTCGTATGGCCCAACATACCTCGGACTCAACTTTCCTTTTCTACCAAATCTCATCACCCCTTTCATAGGTAATATCTTCAAGTAAACCTGGTCACCAACATCAAACTCTAAGGGTCATTTTATGTTATCTGCATATGACTTCTGTCAACTGTAAGCAGTAGCCAACCTGTCCCTAATCACTCTGACCTTCTCTAAGGCCTCATGAATGATCTCTGGACCCAAAATGGATGACTCTCCAACTTCAAACCACCCAACTGGAGATCTATACCTCCTACCATACAGTGCCTCAAATGGTGCCATCCCAATGCTGGAGTGATAGCTATTATTATACGAGAACTCTATCAAAGGCAGATGGTCATCCCAACTACCTCTGAAGTCAATCACACACGCCCTCAACATGTCCTCCAATGTCTGAATGGTGCGCTCTGCCTACCCATCCATCTGAGGATGAAAGGCAGTGCTAAGCTTTACCTGCGTGCCCAAGCTCTTCAAGAAAGATCTCCAGAAATGTGAAGTAAACTGAGCTCCTCTATCTGAAATGATAGACAAAGGAATCCCATGCCATCTCACAATCTCATCAATGTAGAGTCTCGCATATTCCTCGGCTCTGTAAGTAGACTTCACAGGGATAAAGTGGGCAGACTTAGTCAATCTGTCCACAATAACCCATATGGAGTCATGCTGCCTCCTAGTCCTCGGAAGACCAACCACGAAGTCCATATTAATGGCCTCCCACTTCCAAGTCGGAACCTCAATAATCTGAGTCAGACCGCCAGGCTTAAGATGCTCTGCCTTAACCTGCTGACAATTAGGACACTTGGCCACATATTCTGCAATGTCCTTCTTCATGCCATCCCACCAATAAATCTGCTTAAGATAATGATACATCTTGGTGGAACCTGGATGTATGGAATATCTGGAACCATGGGCCTCTGCAACAATCCTAGTCCGCAAATCATCCACATCTGGTACACACAGTCTATCCTGGTACCTAAGTATGCCATCACCTCCCAAGGTGAAAGACTCATTCATCTTCATCAACACTGAGTCCTTCAGCTCCATCAACACAGGATCTAGATGCTGACCCTGCTTGACTTCAACTACCAAGGATGATTCAGAACTAGGATGAACTGAAACACCCCCACTAGTAGAGTCAACCAATCGCACANAGCATCCTCGAAAGCATGAGGCCTACCAATTCCGGATGAATGCTCGACGTCCGGATAGCTTCAGCGTCAACCTGTAGCTCTAGCGTCCACCTGTGCCTGCACCTAAAATTGAGAGTTGTATAGGGTTAGTACACACTTGTACTAAGTATGGTATATGCAAGCACACACCAAGGACATGCATGAGAAAAAGATGCTCTTTCCTAACAAACATAATTATGGAAAGTCAAGTCAGTGGACTTGCCAAATTGAGATTAGGAAAGTTAGTGAACCTTCCAAATTTGGATTAGGAAAGTCAGTGAGCTTTCCAAATTTGGATTAGGAAAGTCAATGAGCTTTCCAAATTTGGATTAGGAAAGTCATGCCATGAGAGTAACATGCATCATCATAAATATCATATTGCACACAGCACATAACATCTTACACATAGCACATATCATAGCACATAACATATAGCACATAGCTTCTTTCATATCATTCATTCATATGCCATGAGACCTTGGAATCATGGACTTGACATTAAGACTTTCCAAAATGAGGGCTCAACATATGGGACCTCAACTAGGGAGTCTTCATTAGCAAACACAGAGTCTGTTTCATTCATTCATACGTACTTTATTTTATTTCGTTCATAGGCCAGTGTGAACTAGGGTGTAGTTTAAGACTTTCATCGGGTTTGCTGTGCAATGATCAAGAATAACCTAGTGTCATTACCTGAGTCTAGTTCACCTCTTGATCATCCTATCCTAACACCTTTGGTATCATTCATTTCATTATGTGCTTCATTTGAAGCTGGCCTCATTCATTCATTGGGAACTTTAACTTTAACCGACATAGATCATGTGAGCATCATGAAATCCAGTGTCTCCCCCACACCAAAAAGAGGTGGAATCACCGGCCAAGGTGACCCAAAATATGCTAGCGTACATGGGAATTTAACCCCGCCAGATCCCTATATTGGCAGTATAGGTTCGAAGACCAGGAGATATAAGGAGACCCATACCCGGCAAGACGGACATTCTCATCTCATGAGAGTTACGTGAACCTCCGCCCTTCCCGAAAGAAGGCATCACCGCTAATAGCTAGTCTATCGGTGCTCAGTATAAAGTTCCATTACATTCAACTCATACGTCATGGAAGCTGGCTTCTAGTATGAGGACATCATAGCTCAATAGATGATTTCTCATCTCACCTTTAGTATTAAGTGTGTTAATCTAAATACTTTCATTAGAGTGTTCATAGAGACTGGTCTCTTCATTAACTTTACACTCTCATAGGTGAGTACGTTTTTGTAACATATACTTAGGCTCATTTGAGATTGTTCTCCTCTTTTACATTAGCCTCATATCATTTGCTTAATTTATTTCCCTCTCCTTTCCCAACCTGCAGCCCGAGTTCAATTCCCTCCAGCCCCATTTTTCATCTTTTTCTCGCGATTTACAGTAGCCAAACGGGTTCGATTCACCTTAACCCCATTTCCCCCTTTTTACGTTTTTAGCATTCCTTCACAGGTGAGGTCTTGGGTTCAATCCCCATTAACCTCACCTATTTTATTTTCAATTAAAAACCCAGATTTTAACCTTCTTTTTGATCGAAAATAAAGTGCACCAAACTGGAATTTTATTCATGACTTTTAGCTTCCTTTCATCAACCTTTTCATGTTAGTTTCTTAGGGCATTTCACCAAGTATTTAGTGTATAGTAAGGTGTAGTTTAGGGGTTACATTAGTCAAGCGTTTTCACTCAAAATCAGTAACCTCACACCCCATATGAACATCACATTGTGTACAACTTTAGCACATAAAATACAAGGATTAACATGCCTTTACACATCTCCAAACAATGACTAACTTCACTGCCACTCGTTGCACACACACATCACTTTTTCACATGATTTCGATCAACATAATCGATATTCACAAAATTTTGAACATGCATACTTAAACATAAACATCACGAAAACACATTTCATCCCTACTTTGTACCAGCAAACATACCCAACCTAAAATTCAATAGGAGCTAGTGACAGGGACATGCAACGGGGAACAATCCTAGTTTTCGGAATGAATATCTTGAATCTTAAGGGGTCTCTTGGGAAAGGGACCAAGAGGAAAGAAACCCATACCTTTAATTGATGTTCAAACGTTGAATTTTCTGCCCAAAACCCTCACCAAAATCAGTCCAAGCCTCCTCAACGTACACACCACTCCACGGACAACTTCTCTTTGCCTTAACGTTTTTGGTTACTTTGTTTTTCTTAAAATTTCATGTGAGTTCTTCAAGTGTGAAGAACTTTTGTTATATTCTCTGTTCTTCACGTTAATTTAGCAGAGAGAACAAGAGAGTTTTTTAGCGTGAAGAGGTGATAGACGTGAGAGAGTGAAACGTGTGAAGTCATTTAGGATTAGAGGATGACTTAGTCAATTTAGGACTCGCCTTAACAAACAAAAATCTGATTTATGTAATTATACGTGAAAGGACCATTTTGCCCTTACAAAAATCAGATTTTAATTGACAATTAAATCATTAATTCGTCGCTTCCAGTGGGGCTCGAACCCGAGTGACACCCTTTCGCAAAAACGGGTCACTTCGGGTCGACCCAACCTGAATTGATTCTTTAATTAAATTAATTAATTAATTAATTAATTCCTTAGGGTAATTACAATATTACCCTTGGCCTGGAAAAGACCATTTTACCCCTGGACCCTCAAAACTCAAGATTTCTTCTTTTTAAGTCCGGTAAAGACTCCTTCGATTAAATCTTCGTTTTTGAGAGCCCTACATGGTTGGTTACAACCTTTCCAAGCTCAATTAACTCCCCCAGTTAGTTGGCTTGGCCGTAGTAAGGGTTTTGAGGTCTGGTTCTACGCGTATCAATCCGTGTGAACCTTGGTCTAATCGCAAGCATTCTTGACACCTTAAGCATTTATCTTATTCATTTTTAGGGTTGTTACATAAAAACCTACTAGGCTCTTCATTAGACATGTAATTTTCTGGAATGTTACATAATCTTGAAGAGGGTGTATGGGCGTTCTCTTCTAGGATTACTTAATTAAGTCTTTTGATAGCCTTAGTAAAGAGAATGTCATAGTATGAATGTTATGTATTTGGTGTATTGTGAGTGTGTATGTGTCTCATTCTAAGTAGTCTTAAGGATCGTTTAGTCATGCTTAGAGAAGGTGTATGGTCGGTCTCTCTTTGTGTGACTTAGTGAGTCTTGGATAATTACATGCTAGAAGGTGTCTTAAGTGAAGGTAAGAAACTTCACTGTACAGTGAAGTTCAACAGTGAATTGGGTTACTGTAAAGTGACTCATAAAAATGTGATAATTGCTTTGAGTGATTTCTTATGTGTTTCTAAGTTGTTTAATGTTGTTCTTATGATGATAATATGATATTTAAATGAAAAGAGTTAAATTTCCAATAAATGTTCGTTTTCATGATTTTTATACATTATGTCATACTTAGTACATGTGGTTGTACTAATTCCATGCTTTTATCTATCTCTGTAGTGATTGGTAGGTGAAGAGAATTTGGGAAGCAATAATTGGATCGTAGCATCATTCAAGTGAAGTTGAAGTATGTCCTCATTTGACTCGAGGGCATAGATGTCTTTTATTGTTCTTTTTGAAGTGTTATAATAGACTTAGTAATACTATGTTTTCTATTTCGTATGGGCATGTATCCCAAGTACTCTTGTGTCTAAGGATGATGAGATTGATACTTAGTATTTCCTATGATTTTATATGAAAGATTTTTTAAAGACTATGATATATTTTGTGAAAAGTTTTAATTCCGCACTATTTTTCACTATGCATATGCGATGAATAATATGAAAGGGCTTCTATAAGACCTCCGAGAGGTCGAGTACGCCTGTTGCACTCCAAGATTGACATATCTTCTAGGGTATGGTCTTGGGATGTGACAGTCATTTTTGTATGAGACTGTGCAAATAACCCTTCCAAGATTTTTGCTAAGTGACCATCGACGGTGGCCATCGATGCCCCGTCGATGGCACTCATCTGTGTACACTGCCTTGGGCAGTCCTTTGCCCCAAAATGCAAGGGTCCAACTCAGGGCCCTTGGTTGGTCCTTGGGGGTTCGTACCTGGACTTTTTGACAATGAATCAACTTAAACACATGTTAGACACCCTTCCACCAATTTTCATCATTTTCCGACTCCTAAAATCTAGTCAAATAGGCTAAGGCACGTTAGTACCTTCTTAAACTAGTTTCCGAACGTCATGGACGTTCTTGGACGTTTTGGTTTCTAAGCTTTCTAAATGACTTATATCCATTAAAATGGACCTTAAAACAGTGTCTAGACCTTATGGCACTTATGTTAGGCTTTAATACACGTCTTGGATTTTCGAAGTGTTACATATGCATCATTGACTTATATTGGTTCTTGAATATGCATAAGGCTTTTCAAAGTAACTTGGCATGCTTTAATCAAATGTCCCCTTTTAGCATGATTTCTATGTGGTGTGTGCATATGTGTCCATACTTAGTACAAGTGATGTGCTAGCCCCATTTCTCCTTTTGTCCCAAACATTTTAGGTTCCCATCTTTGAAGGGCTTGTGACGACTTTGAAGGAACACTTGGATTCTCATTCTCTAAGTTGGGTAGGTCCTCACCACTTTGAGGACAATGCCACTATCTAGCTTTAGATATTGATTAGTCTTAAAGACAATATGTTCATCTCCTTTCATTTGAGTACTAAAGATTGTATAGCCTGTATGTGGCTTTATTGTATTGATGTACGGGCTATGCCCAATTCTTATACTCTTGTTTACATGTTTATGAGATGATACATCCGTTTTAAGACTATGTTATATCTTATATATATGTGTGCAATAAAAGTAGAAGACTATGTAATCTTCTTATACAAAGGATCTATGTATACTCGATATGAATATATTATGCGTATGCGAGAGGTCTATGTAAACCTCAAGATAGACATAGAAAAGTTTTAAATTTTCCACATTTTTAACCTATGAATGTAATGATATAATCTAAGAGGCTAGTCTTAGTCCTCTTCGAGGACGACGACGCAGGTTACGTCTAGGGGGTGCTCCCCGGTGTAACAGAATAAGTATGAGATCATGTTGTAAGTCACTTAATGTGATTCTTAGCTTTGGATAAGGTATAGGGTTTTATTCTTGGCATTGCACAAGTATTGCTTTAGGTTGCTTATGTGTTGGGTTAATATTATGTTGGGTTGATTTATAAGGTTCAATATATGTGTATGTTGAGTTATTGAACATAAAGCATGGTTTTGACTAAATTGTGCCTTTTTATCATGCATTAATGATTTTGTTCATAGGAGTCATACTTAGTACATTTGGTTTGTACTAACCCATATTTGTTCTTTTTTCCCAAACATTGTAGGTCCCGGACATTGAGGAGATTCTAGGCCACTTTGCAAGGATAGTTGGACTTCTTCCTCCAAGTAGTTGGTGAGTCCTCCAAGTTCGAGGATTGTGCCTTTGATATACCCTAGTAGTGTTGTTATACTCTAACACACATTCGTTTCACTCTTATCATTCAAGACATTGTTGTATGCCTTAAGTGGCAATTATACATTTATGTAAGGGATATGCCCGAATTGTTCTATTCCGACTTAGATCGCTTTATATGAGACATCTTTATTAGACACTATGTTGTGTATGTTGTATATCTGACATAAAAGTAGAAGCCTATGAAAGCTTCCTATGCTAGAAATCTAAGTAAACTCCATATGTATATATTACGTGTAAGTGAGAGGTTTATGTAAACCTCATGATGTAGAATTATATGACAAATTTTAAATTTTCTGCACTTTTTAACTTATGAAATGTAATGACGAATTCTAAGAGGCTAGTCTTAGTCCTCTATGAGGAAGACGACGCCGGTTACGTCTAGGGGGTGCTCCCCGGATGTGACAATAAATACATTTTTGATGACTATAAATACATCTTGAACATTTAATTTAGGGAGTTTTTCCAATCTTTTTTTAATCTTTGGAAAGAATTACTCTTTAAAATAGTTTCTTATTGAGTTTTCTATAGTTTTCTTTGAGCTTTTGAAGAGTTGAAGTTTTTCACTTTTAAGAAATTTGAAGTGGGTCATTGAGATTATTCAGTTTATATCATTGTAAGGACGAAATTAATCGTACCCATTTGATGGAAACTAAATTTGGTAATGAGTTTTGTCTTTTTATGATGTCTAGCTAAAACCCCAATTCTTGGGGTGTGATTATGGAATTATGGGATGATTTAGTTTATGGTATTTCTAATTGCTAGTTTAAATTCTATTTATAAGTGAGTTCAATCATTAATTGTGGTTTAATTTAATAATTGTAGTTGCAAATGCAGTTCTACCCTTGTGTTTTGGCTTACTCTCGAGAGAGAGGTTTTAAAACTAAGATTATTGATTAATAGTCAGTGGGTATTGGATTGACCTTGGTTCAGCTTGAGAGAGTGAACCCTCAATTCAATTCCACACATTCATCTTGAGATAGTGAATAGACAAAGGTGTAGGTTGTTCTTTTTTTGCATGCTTGTTGATGTTCGACAGAAATCGACTTGATTCAGGGTATATTGTTTGAGAGAAAGTTTACCTCCTTTATAGTCTTGCTTAATCACTAATATTTAGGTATTTTCTAATAGTTAAAATTACCCATTTGCCTATATTAGCCTATAATCAAATCACATCCCGATAACCCGTCTCATGATTGTTATTTCGTATTATTTTCCACTGTTTGTAGTTGTTAAGCAAAACCAAAACCCCCATTTGACATTCGTGTCATATCCTAATTTGAATGATGTCTTTATTCAATAATTTCTATTCCTATGACTGATTTGACATACTCACACCTCTTAATTGATTCTCAAACACGTACCGCTCCTTGTGGTATTCGACCCCAACCTACTTAGTTGGGTTATATACTGATTAAGGACCGTTGACACTTAGAATTGGATGAATTGTCTTTGAAATTTCATTAATCACCTTATCATAATCAAAGCATGTACAAGAACTGACTAAGAATTATCTTGGATGATTCTTCCCACATCTCAGACAGCGGAGAATGTTTGACCACTAGGACATAGCTCATGTGGCATAGGGTTGGACACGCTATTATTATTGAACTTTGAATTGGAGCAATAGATGAATTTAGGCTAGAGAACTTCTTTAGAAACTGAGAACGACCACTTTCACCGAACCTTGAAAGAGAGAAATCACCACTATATGTCCTTGCCCTCTTTGTTTCTCTAGCACTCTCTTTGAGATTTTCCTCCTCCAGTTGTTACGCATAAGTCATCAATCTCAAATTATCCATCTCCTTAATCAACATGGTTGTTCTACACTCTTTGACCATCATTTCTGAATCACCATAAACAAACTTACTCATACGAGTTCTAGAATAAGTAATCATTGTCGGAGCATACTTTGACAATTTAATAAACTTCATAGACTATTCTTTCACACTCATACTATATTGGCTTAGGTTTATGAACTCTTGAACTTTAGCCTCCCTCATAAAGGGGAAAAATTAATCTAGAAATGCTTCTTTGAACATATCCCAGTTCAAGGGACCCTCACCTCTCTTCCTTCCATTGAGAAAACCACGGTTGAGCAACCAACCCCCTTTCAATTGGTAAGCAGCCAAATCCACCTTTTCAACCATAGTCATACCTATAATGTCCACAATCGTTTGGATTCCTTTAACAAAATCTTATGGATCTTCATCCACTTTCCAACCATGGAATTATAGAAGATTCATCCTCATGAAGTCTCGAATCCTTTTCTTTGTCGTACCCACATTTGAGTTAATGGGAACTACAACCTCTCTATTAGCTTGTGTCGTCATAGCTTAGGACAACACTTTGTAAGAAGCCTAAATTCTCCATATGAGACTTTATCGTTCAAAAGTTCTATTAGATCTTGAGGAACTTCATGTTCAACATTCAACTTCCTTTTCAATGGATTTCTTCTTGGAGGCATGTTCTGAAAAATGCATAGAACAAGAATTAGAGTTCAATTCTATCACACAACTCTAGAATAAAAAAAGAAGTGAAGTTTCTTAAAATTCTCGTAGCTTCCTATACATAAATGTGACAAGCTTTATACTCATGAAAAATACTCCAGTAAATGCAGCTTGTCAGAAACCTTAAGGATCTTTAAACTTGATGCTGAATATCAAATTTGTCACAATCCAAGACTTCCCTCTAGACATCAACTCAAAAGACTGAAATATTCAATTGTCTGAAGCTTGTGAGAAAATTTTCCAAGATTTGAAAAATAGACTCACTTCATCCCCTATTTTGACATTACAAAAATGATTGGATGGTTTTATGGTATATTATGATGCCTCATGGATGTTTCTTGGTTTTGTGTTATACCTCAGAAATTCAATGACCTAGGATAGAGCCTCACCTAATAACAATGATAAAAATGGTGTTTCCATAACTAAAATAATATAATTAACTTGATTTAGAAGTACTAGCGACTAAACGTCAAGGAACGACCATGACGTCCGAAAACTAGTGAAATTGAACTAGTAGGTGTCCTTAGGTCTTGTGAAGGTTTAAGAGTGTTGTATGAAATGTAAAACTTGTAAAAATACTTTAAATAGGTAAAATAATGTTTTTAGGATCAAAACGTCCAGGTGAGACCCCCCAAGGACCACCCTAGGGGTCCTTGAGGAGGACCCAAACATTTGGCCAACAAGCTGCCAAAGGTAGCGAGCATTGTGCTTGGAGGGTGCATGTCTACGTCGCGGACTAGATCCACCAAGGGACAAAATTTTGGTCCCGTCACGTACATTGTCTCGGACTCCTCTGTCCCAAAAATTAATTTCTAGAAACTTAGGGGGAACACCTCCACGGAGCGGACTTGTTCTGCCACGAAAATTCTGAAAATTAAAGTCAAGTTTGACTTAATTAAAAGGTCTAACTAGGTGAGGGGTGTTTTGGGTATTTTAGGGGATGGGTATATATTGATTTTAAGTCAGTTTTACCCCAGTTTAACCCATCCAAAACAAATCCCCAAATTGAAAACCCAATTGCTCTCACTTCTCTCTAAATTCTCTCTCTACCCAAACCTCCATTGAAGGACATTGGAGCTTCAAGAAGAATATCAATTCTCCAAGTTTTCTACTCAATTTTGTGGCTAAGTCTTCATTAAGGTATGATTCTTTCACTCTTGTGATTCCTTCCTCAAGAGGTCCCTTCAAAGATATTTTCGTAATCCCCCAAAATCAAGGTGGATCAATTATGATGAATTGTGATTACTTAGGGTTTTTTAGGTTTATAATGATGGGTAATTTTTGTTTTTTACTTGAAATTTCGTTGTACCCATGTTCTTCCCCAATTTCATAAATCTTAGATCTTGTTTGGTGAATTGGTTTAAGATGATAAATATATCATTTGTTATATTGGTGTTAATTGTGTTATTACTTCATGAATTGCCTTATATTATGTATTGTTTGGGTTTTGACCTTATTCCTTAAGAACCCACGAATGTCCCTCTTTTCCTAACCCTAACTCTTGAATTATGTTGATTAATGATTAGAGGCTTTGTAATTGAATATGTTTTTGTATAATTGACTATTGTATGATGATGATAATTGGTTTGATGGGTAAATATCATTGATTTTGGATGAAGTCTTGAATGGGTTTCTTGGAGGCCATTGGTGATATCTTCAAAGTCATGAACATATTATTGTAGTATTGTTGTCTTATCTTTGGCAATGCTGGTTGATTGAAGTATGAATGATGAAGTTATGAATGTATTGTCATGCTATGAATATGACGGTTGTGAGATGATGATAGGTGTGCTATTATGAGGTGTTAAAGGTAATTCCCATGTACATCCTATGACTATGCTATGATGTAATATTCTCAGATGATGTTGGGTTTGGGATGAAAGGGCTTTCTCATCTGGAAACCTATGAGTTATGAACATGTTATATGAAAAAGAAAGACTTGAAGATACTTCAAAAAGGGAATTTAGCTTAGCACCGAGTGAACTCGACATTAAGAGGTATTCCTTCACAAAGGAAGGGAGGTTCACATTATGTTCTCTCGTGAGATGGAAACTACAATTCTAGTTAGCATAAAGAGGGTTTCTAGTAACAACTTCCCAGTTCCTTAACTATGTGCCCCCATAGGAACCTTAGCTAGTGGATCCACCTAGATGCTATATGAAATGTATATGCCCTACCTTGGCAAGTAGGACACCTTCCTTTTGGTGTGAGGGGATCACACCAGATGCCATGTTAGCTCACATGGTCTATGTCGGTTATGGCAAGGTTTCTCGAATGTTAAAATAAATAAATGAAGGTAATAAGATGAACGCTAACCAGGACTACTTAAGAGGTGTTACGTAGTGTAGGTAGGGTTATGGAACTTTACCTATACATTGCACAAGTGGACCTTGAAGGGAATTTTAGGGTGGGTTCTTTATGTACATATGATATGAATGATGTTGGTTTCACTTGATATACATGATGTTGGTCTAAATTGTTATGCATGTTATTGACTACACTTGTTAGGATGATGTATGAGGTAAAAGGAAACACTTATTATCTCTTTGTTAGTTTACTTGGTTTATGTGGGGTTATAGGGCTTCACATACACATTGCACTAGTAGACTTGGTATGGTGATGTATTGATGAAATGGACTCTAAAGATGAAATATTAACTATGGCTTTATCATGATGTTACTCTTGAACATGAATATGAATATGGCTTGTTATTGTTGTTGTGATATGGACTTGTATATGTTCTTGGGTTGTGCATAAATGCTTTTAAAGTGAACTTAACATGCTTATAAACAAATGTCCCTTTGTGCATGATTTCAAATGTTTTACTTGCATATGTTTCCATACTTAGTACATGTAGTTTGTATTAACCCATATTTCTCCTATTTTCTACACAAAGTGTAGGTTCGGGCCCTTGAAGTATTTCTAGTTTGTTGTTGAAGAAGCTTGGATTGTTATTCCCAAGTTTGTGAGTCCTCAAATCCGGGGATGGATATGATTAATTCTAGTTTAATTTTCCTTATTCAAAGAATTTATTGTAATTCCTATTATAAGACTTATTGCTGATGTAAGGGCTAAGTCCCAATTCTCATACTTTTATGTTTAGATGGTAACGCGAGACAAGTATAGATTCCATTTTTGATATATGTGAAGTGAAGTTGAACTTCAAATGAAAAGTTTTAATTTTTCCGCTTTTTATTCTATCTATGATGCAATGATGTATGCTAAGGGCTTGTATAAGGCCTCTTCGAGGACGAAGACACCGGTTGCGGCTAGGGGGTGCTCTCCGTCCGTGATATTTTGTTTTGATGCAACATGAGAAAGTCATTTATTATGCTTTAAGGCAATTGAAGGTGCATGAAAACAAATTGACTCACGAATTAAAGTTAAAAGTGGTGGGTTTTGCCTTAAAGACTTAAAAATAGTACCTTTAAGGTATTATGGGGATGTGTTCACCAATCATAAGAGTTTGAATACGTGTTCAAGCAAAAGTATTTTAATCTTCACCATAGAAGATGGCATTAGTTGAAAAAGAATTATAATACCAATGTCAATTAACATTCAAGTAAGGTGAATGTGGTTGATGATACTCTTAGTAGACTAGTGATGGGTAGTGTTACTAAGGAATAGGTGGTAATAAGGAGTTATTTGATGATTTTCATGGAAAAGCTTGATTGGGTGTTCGGTTGGTTGATTCCAAGAATGGCGGTGTCATTGTTTGAGATGATTCATAATAATATCTTAATTCAGATGTGAAGGTTAAGTGATCTAGTTATGGTTAAGTTGAAGAAGGAACTTCAGTTCCAGAAAAAGCCATTGAGGCTCTCTCCTAAGGATGAGATGGTGTTCTTCGTTACCAAGGTCGATTATGTGTTTCATATGTGAATGAGTTGAGGAATCAATTTTGGTGAAAGTTCATAGCTCTTGGTCTTCTATTCACCATGAGCCACAAAGATGTATTGCGACTTTCGGGAGGTCAATTGGTGGAATGGGATGAAGATGATGTTGCAAAATTTTTGGGTAAGTGTAGATAATTACAAAAAGTGAAAGTTGAGCATCAGAAACCAGGTGGTATGGCTTAAGACATTAGTATTCCTACATGGAAATGCTATTATGGATTTCATTATAGGTTAACCTCGTACTTGTCATTAGTTTAACTCAAATTGGGTTATTGGGGACCAAATAACTAAGTGAGCTCATTTTTTTCTTATAAAGACTTCATTTTCAGCCAAAGACTATGCTAGACTTTATTTTCGGGAAATGGTGAGGTTGCATGGGGTGCCTTTGTCCATTATCTCTGATCGTGGTACTTTATTTACATCTATGTTTTGGAGGTCATTTTAGAAGGGTTTTGGTACTCAAGTGAAGCTTAGTATAAGTTTTCATCCTCATACTGATGTACAATCCAAATGTACCATTCAAACTTTGGAAGATACATTTAGAGCTTGTGTAATTGACTTTAAGGGTAATTGGGATGATCATTCGCCTTTCATCGAGTTTGCTTATAATAACAATTATCACTAAGTATCCAAATGGATCCATTTTAGGCTCTCTATGGTAGGAGATGTAGGTCTCTTATTGGTTGATTTGAAGTTGGTGAGATCACTTTGATAGGGCCCGAGTTAGTGCATGAGGCTATTTAAAAGGTTTGACTTATTCCAAAAAGGTTGAAAATGACTCAAAGTCAACATAAGTCTTATTCCGATATAACGAGATGAGATCTTAAATTTTACATTGATGAATAAGTTTACATGAAAATCTCACTTATGAAAGGTTTAATGAGGTTCGGATTGAAAGTGAAGCTTAGACTGGTGCATCCGATGTTCCATGTCTCTTTGTTGAAAAAGTGTGTTGGTAATCCTACGTCTATTGCCTTTTGAAGAGTGTTGGCACTAAGGAATGTCGTTTTCATTAAGAGATTCTGGTTGAAATTTTGGATGGTTATGTTTGAAAAATGAGAAATAAAGAAGTTGCTTCCGTGAAGTTCTTTGGAGGAATAAATTAGTTGAGGGTGTTATTTGGGAGATCAAAGTCGATATCATGTCCATGTATCCTCATCCCTTTCCCTCCGCTTATATTATAGCTTGAGGAATTTAGTTTCTCATTATTTATTTTTTTAGATTCATGCTTCTTAGTCATTCTCATGTTTCCATATGCATGCATGTTCATGAATAACCTTAATTTTGAGTTATGATTTAGCTTTGGGTGATTACTACTTGTTCATGTGCATTTCAATGTAATTGCATTCATGTTTGGATGTTAGTTTTGCTCCCTACTCTATTCTTGCTAGTTTGAGTCTCATTCGAGGATGAAATGTTTTCAAGGGGGGAGAAATTGTAACACCTCAGAACTTGGAAGTTACATTTGAAAAGGAAAAGTTGTAGAAAATGACATGGTGTCAATTTCTATGGATCAGTCTACGGTCCATAGAAGGGCCTACGGTCCATAGAAGGGTATCGTAGAAGTGGCCTTGGAATTAAGAAATGTCAAGTTCTAGATGAGGATCTACGGATGACCAGTACAGTCCGTGGAATGTTATACAGACTGTAGGTTGGCCCATATAACCTTTTTAGCAGTTTTTATTTAAGGGCATTTGGGTCTTTTTCAATCTATTTAACACCTAAACTAATTCGTTTCTATATTATTCTAAAGTCCTATAGTTGATTTTATACTCCTAAGACTACCCATTCCCTCACATTCACAAACAAAACCCTCAAAATATCCTAAGTCTTCTTCTCTATATTCTCTCCAAGGATCTTCAAGGAATTCTAAGGTTCTTAACGCACCAAGTTCTCTTACTCAATTATTAGGTATTTGATGTCATTATTCGAGATTGCCCCTTAGTCATAACACGTTTCTTAGAGTTACAAGTGACACCCAAGTTAACCCTTGATACTAGCATAGTCATGAGCAACTAAAAAGGAACATGTAGAGAACTAAAGTGATTGGGAAGTATAATAATGGAATAATGGTTCAATATATTTTTTAACGAAGTTTTGTATACAACTATTGTAATGTGAAAGAATCTTAAATAGAATAGACCGAAGATAACAACTCTAATTGGATATTTGTGAAGTCTCTACAAATAGTTATTATAATAAGCCAAGAAGTGATCCTTGCTCTCTTTAATCAATAAATGAGAATATAAATAACATACTAGAACTACAAATTGACTTGAGTACTCGAAATAAGAGAACTCATCACTTGCTTGCTAAAAGGTGTGATCCAACTAACTAGGATCCTGATATTAAAAACATGAATCTACATCACATGAAAAACGTAGGCACAAGAGGTATGTGAATCAATACTTTGAATGTACTGAGTATGAGATATATGCATGATAATTTTTAAAGTTGTACATGATGAATCTAAGACGCTAAACTGAATATGAAACTGAAATATATGAACTGATGCAGTGACCAAGTAGTAAAACATGAAACTGATAGATAGTGAAACTTAAATAAATGAATGTAATGTCAAATCATCATTTTGAAAATCATAACATAAGCTTAAATCATATTTTTTGAGAAATTCATAAAAACCTTTCAAGAAAACATAGTTCTTTTGTAGGATATTTAGCATTAATTGACATAGATCATGTGAGCTATAACATGAAATTCGGTGTCGTTCCCGCACCGAAAATAGATTTTCCTACTTTCCAAGGTAAGGAACATACATGTTAGCTTAGATGGATCACTCTCTATGTTTTTCTAAGACAAATCCTACTGGGCACGTAGTTGGGGACAAATGAATTGCTTCTACAGACCAAAGCTCTACTAGCAGTAGGGCCTCCATTCAAAATTCCTCTTGGTGTTAAGTAGTAGTAATAAGCATAATAATATCATAATACTTGGGAAGGTAAGAATCTAGTACCACCAATCCAATTATAGCTTTATATTGTAGAATAAATCATTTCAAAATCACGATTTCATAACATATTCATAAAGACACTTATCTCAAAGCATCTGAACTATGATATCTAAAAATATACCGAGGGATACTTTATCTGAAAGCATCCTAATTTCATAAAAATTGATAATTTAATAAATCTATTTTAAAAAGCACAATTTTGAGGCATAAAATGCTTGCATGCGATTGGTTCATGAAAATATAATTAAAAATATGAAATTATAACCGAAATCATGCAATTAAACATTAATCATGAAGAAAACAATTGAATTTTAATAAAACTCATGAAGATCATAGAAATCCTAGTTTTAGAGAAATCATAACTTGAAGAAATTGGATTTCTTTGGGACTCAATGGGTGAAGAGAGATCCACTGATGAAACTTGAATGATAATTTGACAGAATCATTGAACTTGAAGTTAAATGCATTTTCTTGAAACTTTAAATGCACTTGACATTACGTATAATAATACTTCTTTAATATAATACACTTGAAGCAAAAAATATTTTCTTGAAACTCTTCAAAAATAATTCATTTAAAATTAAATATATTCATTTCTTGAAATAATTCTTGAAATAATGCAATTGAAGTAAAATATACCTTAATGAAGCTCTTCTAAAATAATGCACTTTAAATTAAGATAATAATATTTTCTTGAAATACTTCTGGAAAATGATGTAATTGAAGTAAAATACACTTTCATGAAACTCTTCTAAAATAGTGCACTTGAAATTCAAGATAATGATACTTTCTTAAAATTCTAAAAGCTTAGACATATTTTATTTGTGAAACTAATACATATGCAATACTACGATAAAGTTTTTAAGTAACTTTGATTAGAAAGGGTCCAAGTGGTAAAATAAGCATAAATCATGAATCAATAATCACTAATGACATGAAGTCCCATTATTTTGATTATTAAGAATCAACTATAGGAGATAAACGGAATTTAAAATTATAGAATCTTGGTTAAATCCATAGATTTGATCATAAAAATATATATTGTAGAAGTAGAGTCTCAGGAAGACCAAAGTTTCTCACTTTAATAATCTTACATACCTTAAACAGTTTATGAATCTCAAAGAAGAATCCTAAATTGAATACGAACGATGAAAAAATATTTTCTCGAGATTCTTGAATTAGCTACTTGAAAGTCCTATGGCCAAGATTTAGGATTTATATTAATGATTGATGATTACAAGAAGGAACAAGAATTATAACAATTGAAATGTTTGGAGCAAAATATAGAGAAAATACATAAAAAAAACCTGAACTTTGCAGCACAACTTACTTTAGCACTTAAACTACACAGGCATTTCAATGACTCCCCCCCTTAACATCTTTGAGGATATTATTTTTTCAACCCTAATACTATAATACCAGTCTCACAATGGCAAGTGTATTACACACGCGTCAAATCATTGCCACATCAACACCATATCGAAAATTATTTAAATTTTAAGTTTTTCAATGATTTTGTGTTTCTTTTTATTTATATAATTTTAGAAAGGTAAAAAATAGATAAATAAGTACTAATAAATAATTATAAAAGTAAATATAAAATCTCAAAAAAAAAACTCTACATATTCATGTAACACCTCAAATTTAGAAAGAGAGAGAGATATCAATCCTTCAGAAAATCTGGTGCCACTTCCGACGGAGTAACCTACACCCCGTTGACTGACACATGGACCTTAGGTCAATTCCGCGGTTGGCTAGCTTAGGTTCTCAAAAATGATAAGTTTCAGTACTTTTTTGATGGTTCATCAAGTCGATTCGTCATTCAATGTACGAGTTGTAGATAGGTCTCGAAGGTGAGTTACAAACTTAGAAAAATTTTGAAGTCAAGATTTGGACCTAGGACCACGGTACACGGTCGGTCGTTGGACCCACGGGCTGTAGGTATGGTCCGTTGTTAGGGATTCCATTTTAAGAGCCTCTTAACTCCATCGACGGTCAACTAGTAGAGTCCGTGGTCTGACCAATGAACCCTAGGCCGTGCCATCGATGGGAGTCGGGAGTTATTTTACTATGAGGGATTTTGGGCCTTTTTCTAATTATTCTAGCCTAATACTATGTCGCTTTACCCTTCACCTAAATCCCTATATAAGTACTTTTACCCCAAAATTTCCTCAAGTGAAATCATTCTCTCAAATTCCTAAAAGAAGAACAAGTCTTCCTCTCAAATATTTCTCTCTCTAAAAGTTGAAGAAGAATGATAGGTGTCACATCCGGGGAGCAGCCCCTAGAAGTAACTACCGTCCTCATCCTCGGAGAGGACTAAGACTAGCCTATTAACATTCGTCATTACATTCATAGGTTAAAAGTGCAAAAAATTAAAACTTTTTATCTACATCTACTTCATGAGGTTTACTTAGACCTCTCGCTTACACATAATATATACATAAGAAGTTTACTGAGAATCCTCGCAATAAGAAGCTTACTTAGTCTTCTACTTTTATGTCACATATATATATTTATAACATACACAATATAGTTTTTTATAGGGATGTCTCATATTAAACTATCGAAATGGAATAGAACAATATGGGCATAGCCCTTACACAAATGTATAAATGCCACTTGGGGTTTACAACAATATCTTGAAACAATATGAGTGAAATGATTGTCTTTAGACTATAACAATGTAACAAAGGTAGAGTGAGAAAAAGGCATCATCCTCGGAACTTGAGGACATACCCACACTTGGAGAAATGATCCAAGCCTTCCTTGTAAATTGGTCACAAACCCTTCAACGACTGGAACCTAAACTGTTTGGGAAAAGTGAGAAATAGGGCTTAGCACATCACTTGTACTAAGTATGGAAATATACGCACACACAACATAGAAATCATGTTAAAAAGGGCATTTGATAAAATCATGCCAAGTTACTTTGAAAAGCCTTATGCACAACCCAAGAACACATATAAGGCAATAATCATACATTTCTTATGATACAAGCATATTCAACAATACACCAACATACTCAAGTTAAACCAAGTCAACATGTATATAGCATAGTAGAATTCACAGCAAATGCAACTCTAACATCATGTCATAACCACAAAGCATGTTCATGAGTCCGTAACATTACAACATAAGTAAAACCCTTACCCATAACCCTTCACCAAGTCTAGTAGTGCAATGGTCAAGTGAAGCCCTATAACACCACTCAACCAAGCAAACTAACCAAAGGATCATGTATAATGTCTAACTTCACATATCATAGCATTAAAAGTATTCATCCTCGTATTTAGCAATATAGACCAATAACATGGTTCAGACCAATAACATGAAGAACCAACATAATCATAACATTTATTTCATAAGAGCATAAAAACACAAGAATCACTTCCTAGGATTTCCCTCAAGGCCAACTAGTGCAATGTATAGGTAGATTCCCATACCCCTACCTAGACTAAGTCAAACCCCTTAAGTCCTCCTAGTTAGAGTTCACTTTATTACTTCATTTTACTTTTGAGAACATCTTGCCTTAACCGACATATACCACATGAGCTAATGTGGAATTCGGTATCATGAAATCCTACACCAAAATAAGGTGGACTACTTGCCAAAGTAGTACCAATACATGAACATAGCATCTAGGTGGATCCAATAGCTAGTATTCTTATGGGGGCAACATAGTTCAAGAACTAGGAGATGTGTTTGGGACCCGCTTTATGCAACATGCATTATAGTCTTCAATCTCATGAGTACAATAGTGAACCTAACCTCCCTACTTGGGAAGGGACACTCATCACTACTAGTTCACTCGGTTCTAAGCTAGAGTCCCTTTTGAAATGTCTTTCTTCAACAATCATAACTTAGTTTAGGTCATAGGAGAATAGCTCCTTATATAGTCATAGTCATTAGCTCAATAGGAATTTCATGAGAACACCTTTTAATAAAACACTCACATGTGAAATTAGCACATTAGCATCATCATAATATAGTAAGGCACATAGGTACTTCATAACCAACCTTATATCATTACATCTTAAGCATAATCTCACAATCACATAATCAAGACATTTCAATTGCATCATCCTACCACACCTACTTAATACAATTACAATACATACTTAAATTTAACTTCATCACCAACTACAAGCCACCATAATTGAAGTAAAGGTTTAGGATATAAAGACTTACCCAATCTCATCCAAAAGTCATGATCTTGGTCTTTGTAATACCCTAAAACAAACTAAGGTGAACTAGAGATTCGTGAATGTTTTATGAGTTAATTTTGTGTTAAATTTATTTATAATGATGTTCTTAGTCAGTGTGTGAAGTTTGGTGACGTTTGGAGGTCAAACGTCCAAGAACGTTCATGACGTTTGGAAGGTGTGCCTTAGAAAGTGCTTATGTATCTTCATATGTTTTTGTGAGTTTTACGTGTTGATTTTGGATGAAATTGATGTGAGAGTTCCTTAACATGTGTATGAAGGTATTTTTGTGGGAAACGTCCGGGAAAAACTCCCCAAGGACCAACCAAAGGGTCCTTGAGGAGGACCCAACTTGTGGGCAAAAGTTGTCCCAAGTTGGCAGCTTACTGCCTCAAGGTTCACTAACCACTTCACGGCCAGTAGAGTGGAACACGGTCCGTGAAGATTGTCATGGACCTTCCTTAGCCACTTGGAGGCTTGTCAAGTAAAGGAAGCCACTGCCCCAAGTACCACGGACCGTCATAAGGGTCGTGAACCACCTTCACGGTCCGTGAAGGTGGCAGTGGTCACTAGGCCAGCTGTCCAAAAATGTAATTTCCAAATAATTCCTATTAAAGTTTTTATTCATTGGGGATGATTTTAAAAGGTTTATATCATTAATATAAATACCTTCAAGTCATAAAACCTTCCTCCAACTCATTATTTCAAAAACCCAAAATTAAAACCCCTCTTCCAAGAAAAAACTCTCCCAAAACCCCATTGAAGCTAGAACTCAAGGTTGAGCTAGGGTTGAAGGATTTGGACGTTTTCATCATCAAAAATTCGTGGGTTTCTTCTCATTGAGGTATGGTAGTCATCCTTGAACTCTCTTCCATTCAAGGAGCCTTTCCTAAGGAATTTCAAAAGAGGTTTTCAAACCCTAACTTCTTCTATCTTGGACTCTAAGTATGGGTCTTGCATGAAATGTTTTAAAGGATTCAAATATGTTTTTTCTAATTTTAGTTGGTGATTTTAATGCTAAAACTTCGATGAAACCATGTTATTGCTTTTTATCAGTTTTTGACTTATGAAATGGGTCTAATGAACATGATTTAATAATGTTAGAGTTAGAGTTTCTTTATGGTTATATTGTGACTTAGATACTGCCCTCAGGGCTATTTTATGAAGTATCATTGAGTAATTGATTATAGGTGGTGAAATCTTGGATTAATGGTAAGTTGGTTACTTTGCTTAAGCTCTTATTATGAAATGCTCTTGAGTGGTATGGTCCACCTTTGGTGGCGGTGTTTACTTGAAATGTATCAATGTGAATCTACTTGTGTATTATGAATGAGTCCATGAAGGCATATTATGTGAAGTAAGATGATAATGATCGTTGTTCTTGTTGATATGCTTTATGAAGCTTGTTATGTGAAGTATGCTAGAGACAATGTCTAAAGGAACTAAATTGTTATGTGAAGCATGTCAAAGTGTGTAATATGATGAATGAATATGTAAGCATGTTTAGAATGCTAATGTTATGAAAGTGATGACTTATGTGAACGGTGTGCTCACATGTAAACACACACTCACACTTTGAATGAATGAATGAATGAAGTTAAAGAATGTGAAAAAGGAGAGTTTTGGGGTGAACACTCATTGTGAGTTGAGATGAAGTGTTTAGTAGCAACCTCACTACCTCCTAAGAGCTTTCTAATGTAGGTTGGAGGATGGATACCCATTGTGAGTTGAGATGGTACGTCCAAAAGTTATCCTTGACCTTTAGTAATGAATGTTTAAGACTCCTTGGGGGAGGTATGCTTAGCACCGAGAGGATTTGAAGAAGGGGTGGGTGCACATTGTGAGTAGAGATGTTGTACCCAATGTACCTCTTGGGATGAGTACTCCTCGTGAGTAGAGAGTGAGTAACTTAGTAGCAATCTCCTTATCCCTTAACTATGCACCCGCATAGCTGTAGCTATTGGAAAAGCCATGTAAAAGCTAAGAGAAAGACCCTACCGTAGGCAAGTGGGGAATCCTCATCCGATAAGGGTATTATCGGAATTCCATTCTAGCTCTCATGGTATATGTTGGTTAAAGCTATTCCACCACAAAAGAATGAATGAACTAAGTCTCCTAAAAGAACGTACTACTTAGGGTAGGTGGTGGTATGGAACGCTATCTATCCATTGCACCAAGTAGACCTTACTAAATGGGAGTCTTGGTGTGATTTATATTATGTGTCTGAACTAAGTCTCCTAAAAGAATGTACTACTGAGGGTAGGTGGTGGTATGGGACGTTATTTATCCATTGCACTAGGTAGACCTTCCGAAAGGGGAATCTTGGTGTGTTCTATATGAAATAAATGAATGAGTTATCATGTGTTGAAAATGAAGTTAGATCACTTAAGGTCTAATGTTAAAGAAGCAAGTTAAAGTCAACTTTTATGTGATGAAGTTATGAATGACTAATGTAGAATTTTTAATCTAAGGGAATCCTCAAGGAGCACTAAGTAGGAGTAGTAGTATGGGATGCTACTCTCACATTGCACTTAGTGTGACTTATAAGTCCTATTGGAGAAGGGTACTTACATGAAGTCCTTAATGTATGAATGTCCTTCAAATTTCTAGCCAAGAGTGTGGACTTGTTTCCTGCGTGAGGTAAGCCTTTGGTTGGTAGTCTTAAGGATCGCTTTGGTGTGTCTTGAAGGGGGTGTATGGGCGGTCCCTTCTTGTCTTACCTTAGGGAGTCTTAGGATAACTTGGTTAGGGATACCTCAAAGGAAATGAGTTCAATATGCTTGGGGTGAATAGCTTACTGTAAGGTTTCATAATGTTTACTGTAATGTTTCACTGATTCACTTTGAGCTTACTGTAAAGTGTGTCTTGGTTCAAAAATTATGAGAGTTTTATTTTATGTGATAAATGAGGATTCTTATACTATTTTAACTCTATAATCATGAATGTTTTACTTATTTGGTATGAAAGCTTATTTTACTAAAATGTCCCTTTTTGCATCTTTTTGCATATGCCATACTTAGTACATTATTTTGTACTAACCCCATAATTTTCTATACTTAATAAGTATAGGTTGGAGACAAGTTGAAGACTGGAAGGCAAAGCTTGGGAATCGGCTCTAACAAGACTAAGTATGTCCTCATATATCCGAGGGCATAGTTCTATTTCTTAGAATCTAGCATTAAGACTTATTATGTATTATCATTTAATGTAAAGGGCCGTGTCCCTAAGATATTTATGGTGTGTGTTTAAGATGGCTTGTGAAGACGAGATCACTCCTTAGCTTTTATGAAAGATGTTTTATTTATTATTTTTATTCATGAAAAGTTTTAATTCCGCACTACTTTTCATGTGTTATGAAATGAATGATAGCTAAGGATTGTACATGACCTCCGAAAGGTCAAGTACGCAATTGTTCCGACCTAAGGGTGATCCCTTCTTCTAGGGGGTACTTTCGGGTCGTTACATTCTTACCATAAACCAACCAATTCAATCCAATAATAGGTGCAATAACATTATTCAATAGTAATTAACACAATAATGAAGTCAGTTGCATCACTACAACTCAATTAAACACTAGTTCAAAACCTAGGGTTAGGGACTTGGGTCAATTTCATGATCTATTCTGCCTACTAGGTTAACTCATCAAAAACTAGCATAATTGAATCATAATACATCATAATATAAGAATAATAATCAAAATAAACAACAGACAATACAACATAGAAGATCAAATTCGTAATTGGAAGAAACCCATATGAAATCATCTTTTGAAAACCAATTTTGGAAGAACCCTTTGGGGAAAGGAATCCCAAAGGTGAAGAGTTTCCATACCCTGTTAATTGTTGAAGATTGATGGAGAAAAGTGCTCTTATTTGTTCCCTAATTACCTTGACCTAGACCTTCAATGGAGTTCTTCTTTGGGAGAGAGAAAGTAGAGAGAAGGAAGAGCAATTTGGGTTTGGGAATTTGGGGGTGTTAAGTTGTGTTTAGGCTTAGGGTAGGTTATATAGTTAATTAAATAACCTAATTAACCATCCCCTAATCACTAATTAAACCCCTAAACTAAACTAACTAATTAAATGAACTCAATAAACTTACCAGCGAAAGTGCGGGCCTAACCTACGAGACTACGATCTACTGTCCGTAGGTTAGTCGACGGGCCTTGAGACCAACCGTCCTGCAGGTCCATCATTTTGGTCAGAGAACCTGCAGGCTTCCACTTTTGGAAAAGTGTCTTAGCATCCAACGACGGAGGCATCGATTCCCCGTCGTCTTACCTATGCCCCGTCAATGGCAGGCGTAGTTGGACACTGCCTGCACTGTCCCATTTTACAGTTTTGTGTCAAAAAGGAAGGGTCCCCCTCAAAGACCCATTTGGGTGGTCCTTGGAGAGTCGTACCCAAACGTTTCAACCCTAAACCTACTCTAATATGTGTTCTACACCTTTTCACCAGATTTCATCAAATTCCGACTTCTAAAACCCCATGAAATAAGCTAAGGCACACTAGCACCTTTTGCACTAGTCTCCGGATGTCATGGATGTTCCTTGACGTTTTGACTCTAAAACTTCCTAAATAACTTTTATACATTATTATTGACGTTAAAACAGTGTTATAAACCTTAGACACTCATGTGACGCTCTAGACTAGGTCTTTTATTTTCAGAGTGTTACATTATCCCCTCTTAGGAACATTCGTCCCTGAATGACACTAAAAATCTTTTGAAGGGAAACGACTGACTCAATACTAACAACCCAACGAACAACATACAAAATCAATATGAGTTACAACTCAAATCAACATAACAACATGGCATTTACATAAAGTAACTGAAAACATCAATTGCACCACATAAGAGCTCAAAACCACAACATGAGGAATTACCTTCTCAACAACCACATGAGCGCAATACAAATATAGAGTCACTTATGCCAAAATTTTCTTTCAAAATATATCAACATGCTCAATCTCATTACATATAGGCAACATCATACCAAATACACAAATAAGTGCAAAATTGAGCAAAAGATCATTTTCACATGAAACTTCATTTTAGCAAAAACATTTATCATAAATATGCACATCTTTGCAAAACAATTCAAATTCAATTTATTCATTATTTTCATTATTATTAGGAACAACTAACCTTAATCAACAAAGAGTTGAGGGTAACGGGACTTCATGTCGGCCTCGGCCTCCCATGTTGCTCCCTCAACTAGGTGGTTCTCTCATAACACCTTTACGGAAGCCACCTCCTTGTTCTTCAACTTCTTCAGTTGTCTATCAAGGATTTCAACCGGAACCTCCTCATAGGAGAGGTTATCATCCACACCTAGACCCTCAATAGGAAGAATGGACTCGATATCACCGATGCACTTCTTAAGCATAGAGACATGGAACACCGGATGAACCGAAGCCAATTCCCTAGGTAATCTCAACTCGTATGCAACTTTGCCAACCCTTTGAAAATTTCATATGGACCCACAAAACGAGGACTAAACTTCCCTTTCTTGCCAAATCTCACCACTCCTTTCATAGGTGAAATTTTTAGATACACCTTATCACCCTCTTCAAATTCTAAGTCATTTCTCCTATGGTCGGCATAAAACCTTTGCCGGCTATATGCTGTTTTCAATTGGTTCCTTATCATATGAACTTTCTCCAAAGTCATATAAATCAATTCGGGACCAAAAAGTGAAGATTTGCCCATTTCAAACCATACAAATGGAGATCTAAATCTCCTACCATACAACGCCTCAAAATGAGCCATAGATATACTTGAATGGTAACTATTATTATAAGAGAACTCAACCAAAGGCAAGTGTTTATCCCAATGTCCCTTGAAATCAATCATACAAGCTCTAAGAATATCCTCAAGGGTTTGAATATTACGCTCCGCTTGACCATCCGTTTGGGGATGAAAAGTGGTGCTTAACTTCACCTTTGTACCCAACCCTTTTGGGAACGACCTCCAAAATCTAGATGTAAATTGTGCACCCCTATCTGATATGATGTATAATTGAATACCATGGCTATGCACAATCTCATCTACGAATATACTTGCATAATGCTCCGCCGAATAAGTGGACTTCACAGGAAGAAAATGCGCGGATTCGGTCAACCTATCCACAACTACCCATATAGAGTCATTTTGGCTTTGAGTCCGAGGCAAACCTACCATGAAGTATTTATTAATGTCTTCCCACTTCCAAGTGGTAACTTGTATTTCTTGAAGTAAACAACTTGGCTTTTTGTGCTCGGCTTTCACTTGTTGGCAATTTGGACATTTTGCAACAAATTCCGCTATGTCCCTTTTAAATCCTTCCCACCAAAATACTTCTCTAAGGTCATGATACATCTTTGTAGAACCCGGATGAATGGAATAACGGGAACCATGAGCTTCTTCAAGAATCCAGTTTCTCAAGTCATCAACATTGGGCACACACAACCTTCCTTGATACCTCAAGACACCATCCCGCCCTAAGGAGAATGACTCATTAAGCTTACAAAGAACTGATTCCTTCAACTCCATCAATGATTGATCAAGGTGTTGCTCATACTTCACCTCAACCACCAAAGACGATTCGAAGTTATGATGGACCATAAAACCACCATTTTGGAGAATCTTCCAATCTAACACCCAAACGAGCTAACCTATGAACATCTTTCACTAGGTCTTTCTTGGCTTCTTCTACATGAGACACACTAACCATGGTCATACGACTTAGAGCATCCACAACCACATTGGATTTTCCGGGGTTGGTATCCGATAGTAAGTCAATACCAAAATTGAGATGGGGTTGGTATCCGATAGTAAGTCAATACCAAAATCAATTTCCTGTTCGAGAGGGATTCCGGGAAGATCATTAGGAAAGACTTCAGGAAATTCCCTTACTACGGGGACTGACTCAATAGGAGGATTTTTGGAGTCTAAATCTTTGACTCTTACAATATGGTATAAACACCTTTTTGTGATAATGTTACAATCCTTTAGACAAGAAATGATATGACCTCTTGTAATAGAATTACCCCACTTCCACTCTAAGATGGGTTCATTTTGAAAGTTGAACTTGACAATTCTTGTTCTACAATCAATGGAAGCAAAACAATCATGCAACCAATCCATCCCCAAAATGACATCAAAATCGACCATATCAAGCTCTACTAATTCAACATGAGTAACTCTCATGGCAACATTATAGGATAATTTATATATACCCTCTTTGCAACTACCGACTCACCTACCGGGTAGTTACCATGAAAGGTTCATTTAGAATATCGGGCAAAATATCAAACTTCCTAGATATCAAGGGAGTAACAAATGATAATGTAACACCCGGATCAAGTAAAGCATAAACATCAATAGAGAAAACTTGTAACATACCGATCACCACATCGGGAGAACTCTCTTGTTCACCCCTTGAGCGAAGTGCATAAAAGTGATTCTTTCTTGGAGCCTCAACATTAGAACCACTTGCTTGTGTTTGTGCTTACCCACTCCCCTTGTATTGCCCCTTCACATTAGGGCAATCTTTAACCTTGTGGCCACTATTGCCACATCCAAAGCAATTGTCCGTCCCTAACAAGGTACTCACCATAATGCTTCTTACCACACTTTCCACAAGTTGGCTTCTTAGTTAGTGAACTAGTACCTCTTCCCTTTTGAGACTTAGATCATCAAGAACCTTGGAAAATTTGGAAGGAACTTCATTGGATAATCTCTTCTTGAATCTAGGCTTGTCTTGAATTTCCAAACTCCCCATTGAAGAACTACCATCATAAGACTTGACCCTCTTGGCCTCCCTATTATTTCTCGTTAACCTAGTTTCTTCCACTTGTTAAGCATGAACCATGAGACGAGAGATATTCATATTATCATGAAGCATAGCCAAACGACATTCTTCTACCAAGTCTTTAGACACTCCCGTAATAAAATGACTCATCTTATCCCTTGGATTAGACAACCAAGGGTGGAGCATACTTGGACAAGTTAGTACATTTCAAGGAGTATTCAAGTACACACATACCTCCTTGACAAAGATTGATGAATTCTTCAACCTTAGCTTCCCTCAACTCTCTAGGAAAGAACCTATCAAGGAAAGCCCTCTTGAAGATCTCCCAAGTCACTGGGCTATCTCTTAGTGCCCTATTATCTCTCCATTGTGTGTACCAAGTTTGGTCCACATCTTTGAGTTGATAGGCCGACAACTCGGCCTTATCAATTGAGATCACACCATAGAATAGAGAATCTTATAGACCTCATCGAGAAAATCTTGGGGGTCTTCATCTGACCTTGATCCGAAGAACATAGGTGGGTTCATCCTAGTAAAGTCTCTTAAACGAGAGGCCATAGTTCTAGCATGTTGAGGAACTCGAGGTTCAACCTCCCTATTAACTTGGGTCATCATAGCTTGGACATGAGAAGTGACGGCATTCGTTTGAGAGGTCATGGCTTGGGCCAAATTGAGAAAAGCTGCCCTTATCTCTCCATCGGTCATCGGTGGAGGAACAACTGGAACTTGATCACCCATAGCAACTTTTTCAAGTGGAGGCACTTGGTTGTCATGAGCCCCCACATTAGCCATCTCTTCCTCGTCCCTTCTAGCAGCTTCTCTTTGAGTATTCATACTTATAACCACGATACAAGGTTTAGGTGAAAGCACACAATAAGACTCTAGAGGCACGACATAAGAATGCAAGAAGATGAGAGTTTCCTAGGCATCACATAGTCTCTCATTCATAAGTGTGGCACGCTTCACAATTATGAATAAGAATCTACATAGACGTGGTTTAATGAGACATCGACCCTAAAGATATTCAACCTCATGCTTTGATACCAAGTTTGTCACATCCGGGGAGCACCCCCTAGAAGTAACTACCGTCCTCATCCTCGGAGAGGACTAAGACTAGCCTATTAGCATTCGTCATTACATTCATAGGTGAAAAGTGGGGGAAATTAAAACTTTTTATCTACATATACTTCATGAGGTTTACTTAGACCTCTCGCTTACACATAAAATATATATATATAGGGAGTTTACTTAGACTCTTCGCAATAAGAAGCTTACTTAGTCTTCTACTTTTATGTAACATATATATATTTATAACATACACAATATAGTTTTTTATAGGGATGTCTCATATTAAACTATCGAAATGGAATAGAACAATATGGGCATAGCCCTTACACAAATGTATAAATGCCACTTGGGGTTTACAACAATATCTTGAAACAATATGAGTGAAATGATTGTCTTTAGACTATAACAATGTAACAAAGGTAGAGTGAGAAAAAGGCATCATCCTCGGAACTTGAGGACATACCCACACTTGGAGAAATGATCCAAGCCTTCCTTGCAAATTGGTCACAAACCCTTCAACGACCAGAACCTAAAGTGTTTGGGAAAAGGGGGAAATAAGTATTAGCACATCACTTGTACTAAGTATGGAAACATATGCACACACAACATAGAAATCATGCTAAAAAGGTATATTTGATCAAATCATGCCAAGTTACTTAGAATAGTGTTATGCACAACCCAAGAACACATATAACGCAATAATCATACATTTCTTATGAGACAAGCATATTCAATAAAATACCAACATACTCAAGTTAAATCAAGTTAACATGTATATAGCATAGTAGAATTCATAGCAAATGCAACTCTAACATCATGTCATAACGACAAAGCATGTTCATGAGTCCATAACATTACAACATAAGTAAAACCCTTACCCATAACCTTTCACCAAGTCTATTAGTGAAATGGTCAAGTGAATCCCCATAACCCCACTCAACAAAGCAAACTAACCAAAGGATCATGAATAATATCTAACTTCACATATCATAGCATTATAAGTATTCATCCTCATATTAACACTTATTTCGTAAGAGCATAAAAACACAAGAATCAAATCCTAGGATTTCCCTCAAGGCCAACTACTGCAATGTAAAGGTAGAGTCTCATACCCCTACCTAGACTAAGTCAAACCCCTTCAGTCCTCTTAATTAGAGTTCACTTTATTACTTCATTTTACTTTTGGGAACATCTTGCCTTAACCGACATAGACCACGTGAGCTAATGTGGAATCCTGTGTCATGGAACCTTACACCAAAATAAGGTGGACTACTTGCCAAAGTAGTACCAATACATGAACATAGCATCTAGGTGGATCCACTAGCTAGTATTCCTATGAGGGCAATATAGTTCAAGAACTAGGAGATGTGTTTGGGACCCTCTTTATGAAACATGTATTATAGTGTCCAATCTCATGAGTACAATAGTGAACCTACCTTCCCTACTTGGGAAGGTAAACTCCGCACAACTAGTTCACTCGGTGCTAAGCTAGAGTCCCTTTCGAAATGTCTTTCTTTAACAATCATAACTTCGGTTTGGTCATAGGAGAATAGTTCCTTATATAGTCATAGTTATTAGCTCAATAGGAGTTGCATGAGAACACCTTTCAATACAACCCTCACATGTGAGATTAGCATATTAACATCATCATAATATAGTAAGGCACATAAGTACTTCATAACAAGCCTTATATCATTACATCTCAAGCATAATCTCACAATCACATAATCAAAACATTTCAATTGCATCAACATACCACACCTACTTAATCCAATTACACGGCATACTTCAATTTAACTTCATCACCAAGTACAAGCCATCATAATTGAATAAAAGGTTTAGGATACCAAGACTTACCCAATCTCCTTCAAAAGTCGTCATCTTGGTCTTACCATCAACCAACCAATTCAATCCAATAATAGGTGTAATAACATCATTCAATAGTAATTAACACAATAATGAAGTCAATTGCATCACTACAACTCAATTCAACACTAGTTCATAACCTAGGGTTACGGACTTGGGTCAATTTCATGATCTATTTCGCCTACTAGGTTAACTCATCAAGAACTAGCATAATTGAATCATAATACATCATAATCTAAGCATAATAATCAAAATAAACCAAAGACAATTCAACTTAGAAGATCAAATTCGTAATTGGAAGAAACCCATATGAAATCATCTTTTGAAAACCAATTTTGGAAAAACCATTTGAGGAAAGGAATCCCAAAGGTGAAGAGTTCTAATACCTTGTTAATTTTTGAAGATTGAAGGAGAAAAGTGCTCTTCTTTCTTCCCTAATGACCTTGACCTAGCCCTTCAATAGAGTTCATCTTTTGGAGAGAGAAAGTAGAGAGAAGGAAGAGCAAATTGTGTTTGGGAATTTGGGGGTGTTAAGTTGTGTTTAGGCTTAGGGTAGGTTATATAGTTAATTAACTAACATAATTAGTCATACCCTAATCACTAATTAAACCCCTAACTAAACTAACTAATTAAATGAACTCAATAAAACTTACCAGCGAAATTGCAGGCCTTACCTACGAGACCACGACCTATGGTTCGTAGGTCAGTCGACGGGTCTTGGGACCAACCGTACTGCAGGTCCATCGTTTTTGTCAGAGACCCTGCATTTGTCAACTTTTGGAAAAGTGTCTAAGTTTCCAACGACGGAGGTATCGACGCCCCCACGTCGTCAATGGAAAGCGTAGGTGGACACAGCCTGCACTGTCCCATTTGACAATTTGGGTCAAAATGGAAGGGTTCTATTCAAGGACCCCTTTGGGTGGTCTCTGGGGAGTTGTACCCGGACGTTTCGACCCTAAACCTACTCTAATATGTGTTAGACACCTTTTCACCAAATTTCATTAAATTCCAGCACCTAAAACTTTGTGAAGTAGGCTAAGGCACACTAGCACCTTTTGCACTAGTCTCCTGACGTCATAGACGTTCCTTGATGTTTTGACTCTAAAACTTATTTAATTACTTTTATACAGTATTATTGACCTTAAAACAGTGTTATAAACCTTATACACTCATGTGAGGCTCTAGACTAGGTCTTTGATTTTCGAAGTGTAGCAATAAGATTTCAAGATCAAGCCTCCTAATCCTCCATTGCTTCAAAGGTTTTAGCACAAGGTATGATAGTTATCATCCATGGAACTCTTTACTCCATAGAGTTCCTAAATTCTCTAATTTTGTAAGGTTAGATTCCCCAATCAAGTTAGGGTTTTCCTCAATTGTCAAGAGTTCCTTTCAATGTTGGTTCACTTGTTTTTGTGATTTTTTGTACATGAATTGAAGTAATTGCGTATTTTTAAGTTGATTTCCCATGAAACCATGCATAACCCATGTTTTCTAAGATATGATGATATAATGTGGCTCTTGAACTATGAAAGATAAATCTATGAAACTATGCATGTCTTTTCTTTACGAAATTGATGTAAATGAATTTGAAGATGTTTGACTTTGAAGACATGATGAAGCTTATGAATTACTGAAAATAAAACATGTTCATGAAAGTATGTTTATGACTCAAGTGATACTGAAAATAAAGCATGTTCATGAAAGTATGTTTATGACTCAAGTAAGCCTATATATGAGATTGTCTATATGTTCTATGAAGTTTAGCCACATGACATGAATGACATCTAGTTTTGCCCTCAATACTTTTCGGGCTATTTTCCTAAATTAGGTCTTGATTAGTATTGTATTCAGATATGTCATCAATAATTAGAGACCACGATTTTAAAACTATTTCCATTAGTATTAGGTACATCTCTAACATGAAGTGAATGACCATGAGCCTTAAAAGCTATTGTGAAAATATCATGGACGGCGCATGGTCTAAGGAGCTATCCTATGATAAGACAAGTTAAGATTAATAACTACTCTGTGGGATTTATGCTTAGCACCGAGAAGATATTGAGATGGACTCCCTCACGAGTTGAGACCGGGTTTATAGGAGAAATCTCCTTATTCTTTACCTATTATCCCCCATAGGATGATTGTCTAGACATACATTAGCTAGGGGATCCACTTTAACTCAAATTTATGGTTCTACCTTGGCAAGTAGGACAACCATTTTTAGTGTGGTAGACACCGGGGTTCCATGCTATAGCTCGCATGGTCTTTGTGTCAGTTAAGGCTACTTCCCACAATAATGAACCAAGGTTACCTTTAAAGTATCTCACATATGTTCACAGATGATTTTACTTGTATTCATCATGATTACATTTGTAACATTTTGAAATTTCAAGGCATGTTGTAAAACTTAACCTATGTTCCATGAGGTCTAAATACTGTTCTAAGTTAGTTTAGATGTATATAGGATAGTTAAGATGTTTAAGAATCAAAGTAATCAAGAACGTCCATGACGTCCGGAAAGTTGGTTTACAAGAGGGCTAGTGTGTCTTAGCCATTTGACTAGTTTTAAGAGTCGGAATCAACCGAAAGTTGGTAAAAATAGGTGTAACACATGTTAGGGATGTTTCATGGTTGAAACGTCTGGGTACGACTCCCCAAGGACAAAACAAGGTCCCTCGAGGAGGACCCTTGTAGTTTGGATGCAACACTGCCTGGCAGTGTGCATCGACGGAAGGGTTGACGGGGCGTGAGTGGCTCGACGGGGCATCGAGGCCACCGTCGTCCCACACTTAGAAAGTTTTCAAAAAGCCCTTGCTTACCTAGCCACTGTTTCAGGCGACGTAGGGGGGATGATGGGGCGTCGACTCACAGACGGACCGTGGTCGAGGTCTCGTCTGTGAGGACCCAACTAACTGCCAAGATTTTTAAAACAACCTCATTTAATTAATTAATTAATTTTGGTGGTTAGTTGGGGGATTAAGAAGTCTAATTAAGTAATTTAACCCCTCATAAAATACCCCCAACCCTCATTAGACTAAACACAACACTCAAAATAAACTCTCTTCCTTCTCTCTACTTTCTCTCTCTTTTGGAAGACACCATTGAAGTTTAGCTTGGGAGGTGAATTGGGGGCTGGTTAAGGACGAATCCACCATAAAAGGGTCATCCAATCTTAAGGTATGGGATCTAATTCACCTTTTAGACTTCTCTCCTCAAAGGTCTCCTTCAAAGGTTTTCCAAAAGTTGAGTTTTCATGTGGGTTTCATTCAATTACGAAATTGATGTTATGAATTGAGTTGTTTATACTTTATTTAGGGTATAATGAGTAGATTATCATGTAATGCAACTTAATTGGGATGAATTTAGATGGTTTGGTCTAGATTGTAGATTATGACCCTTAACCCTAGGCATGATCTTGATATGAATTATGTTGAGTTTGATGCAACTGATTTTATTATTGGTTAAATCATTATTAATGATTGTTATTACATTGATCATGAATCTATAGTGATGAACTGAAGTCCTTCATGCTAGTTCTTGAGTATTGATCTAGGTTAAGAAGATACACTTAAAAATCATGTTTTCAAGCTTGGATATAGTATTGAATTATAGTGTAGTGATTCTTCTAAATTCATTATCATGTTGGTTATTGGATTACATTGGTGTGAAGACCCAAATTGGGTTGATCTATGGGTTGATGTAAGGCCCTTATGATGAACTATGGAGGAGTGTTGGTAAGTCTTGACTATCCTATTCTTTACTTCAATTGTAGTTAATTGTGATCAAGTCATGGTGTTATGTTGAAGTATACCTTGTTCAGGGTGATAGGATGATATGATGATTTGGTTGGAATGCCTATGTTTTGGTTTTGAGGTTGCTTAGGGTGAACATGCTATAAGAATGATAATGTGTAATTATGTACCCTATTATGATGTGAAATGCAAAGGGGTGACCTCACTTATATGAATTGTGATGAAAGGACTATTACTCATGCAATTCTTATTGAGCTATGATGATGAATATACAAGGGCTAGACCCTATTATCTAAACTAGGTTGAGATGATTAATAAATTTTAAAGACATTTCAATAATGGGGACTTAGCTTAGCACCGAGTGAACTTGACAATGGGAGGTGATGGCTTTCCATAGAGGAAGTGTTACCCTATAGTTCCATATTGGATGTTGACTCCCCTTTTGAGGGATACTCATCTAATGATTCCCATGAGGTGTGGCCCCAATTACCAAAAGGTATGTAGAAGGAATACATATCTCTTAGTTCCTTAAACTATGTTGCCACCATAGGATACTAGCTAGTGGATCCACCTAGATAGCTACGTTTATGTTAGGTTCTACCTTGGCCGGTAGACCACCTTCCATCGGTGTAAGGTTTCATGACACCGGATTCCACATTAGCTCATGTGGTCTATGTCGGTTAAGGCAAGAGTTCCCAAAACTAAAATGAATGAATGAGATACAAACTAATTGAAGTGACTTGAGGGGTTTGACTTTAGCCTAGGTAGAGGTATGGGACTCTACCTATGCCTTGCACGAGTTTGCCTTGATAGGAACTTTGAGGAGTTAATATTATGTATGCAAATGATGATGTAATGTAAATGACGTTATATGTTGAATAAGATACTTATGAATATGAAATTGGTTATCATGGTTAAAGAAAGAATATCATATAAGATGGAGGATTATGCTATGTGAAGTGAATTTCTAATTATGATCCTTAGTAGGTTACTTGATTAAGTAGGGTTATGGGGCTTTACTTGGTCATTGCACTTGTGGATTCATAAGGATTATAGTTGGTTGGTTGGTTTTGCTATTTATATGTTTTACTCTTATTCACGTTTGTGATGTAATTAAATTATGGTAGAGTTATATGAGATTTTGGGTTTAAGTATGATGATATGCATATGATACAATTAACTTGTTTAGTATGTTTAAAGAATTAGTTTAAATTACATGTTTTCATTAAATGTCCCTTTTTAGCATACGTTGATGATATTTGTGCATATGGTCTCATACTTAGTACATGTGGCGTACTAACCCCATTTTCTCCCTCTTCCCAAATATTTTAGGTTCCGGTCGTTGAAATTTGACTTGAGGTGATTTGAAGGAAGACTTGGATATTCTATCATCCAAGTGGTATGTCCTTATTTTCCCGAGGACGATGCCAATATTCTCTTTACGAATTTACTTAGTTACTAC
>JAJJBR010002361.1:0-31398 GCA_022817965.1 Solanum lycopersicoides
TAGCCTGACTAAAATATAGAAAAAGTAATTAAATTGAAGAATTTAATTCTTGTTAATGACTTACCTAAATAGATATAGTTAAAATCTTTTTTTTTTTTAAAAACAATCTTTTAATTTAAGTTTATGGAATGTTAATTTCAATTAGTTATTGCATTAAGATTTTAGATATCTAAGTTGTTATATAAAGTCCAATAAATATAGATTTTTAATTTTACCATCCAAAATAAAATAATTATGACGCTCCAAATATTGGTAGTAAATAATATAATATTTTATTTAATCGGTTGTGTCATGGTAAAATTATAATTGCCGCATAATTAGTGCAATATTTATTCAACACTATCAAATAGATAATACTCTTATTAAATTATGTTTGAATCTATCTCTACGATAAATAAAGGATTTAGATTCAATAAGAAATTGCCGCTATATTATATTTAACGATATTAATATATACTAGGTAAACTGCACGCGCTTCACGTGATGGTGAACTACGCCAATAATCTACTTTTAAACATTTGATAATATAAGTGTTTTCGAGAGGTACAACCCTATGATAAATTGCCAAGAATATTTTATTCAAAAAAGAAATAAAATATTTTTTTTAATCTTAAAACGAAAAAAGATTTGATTCTAAGTGTTTATGAATTTTGTTGTTAATTCTTAATTTATATGTAGTTGTTCATCACTAAAGTCTTTAGAAAAGATATATAATTATTTCATTGTCTATATTTATATTTTCAAAAAGTGGTACGAACATTTTATTCATCAATTGCGAGAGTTTTTCTCCTATTCAAGGCTTCTACATACAAAATCAAAATGTTATACATCTTATATAATTAGTTGTGGACCTGATAAACTAATAAAAATATAAAAACTACATCTCTTGGAGTTCAATAAAATAATGTATGTCGCTCAAATAATTTGGATTAAATGATGTCTGGGCAAGTCCGTTATTTAAAATTATAAGCAGGGGACTTTTAATCTAAAGTTTATAAGGAGGTAATTATTGATTAAATACTTTATTAATATAAATTCATCCTACTTTGAGGGGTAATTCATTGACTCCAACCTAACATTTGAACCTCAAACGTTTCAATAAGGTTGAGTACAATACTTACCATCCAACCACATTCATTTTTTGGCTACAAGGTAGTGTGGAACCACCATAACATTTGAGCGCTCAAAGTCCCTTCTTGGACATCCAATGGATCTCTTAGACACTCAAAACTCTATAAAGATCAAAGTCATTTTTTTTACAAGTTTAAGAATTCTAATCTACATGACACCAATAGTCTAATGATTACATCAAACTCTTGATTAAGATAATTTAATTCAACATAATGATCAAAAGCATAAACATAAAAAATAAAGTTTAAAACATGTACTCAAAACTAAAAATTAATAAAATAAGCATAAATTAGTGACTGTAAAAATTATATCAGCATCTATAATAATAAAAAGCAACATAAAAAAAAATCGAGTCCACTGAATGCAATTTGTCCCCTTAAGAAAAATATGTCATTCTAGTACCCGAGGTTTAAAGGAATAGATCCTCTCATGATAGAATAATTCTATTTACCAGTATGTTGATACAAAAACAATGGTGTTAGTGAGCCACTCAACAGGAGCAAAGTACACGAATATTTAATTGTGCCGAAGAAGTTTAGAATTTTTGTTGTTTTAAAATGAGAGAAAATCCCTCTATTTATAGACAACAGATATTAGTGTCAATAAATGCTTATTGTGCCTTATCAGAAAGGTCACAACTCTTTGGACAAGTCACAATCTTTCATAAAAGTCACAATCTTTCATAAAAGTCACAATTTTTCATAGAAGTTGCAATTCTTCATAAAAGTCGCAACTCTTCATTAAACTTACAATTCTTCATAAAAGTCGCAAATCTTCGTAAAAGTTCCATCTTTTCATAAAATGTCACGACCTTTTTTTGTAAAAGACTCAACTTTTCATGAAAGAAAATGCTAATTTTGAAAATAAATAAGTTAAAAGGAAATCCTGATTTGTTGTGACGCCACATAGGCGGGCCTAAGGTTCTCTTTTGTATAAATATATGATATGATAGGTATTATAATCAATATTCTATTTAAATATCACCAATGACATTAAGAAAAATCTATTGTCATTATATGTCTCTTTGTTGTAATGTATGAAATAATATGCATCCGGGATAAAATAAGCTTTCTGTTTTTTATTCTTCTTCGTGTGTTGGCCTATGAATATTTGGTGAAATGATTTTTGGGTCATTTAAAAAAAACAATTTACGAGATCATCCGTAAGAAATTGGGGGCACTACGTATTATCTCACCATGATCTGACATATTTTTTGACATTTATGAGCCATTTAATAGGAATTAGGTGAGTTTTTATTTTTGTGTGTTAACACCCACGAATGTTTGGTAAAGGGATTCCAGATGAATTTTTTGAAACAACTTTACGAGACCCTCCGTAGGAGTTTGGGGAGCAGTACGTATAGCCTCACCATTATCCCTGACATTTTTGGGCATTTAGGAGCCGTTTTATAAAAATAAAATGGATTTTTCAATTTTTGATGTGTGTTAGCCCATGAATATTTAGTGAAATAACTTCAGGATAATTTTAACAAAAAACTTTACGAGATCCTCTGTAAGGAATTGCGGGAGCATTACTTATAGCCTCATCATGATTTGCAGTACTTTTAGGCATTTAGGAGCCATTTTATAGAAATTAGCTAGACGAGTTTTTTTTTTTTTTTTTTTTTGTGTTAGTTACCATCAATATTTGGTGAAGTGACTTTCAGACGATTTTTTGAAAACAAATTTTACGAGACCCTCCGTATGGAGTTAGAGGAGCAGTATGTGTAGATTCATTATGATCTGTGATATTTTTGAACATTTAGGAACCATTTTATAAAAAATGAAATTTTATATTAAATATTGGTAGTAGACTGTTTGAAAGATTTCAAATGTCAATTTACAAACTTAGAATTTATTCGATCAAAAAAAAATAATTTCTTTTTGATACTTTATCTAAACAATAAAAATATGTGATCAGTTAGAACAATTAATGATTTCTAAGTTTTTAGTGCAAACAATTGAGGAATATTGTATTGAAGTTGAAACTATTTTATTACAGATCGAATAACTAATACATGAAGCTTATATTAAAGCGAATAATTATTTCATGATCCCAAAGCTAGTTGAAACTGTGTTATAAAAAGTATAGTTTAATTTATTTACGTAATTATGTCTTCAACAACTTAAAAATATGATCGTTAGGCTAATCGCTTCACAACCCCAGGCATGTGAATGTTCATGAAATAATCCTCCCAATTGATGCAACTTGGATCAAAATTGAGCACATCATCCATCTTGCATTCTTTCATTGACATTCTCAACCTTTCAGTGTTAGAATCATCAAAGCTGAATAAAGTATAAAAATTAATTAAGAAATAACATATGATAAGTTGATTATAACCAAATAATGCTTAGAATCTACGTTATATATATATATATATATATCGTCAATGTAAATAACTTTTACACTATCAAGTCATCCAATTTTCATGTTGTTGTAGGTATTCTGATTGTCTTATTTTCAAAATTACAAATTACACATGTAGATATATATATCGTGCACATACCTTCCATGAAAAATCATGTAAGGTTTGTAGAGTTTAGATAGACGTATGGCCATATCAATCTTCCTTTTTAAATTTGTGTAGGTTCCATCAATAAGATAATACCATGTCAATACATTTGCCAATTGTAGAACCTAAAACATATGAAAGAACAAGTTATTAGTGTTATTATTACCCAAAAAAATAAAAATTAGTGTTAATGTGAAAGTGCAACTTTATTAGCAATAAATTAAGTAGTACTTTTTAGGAACAAATTTAAGGTTATAACCATAATGGGTCATGTTTACTTTAACACTTAAAAGAGAAAATTCTAGATTAATTACTACTAACTATAAGTATATAAAGGAAAAATTACATGAATTGGTATATTTTAATAAATAATTATTGATTTTAGCAATATTTTTTATTTATTACCATTTAGAGCAATATTATGTTAAATATGCAATATGTATTAAAAGTGAATTATGTATGCAATATATATGAATTATAATTATTTTTAAAGTATATTATGTTTGTTTGGTAAAAATTTGACATATTGTATTATAAGTGTATTAAAATGTGTGATAAATGAATTATTTAGCATTAAAATTTGTATTATATGTGAATAAAAAATTGTTCTTTGTAATATGAATTATACTTGTATTATAAATGAATTAAAAGTGATCAAGTGGAAAAAAAAATATTGCTATAAATGATAAATATTTTTTTATTATAGTATGTTTATGTAAGTTTTCCAAATATAAACTCAAAAGTATATAACTTCCTATTTGGCTGATTAATGTGAGTACCCAAGGCCCAACAATTGAGAATTGTATTAAGAACATCGTGTTGATGAATGTGGTAAGATGAATGAGATTTTTCTATTCTTAATGAGAGGTCTTTTGGGCTAGATCAACCTAAAAATCATTAACATGATGTGATATTATTCGCTTAGAGCCAAGTTGCTATGACTTTCTCCAAAAGGTCTCACGTCATTAGGAGAATTCTGCAACCATATGTAACATTTATACTCTTTTTTTTGGCTATCACTGTGGAACTTTATTCGTATGATCAACAATTTGTAACGGCTCAATCCACTAGTGATATTGTCCGTTTGGGTCTTGGCCCAGATGAACTTAAAACGTATCACTAGTTGGTAAGACATGCTTAATTACTTCAATACCCAACATATCTCCTGTGTTTTGCCGATGTGGGACTTCTAATCTTAAGTTGAAGAGTCAATATACTCCCATACTCAACACTGAGGTTTGCCCCGTCTTACTGAAATTTGTCTAAACTCTGTCGAACTCTGACTTACATCGACAAGGCTGGCACAAGAGTGGCTCTGATACCATTTGTAACGGCTCAACTCGCTAGTGACATATTCCACTTTAATTTGGGCGTAGGCCCGCACGACTTTAAAACGCTGGTAAGGTTTGCTTATTTAAGTACCCAATATCTCTATCATGTTTTATCGATGTGGAACTTCTAATCTTAAGTTGAGACATCACACAATCTTTCACTCAACTAAATTCTACACGATATATGACCTCATGGACCTATCTTGAATGTATGTCACCCACCTTCATCTGAATGATTAGAGCCACCAAATTATATTCCATAGGCTTCTTTACAAGTATATGTGTCTCCAAGCCACTGATAAAGTTAATCGGCCTGTAGACGTGCAAAGACCTAATGCCAGACCCCGGGCCCATGCTAGCTACCACTCTACCAATTTCATACTCGTTTTATCATATCATTGACTCTGATATCAATTATTGGGCTAAAACATCACCAAAATGTAACTTTAACATGATGTAATATATTCCACTCATTTTTCAAGCTAACACAATTTTTTCCTAAAGGCTTCACACCATAATTAAGAATATGTTTATACACCTTATATATACCTTTCTAATGTACTTTGTTCGCACAACCAATAAGGTCTTTGAGTTAATGGGTTCAAACTCTACGAATAGAGAAATTCTTGATAAGAAACTCTTCACTTTATATGGGCCCTATCACCTATGTGGCACGAATCTAGAATTCTAGATTAATCGAATGAGTAAATTTCTGTTATCATATGGTTTGAAAAAAGAGAATTAAAAACATTTTTTTTGAAAAGAAATCTTTAACAAAGGATCTCTTTAGGGATATCCGATAAAATTAGAACGATACGCACCTTTAACAAGGGCCAATAATATCTTGAAATATGTGCCTGAAAGCTATCCATGCTTCTTAAAAATGTAATCTCCTTCACTTTGATTTTGTTCCCATTTTTGCCAATCCAAGGATTTTTGGTAAAATAATGAAACATGAAATGTTTCACATCACCACATGTCAAGGTGTTTCTTTCAGATGAACTAATGTGATGTATAAAGTGATTTTGATATGATTTATTATTTCCATGTGCTACAATTGCTCCAAGGATAGAGTTCACCACCATGTCACCTGGAATCTGTAATTTATGACAAAAGGTTGAAATTTTATGACAATTTCGTCACAAAATGTAAGCATTAGTGACTGCTTCCACGACTCGAACAGACAAAAATAACTTTACCGTTGCTCCAATCAAACACCTTATATTTTTTTAAAAAATAAATAGATTGAACAAGTATAGAAAACACATACCAGGTCTACTTTTGTGTTTGGGTCAGCAAGGAAGACATTTGATATACCTTTACCATATACTAAAATAAAGGTATCCAATGTTCTGCAATTGCAAAGTTATAATATGAACAAATATAAGAGACATGAATATATTATTTTTTCTTTATATATAAGTTCAAATATAGTTTGTCAAAATGTCTCAATTTATGTAGCAAAGTTCGAATTTCTAGAGTCAAAATAGTTTATGTTTGACTATAAAGCGTAAACATGTTTGACTGTCAAAATTCAAACAGTGTAACATAAATTCGATAGAAGAAGAATCGACTTTACAGACTTACCTCACTCCTTCGATCCATCCCGGAAATGGCTCTTTATAAGTGCTAGTGATAATCGTTGGACGTATTATAACAAGTTGTATATTTTCTTTCAAGTGTCCTAACATCATCTCTCCCATTGCTTTTGTGAAGGAATATGTGTTTGGCCATCCATGTAAAGTTGCCCTAAATGATCAATACTCATGTTAATGTAATAAAAATAATTGTTAAGTACGAACTTGTTTGACTGGACATCGAGTTAAAAAGGAAATACTATATTTTTATAGAAATATTCTTTCGTTTCATTTTATGTGAATATGTTTGATTGTACATGAAATATAAAGGAAACAAGAATTTTGAACCATAAAATCTTTGGCATGCCATGACATTGTATGTTTGGTATGAAAGAAAATATTACTCTAATGTTTTTTAATTTTTTCATCTTCGGTTGGTCAAGTTTTTAGAAAGTTCCTTAAAAATAAGGAACATGATTACTCTGGTGAAAGTAGAGAAAACGAAAAATCTACACATTCCACGTTGATGATGTCTTCCTTACACTACAACATACCTCATCTCCTCACCCTTCACCATCGTAGCCCCAGTCTCCACCACCCCACACCCCTACTCGCACTCCACTTTTCATTTGTCTAGATTATATATAAATGTCTTTAGGCAATAACATACATTGAACTTTTGGTGCCAATATTTGTAGTAAAAAAATAATTATCACATTTATAAAGGTGTATCCTTGACCCATTGGTTTAGTCTAGTTTTAAGCACCATAAGAAAACTGTAAATTACATAAGGATTTTTCTGGGGATTAGTATAATAATTTGCAGGAAAATAAGTTTCCTACGGATTTTCATACTAATCCCAAGGAAAATCCCCATATAATTCACAATTTTCTTGTAGTGAAGGTATAAGAAGTCTTGAGATCTTGAGTTCAATACTACTTAACCACAATTTTAGGTGCATTGAACAAACTCACTTACTTACTAATTAACCACACACAAAAAAGTAATAAATGTAATTGTTTTTTTAAGAAAATATGTTTCTTCGTACGGAACAGATGTTCATACATAAAATGGAACAAAGAGGAAACATCTCTCAAAAACTAACCTTTGAATGCCTAGGTCTCTCATGGCCATTGTCACTTCCTTTGATGTCAAGCTTTGAGCTTCAAGTTCCTTAAGTTTGTCATCTATCACTTTCCTTTCCACATCAATGTCTATGTTGGAGTCACCAAAATTGAGTGATTTCTCTAATATAACTCCTTCCCTTTCCCCACAAACATAAGCTGTGAAACAAACAATGAAATGTAACTAACATGACAATTCTCTTCAAGAAGCATAGCATAAAAAAAAGATATAAATACACAAATAAATTAAGTTATACATAAAAGATGACATATTTGGTTTTCTCAAAATTATTCTAGTAATGAAGATTAGTAAAATTAATATAAATAATAAATGAAAGACCTTTGTGATCGGGCCCTTTCTCAAACCCTGTGCATATCGAGAGCTTTAGTGCATAAAAAATATAATAAACTAATTGAGTTTACAGTTAAATATTGAGATAATAGTTGAAAACATACTTAAAGTATCACTCTTTATGAATTTTTTACCTAAACTATTTGTTGTTCGCGTTTTCAACTTGACTATCACCAACAATTTAGCAAAATACACTTCAAAATTAGTGAGACATGATAATCATTGGATTAAATTTTATGGGTAAATTGAGTTGTGGTGTGCCTTTTAGTAATTTTATTTAAATATGTGGTCTAGTCAGGTTGAGGTGTATTTTAATTATATTTGGTGGTAGTTCAGATGAAAAATGCAAACACCTATAATTCAGATATAAAACTTGAAAATAATGAAACTTCAATTGTACTGTTTTTACTACTATTTTAAGATATAAACTCAATTTATTTTTAACTTTGGATTCAAAACAATATATCCCTCCTTAAAAATATGGTGAAGAAGAAGGGTGAAGTTTTTTAGGCAAAACTTAAAAATGTGGTGAAGAGAGTTTAGTGGTTAATCTTATTAATGATTTTGTTGATGATAATTCTATTAAATTAGAGTATGCAATATGATATGAAACAACAATTCAAGTCATTTTCCAAAAATACAAAATCTTAAACTCATTAAATAAAAAATCTAAATTCACTTCCAAAATGTGTATCATATAAAAAACTGACCAGTGGATACATGAACAAGAATTTTGACATTTGCACATCTTTTAGCAAACTTGAGGACATTGGAGGCACCAAGCACATTGATATTCATTGCAATATCATATCTACAAGAAGAAGAAAAATGATACTAGTGAAATTAAACATAGGGAAATAAAATAAAAATTTCTTGAATTAAAATTAAATAAATAGGATCGGATTACTTCGACAATCCCTTAAATTTCTCAGTTAATTTTATTTAGACATTCGACCTATGTTTTGTTCTGGCTAAGCACATGATAAGATATTCCTATTAAAGTCGTCCAACTCAAGTTGCACAAAAGTATATGTGTTTGTTCTTAATTGTCCATTACGTAGATAAGTTAACCAGTTCAAATATATAACTTCCTTATCTAATTATACACATTAGCCTTAATAACCTGTAAAACAACATGTATATTAAGCTGATGTGTGTAATTAAAGGAGGTAATATAATTTTATGTGGGTAACTTAACTACGTAACAAATGATTAAGAATACACACAAGTTTTTCTTCAAAATTTAAATGAAAAGTGTTCCGATTTATCTGTTCAAGTACTCAATTGAAATACAACCTAATTTAAGTATCTGAATGAAATTTACTGACATCGTCCATATATAAGAGATCGTTGATATATTATTAAATATGATGATATGAATATATACCTCTCATCAAATCTAGTAGTTGCAGCTGAGTGTATGATAATATCAATCTCTTTTAACATCTCATATTTCATCTCTGAATTTTCAATTCCAAAATCCTCAATTGAAATATCACCAGCAATTGGAAATACCTTCTCTTCTACTAGAGAATTTAAGTTATTTGTACCTATTTTTTCTCTTAGAACATTAAATAATTCAGCCTGCAAAATCTGTGAGTGGAATTTGCAAGTCAATAATTTATTTCTTTTTTATAAAATAATAATGAAATACTATATGAAAATATTACTTTATAATATACTATCTAGATAATTTATAACATATTGATAAGATCAATAAAATTATTGAGGTGCGTGCAAATGAATCTTTATCAATAAGAATAACATGTCTAATTAATTACCTCATCATTGAAGCGTTTTCTGGCTGATTTGGTGTCTGAAGCTCTTAGTAGAAGAAACAGTCTTTTCACGTTCGGTTGAACTCTAAGTATCTTCTCCACCATAACTATATTACAAAAAAACAAATACATTAATATATATGAAATTACAAAATAAATAATTATTTTTAAAAAATTATGATCTTGTAATACAAGACAAATAATCCACATTACAACCTAGATAAAAACTCAAACATTGAAGGTGGATAATATAAAATAAAGTTCGATATCAAATATTAAGAGTAAAATTAACGTTGACTCTGATATTATGATAAGAAAAATGAATTTTCATGTTGAACTTAATTAATCCCAAAAATTAGTTATGAGATGAAGATTTTCAATTAATCCATAATCCATATACATGTTTATGTGGGAACTCAACACAAATGAAAATTAAAGTTAACTAATTTTCAAATATAAAAATGTATCGTTCTCTTTAAAAATAGATTAATATAAAATCGAATATATATATAGAGAGAGAGAAATTACTCTTTGCAAGGAATCCAGTGGCTCCAGTAATGAAAATAGTTTTGCCTTCTAAAAATGGTTCAATTTTAGATAATTCCATAGTGTAGAAATTGTTGGGGGAAAATAGTGTAAGAATTGTGTGAATATAATATATGATATAGGCAAACTAGAAAAGTAGGTGGTATTTTGTCTAAAACTAAATAATATTAGAAATATTTATATACTGAGCGATTGATATCAGAGTTAATGATTTAATAAGAAACGGAGAGGGATTTATTTATAATGTTTTCATGCCAAACTCCTTTATTTATTTTACAAAGTTAGTTAGTGATGGCGTGGGACTTTTTGATGATTTTTGTCATGCAAAATTCCTTTATTTATTTTTTTACAAGTTGACACGCAATAGTTATAAGAAAAACTACTTAATTAGTTATATGCATATTATATTGATTTATTTAAATTATACTTTTGATAATTATTTATTATTTTAATATTTAAATAATTTTGTATCGAATTTCATATGAGAAATATTGAGATATATGACCGTTTAAAATTAGTCTAAAATGGACCTCTTGATTATTTATTCATTTAATTATTTCCATAATTTATGCTTTCACTCCAACTCAGTTCATTCTCTCTTCTAATTTTCCCCTTTTTTGTTTTCATAGCTTTTGGTGAGACATCTTTGCTTCTGGAGGGCTTTAATTTAGCTAGTTCAGTTTAGTTAATTATTATTTATTTCTGATAGAAAAGTAAACTACGTAATTATGAGTCTTGTCATAACGTCTATTCTTATTTCAATAAAGACTTAATATATAGACAAGTCAGATGAGTCGGATTGAATTATATCTCAGTTATTTCTCAAAGAACTCTACTTTCAAGACTTATTATTTATAAAGCTATTTGAGTTATGTTTTCTACATGAATTGTATAGCTCATCTTTTAAAAACTTTCACATAGTATTTATAGTCTTACTATAGTAGTAAGTCAGGTCAAAAATTTATATGAGACTAATAATGATTCTGAGTGTCGATCACGATCAAATTATACATTCGAGGGTAACAACCCCATCATAATAATGATCTCTTTTTTTAAATAAAAAAAAAAAGAACTTAATATACATAAAATAAGTTTTGAATAAAAGTCAGAAGCAAGGCTCCTTTATTATAACAAAAAAATAATGAAGAATGTTTTTGTACCTAAATAAAACTATAGGTCATAGTATAAATTATTCCCTTAATAGTATTATTTTTCAAATATATTAAACATATTCTACCTTGCATTATTCTCCGTTTTGTTGATATTTTCAATCTAACTTGACATATTAAGTCTCCAAACTACTTTTTTTAATCTAAACAACAAAAATCTATTAGATCTTATTTAACGACGAATTTTCATGTTTGCTACATACTATTAAAAGATAAATTAGTGATGAAATTCGTTGAAACTAGTTTATTGTAGATCGAATAACTAATTCCATGAAGCTTATAATAAAGCGCTTAATTATTTCATGATCTCAAAGTTAATTCAAATTGTTACAAAAAACTATAGTTTAATTTACATAATTATGTCTTCAACAGATTAAAAATATGATCGTTATGCTAATCGCTTCACAACCCCAGGGAGGTGAATATTCATGAAGTAATCCTCCCAATTGATGCAACTTGGATCAAAATTGAGCAAATCATCCATCTTGCATTCTTTCATTGTCATTCTCAACCTTTCAGTGTTAGAATCATCAAATCTGAATAAAGTACAAAAATTAATTAAGAAATAATATATGATAACAAAATGAAGTTATAGAAATTAGAGCCAACATCATTACATTATCGTTAATGTAAGAAATTTTTATACTATTAGGTCATCTAATTTATATGTTGTAGCAGGTATTATGATCGTCTTATTTTCAAGAGTAAAGATAAACGTGTTTTATTAAAGAGGCTTACATGTAGATATCATTGGATGATCTGATAGTGCTAAGTATCTATTACAAAGTACTTAAGTAATTATATGCATCGACAGTATAAATACTTTTTAATCATCAGTCATTTTTTATTTGTTATAACAGGTAATATGTCTTGTTTTTATGATTTCAAATTCTACATTTTAAGTAGGCTACGTATGATGTAGATATTTTTGAATGACCTAATAGTGTAAGCTGACGATACCTATAACTTAACTCGAGTTAAAGAAATCATATCGTGCACATACCTTCCATGAAAAATCAAGTAAGGTTTGTAGAGTTCAGATAGACGTATGGCCATATCAATCTTCCTTTTCAAATTTGTGTAGGTTCCATCAATAAGATAATACCATGTCAATACATTTGCCAATTGTAGTACCTGAAATGAAAGAACAAGTTATAAGTGTTAATTGTTACAAAAAAAAAAGTAGTGTTATTGTGAAAGTGTAACTTTATTATCATTAAATAAGGAGAAACAGCCTAAAATATTTTTACCATATTTATTATTTTCCTTATATTTTTAAATAAATCATATCTTATGTCACTAATTAATAATTTCATACCAAATTTCAAGTCAGATACATCTAGATGCATATTTTTTGCTACCTGATACATTGAAATAGGGTCTAGGCAGGCGAGCGAAAACAGGAGGGAAGCGATGTTGTCTATGTATCCTAGATACATGTAAATCATAGTAGTTACATACTAGATTAGATGTATCAGGTGTGATTCACATGAATCTGGGATACCATATATACAGAAGCAAAATAAGAGAGCAGTGAGCAAGATGGGAGGGAGGTGAGCGAGAACAATTATCATATGGCTAAAATTGAGAAAATTAAAAAAAGTTATATAGAAAAGAACCTTTAACAAGGGCCAATAGTATCTTGAAATGTATGCTTGAAAGCTATCCATGCTACTAAAAAGTGTAATCTCCTTCACTTTGATGATGTTTCCATCTTTGTCAATCCATGGATTTTTGGTGAAGTAATGAAATGTGTAAAGTCTCATATCATCAAGTTTCAAGGGATTTCCTTTAGATGAACTAATATTATATATGAAGTGATTTTGATATGATTTATTATTTCCATGTGCTACAATTGCTGCAAGGATTGAGTTCACTACCATATCACCTGGAATCTGTAAGTCATTACAATTTTGATGACGATTTTGTCACAAAATGTAAGCATCAGTGACTGCTTCCATAGCTCAAACACATGACATATTAGATCACAAGAAAATCACTTTATTGTATTAAAAATTTGGGAGAAGGCATAAGTACCTCTCCTCCCCTATATTATGACCGAAATCCCAGAGACACACATTAACTAAACTAAGGTCTCATCACCCTCCCTAACTCATTTTATATATAATTTTGTGCACCTCTTGGCCTACGTGGCACACTCCATGACTCCACACAATTGAGGCACGTGGGAGATACTTGGATGCTACATAAGCCAAAAAGGTAAACGAAATTACAAAAAAATGAATTCAAGGAGGTAATAAGACTTTAGTTTAGTTAACGTGTGTCTCTGAAATTTGGGTCATAGTCTAGAAGGGTACTTCTACCTATTTCCCAAAAGAATCGAACAAGCATAGAAAGGACATACCAGGTCAACATTTGTGTTTGGGTCAGCAAGGAAGACATTTGATATACCTTTACCATATGTCAATATAAAGGTATCCAATGTTCTGCAATTGCAATGTTTCGAGAGTCAAATAGTTTAAATTTAACTGTAAATAGGTTTGACTTTCAAAATCTGAAGCGTGTCACATAAATTGGGATAGAAAAAGTATATCAATTTTACAAAATTTACTTCATGCCTTCGATCCATCCTGGAAATGGCTCTTTATAAGTGCTAGTGATAATCGTTGGACGTAATATGACAAGTTGTATATTCTCTTTGAAGTGTCCTAACATCATCTCTCCCATTGTTTTTGTGAAGGAATAAGTGTTTGGCCATCCATGTAAACTTGCCCTAAATGATCAATAGTCATGTTGATGTTATATAAATATGAACTTGTTTGACTGGACATCGAGTTTTAAAATAAAATATTCTATTCTTTATAGACATACTCCCTCCTTTCATTTTATTGAAACATGTTTGATTGTACATGAAGTTTAAGCGCGTTGGCTTGCCAAGAGGCATCTTTAGACATGTACAAGAAGGATCGTGGCTTGACACCCCTTCGCTCAACCTGAGTCCGCCCCTATCTTACCTTTGAATGCCTAGGTTTCTCATGGCCATTGTCACTTCCTTTGATGTCAAATTTTGAGCTTCAAGTTCCTTAAGTTTGTCATCTATCACTTTCCTCTCCACATCAATGTCTATGTAGGAATCATCAAAATTGAATGATTTTTCTGATATAACACCTTCCCCTTCCCCACAAACATAAGCTGTGAGACAAACAATACATAAAAGATGACATATTTGTTGATTGTCTCAAAATTAATCTAGTAATAATAAGGATTTACCAAAGTTACAGTGTAGTGGCAGATCTTGAGATAATAGTCAAAAACCACATTCGAAGTATCACTCTTTTGTGAATTTTCTATCTAAACTATTAGGTGATTGTAGAGGTGTGCATTCGGTTTTTCGGTTCGGTTTTATACTATTCGATTTGGTTTTTCGGTTTTTGATTTTGAAGAAGTGTAACCCAATCCAAACCAAAATAAATTTAGTTTGGTTTGGTTTTTCTCTTTTTGGTTTGGATTTTTTCGGTTTGGTTAATCGGTTTTGTCAATAATTGAAAACATAACAAAATTATTTGCAATTTAAAAAATTATATATATATATATATATAATTTCTTAAATATACTTTTAAATATAAATCACAAGTAAGACGTAAAATACAATACTTAAAAGTATATCAATTATAGATGTCCAAATATAAGAAAATAAACTAAATCATAATGAAAATAACTAAAAAGAGACAAAAGTGGTTAACTCCAACTTAATTCTAATATATATATATATATATATATATATATATATATATATATATATATATATATATATATATATATATATATATATAGGTTTTTTCGATTTTTCAATTTTCATTTTTCTAAATCCGAAACCAAACCAAAAAACCAAACAAAGTAAATTATAAATTCAAAATCAAACCAAGAATCCAAGAAACCAATCAAAATTAGAATTCGGTTTGGTTTGGTTTGGTTTTTCGATTTATTCCAGATAGTGCACACCCCTAGGTGATTGTGTTTTCTACTAGAACTATCACTAACTGTTATCAAAACACACTTCAAAATTAATGAGTCATTTTTCATTGAATGAAACTTTGTACGCAAATTAAGTTGTCACACGCCTTTTTGATGAATATATTTAAACAATTGATCTAGTCAGTTTCAAAGTGTGTTTTTAATAATAGTCAAAAACACACACCTAATAGATTAAGTATGAAATTCACAAAAACGTGATACTCCAAAAAATGTCTTTTTGACTATTATCTCAATATTTGACTATACACTCAAAAAGTGGTACAGAGTATATACTTCCAAAATGAGCATCATATATAAACTGACCAGTGGATACATGAACAAGAATTTTAACATTTGCACATCTTTTAGCAAAGTTGAGGACATTGAAGGCACCAAGCACATTGATGTTCATTGCAATATCATATCTACAAGAAGAAGAAAAAAATGATACTAGTGAAACAAAACATAGGGAAATAAATAAATAAAAAATTGCATTAAAATTAAGGAATATATCGATAAGCTCTTAAATTTCTCAGTTAATATCATTTAGAAATTCAAGCTATGTTTTGTTCTGATTAAGCATTTGAGCACATGATAAAGTGTTTCTATTAGACACTTTTGGCTCAAATTGCACAAAAATATTTACGCATGTTCTCAAGTATTCATTGCGTAGATAAGTTATAATCAGTTTTAAATATATCACTCCTTTTAATTATACATTAGTCAATCGATAACATGTTAAACCTCATGTATATTCCAATTGCAGCTAATGTGTGTAATTAAAGAAGGTATCATTATTTATATATAAGTAATAATATATAGGGAAACTTATATTTTTAAAAACAAGTATTATTCATATATAATTCATATATATTGCATACATAATTCACTTTTAATACATATTGCAGATTAACATGGTATTGCTATAAATGGTAATAAATAAAAAGTATTGCTAAAATCAGTAATTATTTATTAAAATATACTAATTCATGTAATTTTTCCATAATATATTAACTATGTAATAGACGTTTGATAATACACATAATTTTTTTTCAAAATTAGAACGGGAAGTGTTCCTATTCATATATTGAAGTGCTCAATTGAAACACAACCTAATTCAAATATCTAAATAAAATTTACTGACATCGTCCATATATAAGAGATTGTCGATATATTATTAAATAAATATGATGATATGATTATATACCTCTAATCAAATCTAGTAGTTGCAGCTGAGTGTATGATAATATCAATTTCTTTTAACATCTCATATTTCATCTCTGAATTTTCAATTCCAAAATCCTCAATTGAAATATCACCAGTAATTGGAAATACTTTCTCTTCTACTAGAGAATTTAAGTTATTTGTACCTATTTTTTCTCTTAGAACATTAAACAATTCAGCCTGCAAAATCTGTGAATAAAAAAATTGGCTAGTCAATTTTTTTTTAAAATTAAATCCCATCAAATCATATATGTTTCATAAGATTTATGGATAATGTAGAATATTTGTTTTTTATGTGTGTATGTCTGCATATATGTGATTTATTTTAATATAAAAGTAATAATTTAAATTTAAATAAAATATATTAATAAAAAAATTATATCTTTCAAAATATAAGAGGAAATATTACTTTATATGATATTGTAAAGACGGTTGTGGTCATTAAAATTAACATATGCACGATGGTGACATGTAATGATGGTTGTCAGTGATCATCAAAATTAATCGATGCACAATGATGATTGATGACGATGGTGATGATTGATTGTAAAAATTGATTGATGCTTGATGGTAGTGATGACTTTGATTGTATGAAGAAAATACAAAAGAAATAATGACAAAAAATCATATTCACATAAATTTTTAGTAAATAATATTTTTTTAAAAAATTTCTTTCCACATATCTAGATTCTAATAAGAAAAAGTAATTTTATATGTTTATCGATAATATATAACATATTAATATAATTAAGGCTATAAGTAATAAAATTATTGAGGTACATGCAAACAAGTCTTTATTAAAAAGAATAATAATATGTTTAATACCTCAACATTGAAGCGCTTTCGGGCTGATTTGGTGTCTGAAGCTCTTAGAAGAAGGATTAGTCTTTTTATGTTCGGTTGAACCCTAAGTATCTTCTCCACTAAAACTACATTACAAAAGAGATATATATGAAATTAATAAATATAAAATAAATTATGACCTTAAAAATACCATGCAATTTATGTATCTATATCATTAAAAATAAAATGACCTAAAAAAATGAGTTCAATTCAAGTACTCAACTCCAAAAATTAGTTGAAGTAAGAATCGTCGACAAACTATGTATTAGAAGACAAATAATCCACATACCAACCTAGATAGGAACGTTCGATTTCTCCCTGAACACACTCTCAGAATTGGATATTGAAGTGTGAACAATATAAAAAAAAAGGTTTGATATTGGATATCAAGATCGAAATGGGCCTGACTTTGTTACTATGATAATTAAAAATCTCAAATTTAACTTAATTAACCTCAAAAATTAACTATGGGTGAAAATGTTCAAGGACCATATATAATTAGAAGGCAAATAATCGATATTTAACACAAATAAAAAATTAAATAATTTTCAAATATATAATATATCGTTCTCTTTAAAAATAGAGTAACAAATAATTGGTGATACGTGCCCGTATATATATATAGAGAGAGAAAAAAAAGAAATTGTACTCTTTGCAAGGAATCCAGTGGCTCCAGTAATGAGAATAGTCTTGCCTTCTAAAAATGGTTCAATTTTAGATAATTCCATTGTGTAGATATTGTTAGGGAAAAAATAGTGTAAAAAATGGGAAGCTAAATTCTAAAATTGTGAATAAAATGATATTAAAATGATATATAATATGAATTCATGCACTCGTCTTTATATAGGCAAACTAGAAGATTAATACTACAATTTAAGATTAGGGGGAGGCTTTTAATTTTTAGAAATCTATGTTATAGATTCATCCTAGGCCTAAATGTACATAGGAAGAAAAATACGTGAGATTTGCTCTAAAATGAATAATATTATATTATATTAAAAATATTTTTTACACCGCGCAATTAATATCAGAGTTAATGAATCAATTAAATAAATAAGTGTTTAGACTATAGAGATGGCAAAATGATAGTGTGAGACCAATATAATTGTTATAGTCCATATTAATTTCTTAAGCTAACTCTATAATTAAGTAGAGTTCAATTGTACCAAAGGTTTGGCCCATTAATTAATTAATTAACATATTTTCTTGGGCTAAATCCTAAATGTGCCAAAAAAGTTTAATGTCTCTTTCTTTTACTTTTTCATATAATAAAATTAGTGAGTGTTTCAATAAAAAGTTACTAATATGGAGAAAATACATAACCATCAAGGATTTTAGGATAACTATTAATATAATTATTTAAATAAAAAAAGATGACTACAAAAAAGAAAATCAGAGAATTTGAATAGAATGTCGTTATTCGTATTTACAATTTTATCTATCACAATGAACGTGTAAATTTATGTAAAATTTATAGTTTTTGTCAGAATTTTAGTTTTTGCGAAGCAGCTATTGGAATGATAGGTCGAGCTAAAGCTTTAGCTTTGTAAAAAAGTAAAAAATTAATGGATCATTGTTTAATTAATATCTCTTTTTTTTGTATTGATATCCTCTCCCCACGACTCCCTACATTGATATTCAAGAACATGGCTCTCGATACGAGGGAAAGATAAAAAAGACTTTCTCTAGATTTCCAAGTCTTCATGGCTATTTTTTTTTTTTTGAATGATTGTGATGTCTGGACCAATTTCCACGCACTTCGACTATTTTCAGGGGACATATCACCTCCCACCAGCAACAGCAACAGCAACAGTAACTCTGTCCATTAAGACTAAAATAAATTAAAAAAATCACCTAATATTTTTTTATCATAGCTAAAAATCTATGGTCATCATGGTCATTTTTTTTTATATTTGTTTCTATTATTCTTATAAAATGTAATATTATTATATCCATAGAGGGAAAGAAGAAATGGGGAGATTATTATAGTATGTAATTCCTATTAAATCTATTGGTAGGGACCAAAATAGGATGGATAAGCTATTTCATAGAAGTACTTTTGCATTTAAAGAACTCGCAATAATAAAAAATTTGCATTTACTATTCATACCAAATTATATTATCCTCTCCGTAAATATGTATTTGTCATATTTAAATTTTACATGTTTATTAAGAAAATAATAATTAATATGACTATTTTATCAAATCATCCCTATTAATTGATGCTTAATATTAGATCTTATAAAATAATTTGGAAAATAAATAACTATTGCTAAGCGTTAAATATGAAGAAAAAATTGTTCTTTTTAAATATATTAAAAGTGACAGATAAAAACGAAAATTTATTATTAAAATAGTAAACAAATAAAAATAAATGGAGAAAATAATTTATTAAACCATATTGTTGATGGAGTTGGGTGTAAGCCCAATCTTTGTATTAATCACCAAATTAAAAAGGCCATACATTTGCCCAAACCTCCTTAGTTACATTAAGGATGAACAATTCATCTTTATACATTTTTTTTAAAAAAAAGAAAGAAGGAAAACCACACCAATACTTTTTTTAGAACATTTTTTTATTGCAAACTATTACATCATTCTTATATAATTTGCTGAAATAGAATTAATTAATCAATTAATTAATATATATAATCCCTAAAAATTGTGATTAACAGCACTAGGAAGGTGAGTGTTCATGAAATAATCTTCCCAATTAATGCAACTTGGATCAAAGTTGAGCACATCATCCATTCTCAATTTCTCAGTATTAGCATCATCAAAGTTAATTAAAAAAAAGTTTAGAAATTAGAAGTATAATTTTGAAATTTATGACTTAAATAATAGTGTCAAAGGGGTGAGTAGGTTGAGTTTATACGAATTAAAATTGATTAAGTTAATCATAGTATAAATTTTAGAAATCACATAGTTTTAATATGAAATTACAATTTATCTCTCTTTAGTTTGTAATTACGTTAATTCCTTATAAAATAACACAAATCGGATACATTAATATGTAGATCAGATACATTAAAGAGTATCTGTGATACATTATAACACAAATCAATACATAATATGTAGCTCGGATACATTAAAAACTGGTTCATATACATAATATGTAGCTCTGATACATTAAAAACTAGCTCGAATACATTATAAGATAAATCGAAACATAATATGCAGCTCGAATACATTAAATATTGACTCGTATACATTAATATGTATCTCATATATATTAAACAAATAAGAGATTTTAGAAATTTTTAGAAATAGAAAGAAAATATTGAAAATAAAAGAAATATAAAACATATATTTCAATAATTTTTTCTTAATAAAAACACAATAAAGTCTTGATCTGCTAAAATGTTACTTGGGCTAATATGTATTAGCTTAAGATGGGCTAAATATTGGGTGACAATCCAACTTAATCAATCTATAAATATACTATAATAACAAAATATTTACCATTTATAGCAATAATATTTTTTTTTCACTTAATCATTTTTAATTCATTTACAATACAAGTTTAATTCATATTAAAGAACAATTTTTTATTCACATGTAATATAAATTTTAATGATAAATAATTCATTTATCACACATTTTAATTCACTTATAATACAATTTGTCAAATTTTTACCAAACAAACATAATATATTTTTAAAAACAATTATAATTCATATATATTGCATATATAGTTTACTTTTAATACATATGACAGATTTAACATAGTATTACTTTAAATGGTAATCAATAAAAAATATTGCTAAAATTAATAATTATTTATTAAAATGTATCAATTTATGTAATTTTTCCTTTTTTGTAAATAATTTTTCATGATTTGATTTGAGTTATATATTTAAATAGAATAAACTCAACTTTTAGATAGGTTGAATCGAGGAGGCTAAGACAAACTTAGTTAACAAATGGATGGGCTATAAATCAGTCAAAACTTAAGCATGTTAGATATATATTCATACTATATTTTATAATTCCACTTATATTTTTAAATAGTCATGTATCTTACCATGAAATTAAGAGTTTATTGTTATATATTGATTTTCAAAATTTAAAACCGAATCAAATGTTAATTTTCCTTAATCGATTTGATTTAAATTTCGTTACAATTTAATTTTTTCAACCATAGCTAAGAATAATATTGAATCTGTTAAATATATTTTCTATAAGAGGAGAAACGTAATAATATTGAATCTCTTAAATGTACTTTCTAATTTAAAAACGCAAATAAACTGAAAACAGAATACTTAAAAGTATATCAATAATCAATTATAGATATTTAAACATAAAATATAAACTAGAGCATAATAAAAGACGATAACTAAAAAGGGACGAAAGTGGTGAACTCCAACTTAATTGTAAAAAAAAAAAAAAATTAATTTTAAACCTAAATTTTATATAAGCAATAAGATATAAGAACAATTATTTTTATTTTTATTTTCTAATTCCTCAAACTAATAAATCAAATAACAAACTATGTTCTCAATCCAAAATCCATCCAAATCAAAGGTCAATTCAGTTTGATTTGATTTTTCGATTTAATTTGAATAATTCATACCTCTATCTATGTATCTGCTATTAAATCTTAAACTATCGATATCCTAAAATTAACCCACCATTTTTCGACGTAGTCGAATCCATAGGCAACCCACATTTTAAACCATATTTATGGGTGGTCTATTTAGTTAATTTTTATGTTCCAATATTAAACTTCTTGGTGACACCCTCTTATATTAAGTTTTTATCTCTCTAATTATATAAGAAAAATATTTATTTTATTTTATTTTCTTTGTATATCTTTATTTTAAGGATCGACCAATAAACAAAATAATAAATTATATTATGAGTCTGTTTGGTGTTACTGCAAAAAAAATATTTATTTTCACAAGTACTTTTTAAAAATATCTTGTTAGAAAAATATTTTTGAAAAAAAACAACAATTTGTATTTGGCTAATTCATTTGAAAAGGATTTTTCATATGAAAATTGGGTTTGAATAAAATCTTTTAACAAAAAGCGTTTTTAAGAGTCAAATTATGAAAAATGATAAGCATTAATGTACTTTTAATATTAAGATTATTTTATAAGAGATAAACTATATTAAACATCTATTACGGAAAGATTAAATTAAAATTTTGTTTTTATTAAATTAAAATTTTCATATTCAAATTTTTAATCAATATTATAAATTTTTTTGGAGGGTTGAAATCTTTAATTGTTTTTTTTAGGGTTGAAATCTTTAATTGTTATTTTTTCTTTTTTTTTTCTAATCTTTCAAAAATGTTGTTATTCGTTTTTTTTTCTAATTCTACAAAATAATACGTAAAATAATAAATGTAATAATAATAAACTTAAAATAAAATATAAAATTAATTATATAAAAAATTATTAAATGAAACTTAACCAAATATATGACATATGTTAATTAGTAATTAGTAAAAGATATATTGGTACATATGTATATATGGAAGGAATATTTTAGTCTTGAAAAATTATAACTTTTTGTTTTTGCTTCTACTTATTTAAAAAGCAGACATTTTTAGCTTCTTTCCAACAACAAAAAAATTATTTCTGCTTTCATTTAGAAATAGTTTTACGGGTTTGCCAAAACCTAATTTTTTTTTAGTGATTTTTTTCCTCAAAACAAGTCTTTCTGAGCTCTCAACATAAATGTCAAACATTCTCAATATCAACCTTTAAATATAATAAATTCAATATCTTAACAAAATGTATTGTGAAAATGACTATTGTTTGTTACTAATAAAGGTAAATTAGAAATTAAGTGATAAATTAATTTTTGATTTTTAAATTGGAATGGTAATAATGAATAACTATTTCTAATAGAGAAAATGGTCTAAAACCCCCCCTAATCTATACCCGATATTCCAACTACACACTTATTCATTACGAAAGTTTCATTACCCCTTATACTATTTTAAAGTAGAATTATTTGCTCCATAAAAGATGATGTTACAAGGAAAGTGTAGTTCACTCTCTCAAATTTTATATTATAATATTTTTATTCTTCAAAAATCTTACGTTTCTTTTTAAAAAAGTTTATGTTTATGGTCTTTCTTCTTCTCTTCACCAAAGCTACATAGGCGGCGGCTCTGCTCCATCACCAGGTCGCCGCCTTCACCGAGCTCTAATCATTAAGTTAATTCTCTTTTTCAAATCATAAATTTTTCACTGTGAAAAATTGACAATAAACTCAAAATCGAAATCGAAAGTCAAGAGGATCGAACTTTAAAGTTATTAATGGAGAAAAATTCATGAAGTTACAGATCCATCAATGGAGAAGAACTCATCAACGAAATCATTAGGTAACAAACCCTTTTATGAAAAAGACCCAATAATCGAAATGGGTTACTCAACATTGTTAAATTCTAGCTTCAATACATATCATTAAAATTTTATTAGTGTTCATAACTCCAATGAAGCTCGAAGAAGATGGTGGCAGCCATATAAAATATCCCCAAATCTGAAAAATTTGTTGTCAAGATTAAAGAAAAATAGAAATGGAAAAGGAAAGTCAAAGAAAGAAGAAGAGGAATGGAAAAAGGAAAGTGAAAGAGAAAGATGAAAATACTGATGAAAAAATATTACAGAATAAAGTTTTTTTTTTTTAAAAAAGGTTAGATTACGTGGCAGAGCGCGTGCAAGTCACTATGTAATATAAATCTGGTTGTGTTTTTTTAAGGAGGTATATATTATACTTTTAAGATGTTAAGATGGGTAATAGGACCCCGTAATAATAAGTGTGTAGTTGGAATATCGGGTATAAATTAGTGGAATTTCAGATCATTTTCTCTTTCTAATATAAAGGACAAGTAACGATGAACAGAAAGAATTTTAACTTAGAAATTAAGTGATAAATTATTTTTTGATTTGTTACATGATACATTTTTTTAATTAAAAAAAGATAGAAAAACCACACCACTACTCTTTTAGAACATTTATTATTGGAAACAATAAATATATCATTCTTATATAATATGCTGAAGAATAATTAATTAGTGTAGAATATATAATTAATCCTTAGAAAATGTGATTAACAGCACCAGGAAGGTGAGTGTTCATGAAATAATCTTCCCAATTAATGCAACTTGGATCAAAGTTGAGCAAATCATCCATCTTTTGTTCTTTCATTGCCATTCTCAATTTCTCAGTATTAGCATCATCAAAGCTGATAAAAAAAAAAAGTTTAGAAATTAGAAATATAATTTTTGAAATTTATGACTTAAATCAGAGTGTCAAAGAGGTGAGTAGGTTGAGTTTAAACGAATTAAAATTGATTGAGTTAATAAAAAATAAATAAGTCTTGATTTGCTAAAATGTCACTTGGGCTAATATGCATTAGGTTAAGATGGGCTAAATATTGGGTGACAATCCAACTTGATCAATATTATCAAATTTTTGATAATTTTCATGCTTCGAATTGGACTATATATTTAAATGAAAAACTTACATAAATATAATATAATAATAAAATATTTACCATTTATAGCAATAATATTTCTTTTTCACTTGATCACTTTTAATTCATTTATAATGCAAGTTTAATTCATATTACAAAGAACAATTTTTATTTACATATAATACAAATTTTAATGATAAATAATTCATTTATCACACATTTTAATTCACTTATAATACAATGTGTCAAATTTTTACCAAACAAACATAATATATTTTAAAAAATAATTATAATTCATATATATTGCATACATAATTCACTTTTAATACATATAACAGATTTAACATAGTATTGCTATAAATGATAATAAATAAAAAGTATTGCAAAAATCAATAATTATTTATTAAAATGTATCAATTTATGTAATTTTGTCTATTTAAATCAAATAAACTTAACTTTTAGATGGGTTGAATCACAGAGGCTAAGACAAACTTAGTTAACAAATGGATGTTATGTTGGGCCTCATCATATTTTCATGATTTAGTTTTTGGAAAATTACATTATTAGATAATATTATATTTTATAATCTACTTATATTTTTAAAAGTTGTGTATCGTATCATAATTTAAAAGTTTATTGTTATATATTGTGAAAGATACACTTAGATATATGTATTAATAATATTAGATGTATTAAAACAGGGAGAGATACGAGCGAGATGTGGAGGGGGGTGGGGGGTGAGTTAAATAATTATGTATCTCTGATACATTGAATCACACTAGATACACGCTAGATACATTATATGTATATATCTAGTGTGATTCACATGTATCTGAAATATCATATATAAAAAGAGAGTGGCAAGCGTGATAAGCAAAAAGCGAGTGAAATTTGTTATATATATAAATCAAATTATACCTAACTTTGACATCATGTATCCCGAGATTGACATACCTTCCATGGAAAAGCAAGTAAGGTTTGTAGAGTTCAGATAAACGTATAGCCATATCAATCTTCCTCTTCAAATCCTTATAAATTTTGTCAAAACGATGCCATGATAATATATTTGCCAACTCTACTATCTACAAACATATTAAATTAATTAGTATCATTTTTTATGACTTTTAAATAGTACTATGCTTAAAAAAAACAAAAAAACAAACCTTTAATAATGGCCAATAATAGGTTGAAATGTATTTTCGAAAACTATCCATGCTACTAAATAGTGTATGTTTCCCCACTTTGATAATGTTTCCATCTTTGTTCATCCATGGATTTTTCGTGAAGTAATTATATAAAAATGATTGAATATCTAGAGATTTTATGGGATTTATTTTCGAAGAACTTATATGATATATTAAATTTTCAGAAGAATAATATTGATCATTTCCAATATGTGTTATAATTGAGGCAAGTATTGAGTTCACTACCATATCACCTGGAATCTGTAATTCAAACAAGGTAAAAATTATGAAGATATTCAAGTTCACACGCGCATGTATATAAATAAATTGAAACGAAGAGAGGAGAGATCGATACCATATCAAGTATTGTATTTGGGTCACCAAAGCAAAACTTTAGTACTCCTTTACCATATCCTAAAATAAATGAATCCACTGTTCTGCAATTGCAAAATTGTATAGATATACATAATATATAAGCTAGAGTAACAATATATAGTTGTTCATTAGTGATATAATAATGTGTATTTCAGAATTTCGAATTTATGAGTTCTGGTGATTTACTTACTTTACTCCTTTAATCCATCCCGGAAATGGCTCTTTATAAGTGCTAGTAATAATCGTTGGACGTATTATAACAAGTTGTAGATCGTCCTTATAGTGTCCTAAAAGCATTTCTCCCATTGCCTTTGTGAAGGAATATGTGTTTGGCCACCCATGCAAATTTGCCCTAAAACATTAATTATAAGACTTATATAATAACACGTTAAAATATTCTGATAGCGCGATATTTAATTATATTAATTATGAGTTAAATCATCCAACCTTTGAATGCCTAGATCTCTCATGGCTAATGTCACTTCCTTTGTTGTCAAGCTTTGAGCTTCAAGTTCTTTGAGTTTTTCCTCTATCACATCCCTTTCCACATCAATCTCTAATTTTGTGTTTTTGTTGAGTGTTTCTCCCAAAACAAATGACTTTTCTGGTATTACTCCTTCACCTTCCCCACAAACATATGCTGCATGCATGTGACAACCAACGTTTTATATATGATGATATTTGACTGAATATAAAATTTAAGAATGGGAAAAAGGATAAATATACCCTTCAAACTATTGTAAATGGGTATATGTAGATACTCTCCGTCATACTTTTGAGATATTGATGCTCCTGTCGTTCAAAAACTACAACATATATATCCTTCACTCCAACGGAAAACTAAACAGGGACACTTGACACAGTCTTATCCGTCGATCCGATATTTTAATAAATGTCGGATCGGTGAATAAGATTATGATACGTGTTTGTCTATTAGTATAAAGTGTCTATATGCTCTAATGTTTCGACGGCAGAGGCACCAATATCTTAAAAGTATGACAAAGGATATCTGCATACTATTTACGATAATTCGGGAATATATTAATTTGTCCTTTTTCAAAATTCTTATCCATAATCAAAATAGTCTTAGAAGTAGTTGTAAATTATTAAAAGTGTACTTTTAAATAGATAAAGAATTTTCAAAATCTAACCAGTGGATACATGGACAAGAATTTTCACATTTGAACATTTTTTAGCAAACTTGAGAACATTGAAGGCACCTAGAACATTAATATTCATTGCAATATCATATCTACAAGGGGGGGAAATAAAATATTAGTTAGTAACATAGTGAATTAAATCAATTAATTAACATTTTGAATTAAAATTAATCATATGAAAATATATACCTCTCATCAAATCTAGTAGTTGCTGCTGAGTTTATGATTATATCAATTTCTTTGAACATTTTATTTTTCATCTCTGAATTTTCAATTCCAAAATCTTCAAATGAAATATCACCAGCAACTGGAAATACTTTCTCTTCTATAAGAGACTTTAGGTTATTTGTACCTATTTTTTCTCTTAGAACACTAAATAATTCAGTCTGCATAACCTGTGTGAAAACTCGGATAATATTCCGTCAAGATTTTTATTAAGAAGATTCAAAATTTAAATTTAAAGAAAAAAGGGTAAATGACAGAAATCACATACTTTTAAGGCAAAATTACCATTTGTCGCTTATAAGTTTATAATTACGAAAATCACTCAAATGATACAATAATATAAGCGCTGATACATTAATCTGATGCGCGAGATACATTAATCGTTAAGTAAGATACATTATATTTTATACATGATACACTAATCTGATATACATTTTATACATGATACACTAATCTGATGTGCGAGATACATTAATCTGATGCGAAATACATTAATTTGATGCGCTGATACATTAATCTGATAAGTGAAAATGAAGAATTTTGAAAATTTATAAAACTAATAGGAGATAATGGTAATAAGAGAACTTAAAGGTGAAATTTCTGTCATTTTCCCGAGTAATAACCTACGAAATTCAATATCTATTTATTTATTATATATCATGTAATTTTGTTAACACTACCACAATATTATGTTTTCTTTGACTTTGAGTATAACATAATTAAGGCATTGTGTCCTCATTTCCATCTGTTTAGTTTTTGGACGTAAATCTTTTTCTTTTGTCAAAAAAAAAAAAAGAAATTTAATATAATAAAAAATAAGTTGATTATAATTGAAAAATAATGAAGAATGTTTTTGTACCTAAATAAAACCATAGGTTTTAGTATAATATATTCCTTAATAGTATTATTGTTAGAATATACTCTCCGTTCTTAATTACCTGTCTATTTTTAAATTGACACACTTATTAAAAAAAAGAATCGATATACTGAGTTTGTCATTTACCTCTATTAATTATAAAATAAATGAATTAAAAATTTCAAAATTTCAAAAACCTCTATCTTTTTCAAAGTCCGTCCCTGCTCCCCCCCCCTCAATTTCTTCTTTATATCTCATTATCTTTATCTTATCTCCTTTGCTTATGAAATTTTTATGTTTCCCCTGGTGGTCTATATTGAGTTCATCAGCTGTTCGAGCACTCTACCTAATGAACAAATTATCTGACTGATTTGTTGACTTTTAAATAGGTGTTTAAGGTTCTTTTATTGGTATTGAGCACAAATTTGAATTTCACAGTATTCGTGATCTTAGAATCCTAAATTTGTCATTGTCCCCGTCCCCCCCCCCCCCAAAAAAAAAAATTCTAAGTACTTATTGAATAAAAGAGATTTGTACGCACAAAGGCATAGATTTAGATTTGATCACCTCTGAACCAAGATGAAGTTTTACTCTTCAAATTGAATTTTTTGATAAATTTAAATTGATCGAGCTCTAAAAATAAGTACCATATGTCAATAAAAAAAAAAAACTCAAAAAATAGACTAAGCAATGTATCCAATAATTAAATCAAAGAATTGTATACTTGCTTTACCTCATCATTAAAACGTTTTTTGGCAGATTTTGTGTCTGAAGCTCTTACCAAAAGGAATAATTTTCTTACATTTGGTTGAATTCGAAGTATCTTCTCTACAAGAACTATATATTACAAAAAATAAATAAATTAAGAATATATATATACAATTTAAATCCATTTACATCCTCAACTTATCTTTTTAAATTTATAGTAGTTACTATTTTAACTCAGACTAGTAATTAATGTAATCAAGATATTAACAAAAATAAGTGCTTTTGATTATCTTTTTAGGACAATATTATTATATCCAAAATTCATATTTATTAAAAATGAGATATAAAGAAGATAAGATATAAATTAGTCAAAAATAAAATGTTATACTCCCTCCGTTTCACAAAGAATGACCTAGTTTGACTTGACACGGTATTTAAGAGTATAAAGAAGACTTTTGAATCTTGTGGTCCTAAATTAAAGTTAGGTTAAATGTACAAAATTGCCCTTTGATCTTGTGGCCTTAAACATGCCACGTGGAAAGTTGTTACCAAAAAAAGAAAGAGGTCATTCTTTTTGAAACGGAGGATTTTTTACTAATAATAAAAATATTTTTTAAATAAATTAAAAAATATAGAGAGAGAGTGTGTGTACTCTTTGCAAGAAATCCAGTGGCACCAGTAATGAAAATAGTCTTTCCTTCTAGAAAAGGTTCCATGAGGGTAATACAAAATTAAGGTGTAAAAACACTTGTTTATGAGATGATTAATCAAAATATTTAATTAATCTTGTCTACTTGTAAACAAAAAATAGTGATATATTGAAAATGAGAGTATTTGATATATTATATGAAACTCATGGACCATCTCCCTATGTATATATATAGGCAAAATGATGGGAATAGGCTTCACTATTTCACCAACTAATATAGTACTCCCTCCGTTTGAAATTATTTATCATGTTACGCTTATCGAAAGTCAATTTAACTAATTTTTAAAGATAAATTAGATTACATTAATTCGATATTTTAAACAAAAAAAATTAGATATTCTAAAACTATATGAAAAGTACTATAAATTATATTTTTTTGCATATTAATATGATGAAAAAATACATCTTAAAATGTTAGTCAAAGTTTTTAAAGTTTGACTCTAAAAATAGAAACCATGACAAACAATACCGGACGGAGGGAGTACATGATTTATGCACTTTCGTACTTCCTCAGTTCAACAATACTTATTCGCTATTAATTTTATACACTTTTTTACAAACTATAAATAGAAAGATAATTTATAATGCTATCATCTTTCAAAATATAATAAATATAATATCTTAAAAAATAACTATAATTAATAATAAGAATAAATTATTAACTAAATTTAAAATTATTCAGTAATTTTATAAAATAAATAAGTGTTGTTAGACATCCTAAAATAATATAATAAACAACTATTATTAAACAGATAGAGTAATATTTAAATATTCATTTACCTTTAAGTTAAGGGTAATAAAAGCAAAGAGTGGAAGCAAACACTTAACCCTTAGTATAAAAAAGTAACATTTATGACCTTAATTACAAGAAAAACAACACTAATTAATTTTGTCATATCATTCTCCAATCAAACATCTTGTTCTAAAAAGTTTCATACATACTTTGTATGACATTTAAACAACCTCTCATATTTTTGGGGTATTTTTTTTTTATTAATTAAAATATAAAAAGAATTTAAGTTATATATACATGGTTAACCATGTAAATATTTTGTATGCTATATGATTATTAAAAAATAATTATACATACATCTTCTTAAATCGTAAGATTTACGCTCTTATAAATAAGATAAGATTATTTATTACTATCTTCTTAAATTAAAAGTCGATTACTAATTATAAACC
>JAJJBR010002362.1:0-39136 GCA_022817965.1 Solanum lycopersicoides
CAAAAAATGTTGATTCGGGCGCGTTCAGGGCACGCTGCGTCAGACCAGTTTGTCTTTGGCACCTTTATGGCACACAGCAGTCACGCCGCCCCAACCTTTATGGCTCTATGGGGGCGCAACGTGCTTGGCCCTGTCCAGGTGCGTCTGACGAGTTTTTCAACTCGTTTTTTGATCTCAAATTCTCTAAACCCCCATAGTTCATTTCCCAAACCCTTAGGATCACTATTACCTTCATTACCCAATGGATATAACTTGAAAAACAACTCAAAAAATTCTAATAAACATCAATGGACATTCAAACAACTCAAAAAATTCTAATCAACATCAATGGACATTCAAACAACTCAACCAATAGGGATTCGACAAGATTCATCAAGAATTCACTTCTAATAATGTAAACAATTCTAAAACCACTGAATTGAACAAGTTTTGGTGTGTGGATGAATTAACCCAACACAAAATATCTCACATTCCTTGTTTGGGTTCACCCCCCACAAATTCCATTCGAAATTCCTTAGTGTTCTTGACGAATCCTTGATCTTTCTCCCTTTTCCTTCTTCTCTTCTCTTTTCTCCAAGCCCTAAGCATAAAATAACTTTTCTAATCTAAACTAAAACTTATTTTTACCCCAAAAATATTCCTAAATGAAATAGGAAATAGATCCGTAAAAAGAATAGTTTGCCCTTCCTTAAACCTGGATTAGGACCTTCCTCAATCCAACAATCCAACTTCCGATAGTCATATCTCCCTCATACGATATCGAAAATGCACAAACTCAGCGGCATTGGAAAAATCTGTCCAAGGGATTTCCAACAATATCAAGAAATACCTCTAACTCATGCTAAGATAGAAATTATGACCATTTGAAAATAACCAAAAGTCACTTCTTAAACTTTGAAATATTTTCCAGATTTTCCTCTTTCTTTCCAAAAGTGATTATATTTAGTTTCTTAGCATATTCAACTATTTTGGGTTATGAGATGTTACATGTTCAGTCCGGTCCCGATTTCGTATCAGTTTGGGATGGATATACATATATTTTTCCAAAATTACCGGTTCTGGTATCTTTTTGCCCAATGGTACCCCGTTCAAGACGCTCCTGGTCCTATAGTCACGCTAAAATTTTTGTTTCCACGCTTACCTGGAAGTGGAAAAATTGTGTAACACCCCGAAAGAGAAATTCTAAGTTAAGACCTAAACTATTCTTTATTCAAGTATAAGGTCATATCGGATCATCTTAAATTTCTCATATGTGTAAAGTCAATTATTTAGTGTTGGAATAGATTTGGATATGAATAAAGGTCACAAGAACTCCCTAACACAAATTTGAGTTGAAAGCTTCTTTACCGGTTAAGTTTCGACATACGATTCCACTTGAGTGTAACTTCAAACGATCATATCTCTCAACTTATAATGAATTAGGTGGACCATGACATATCAAATTAAATGTCTATGAATCCTCTTTCTAACACCCCCAAGTTTGTTTTTTATTTTTAAATTTTGAGTAAAAAGTTATGCCCATTTTACTGAAGCCCTGTTAGACAGTCAAAGTTCTACGGATTACAATACGGACAGTGAAATGTTCCACGGACCATGAATCATCCGGGAAGGCTTGCTGCACTTTTTCAGAAACTTAAGGCACACTTTCTAGGGATAACTACAACTCAAAGTACATTAGACTTGGTAAATATCCATAATTATTGAACCATGCATTAATTTCATATGTGTCAAACCAAAGAGTATCGGACATTAATAATATTAGACATACAAGTATTTTCTCTTATCTTACGTCAATTTGATAAGTCGTGAACCAGTAATTATATTTTATTACTAAAATGACATGTGACTAAGTAAATTTTTTTAGGTAAAATTGTATAGAATAACAAACTATTAATTCAAATTATATGTTATAAATATACTTTGATTTAATTGTACCCTATAGCAAACTATATTTTCGCCTCTCTCCCTGATGGAATCTCGCTCGCCACTATCGTTTGGTGGCAGTCTCTGTCACGCCCCGAGATACCCCTGAGATGCGGACACAAAACCTAGGACCACAAGTGATCCCAAGCTAACCCTGCTGGCATGACCATGAGCATACTAAAGAATAATAAACTGTTGCGGAAGCTAAATCATACTTAAAAATGAAAATATGGGGAATAACCATATGCTAAATCTGAGATATATGAAAATTGATGAGTTTAATACAAAGGAAATATCAAATCACTACTAATTTGAAACTAACTATGTCTGATATATAGCCTCTAAACTGGACTACAAATACTGGGACAAGCCCCATCTAAATCTAGCAAAAACTGAAAATAAAGACTAAAAGACTAAAATGGAAGTCATAACTACTGTCCTCGGAGAATGAGGACTCACCACTGAATCTGCAGAACTGGAGATCAGAAATCGATCTATGCGTGATCTGGATGCTGAGAACCTGAACCTACATCAGGAGAAGATGTAGCGCACGTATGTGTCAGTACTTGAAAGGTACTAAGCATGTAGGATAGAATAAAGCTGAAACAAAACATAACTGAACAAGAACAAAAGCAAGTATAATAATCTGAACATGATATGTTGAATTCTGAGCTAACTGAATGCAATGACCAATTTATAACATGCTGAAACTGAATACTGAATATACTGATAAATGGTCAATGCAGAGAGTCAGACTGAACTGTGGGAGCTACTAATAATCGATAATAAAACCACATGATCTAAATGTGGAGTCCGATGTACACGCCCCATCGAGAGGACCCAATATACCCTACCAAAGGTATAAAGGCATGATGGTGTGATCACTAAACTGATTGCCCACAGAGGGGACTTACAACCTACTTGGCTAGTAGTTCTGGGACTAATTGGGTACGCTGAACACTAGTCCAGCTCGGTATTATGCTACTCCCATTGCATTTATGTAATTAACTGATTATTTCTGAATTTCTATAAAATACTGGATAGCTCAAAACTGAACATGCAAACTAAGAATGCAACATTTAATCTGATAATGATGCATTAATAACTGAGCCATGTATATCTGAAGTAACTGAAATATCTGACCTAGCATGTGTAATCTGATTAATAACATGATAATCTGATTTGGAACATATAACTTATAAATTCATGAAGCTCTGTTAACGTTCTAGAAACCCTAGGTCTAATCATGATATGGGAATCCAGAATCTGACTGAAAACTAGGGATCTAATGGGTGAAAGGAACCCACTAGTGAAATCTCACATACCTGGTGATGAAATTAACGAAAAAATACTTAGTTTTCGGGGATGGAACTGCTGGAAACTTGTTGTGTTGTTGAACTAGGGTTCTTGAGCTTTTTCTCCTTTCTTGCTTCTAATTTTCTAACTTTTGATTTATGATTTTGACTTAGGTAAGTTCTTGTTATGTTTCTAGGCTTAAACTGACTAAAATTTGATGATTTAGGGTCAAAAAATGATGTATCTTAGAGTTTAAACGAAGTGGGAAAAGACCAAAAGACCCCTGGTTAAGTTGTTATCGGACCAAACGACAACCAGGACTGACGGTCCATCGTTCAATCGACGGTCCATCGTTTTGTCCGTAGGTTGGGCCTGTTCGACAGGCCTTTACTAAAATAGGCATAACTCTTTGCTCGGAGGTCTGATATTATCAAGGTTGGTGTTTATGGAAAGCTAATTCAATTATGTATCTGTGGGTAGGTCATAGAACACCTAATTAATTTTGTGCTAAGAGTTATGACCATTTGAAGTTGACCCAACTGCATTTCCCCCTTAATTGTCTGCTAGTTCCCACCTACGGTCAGACCTACGGACCGTGATGGTCATCCGTGGTTATTGTAAGAGAGTGGGTGAATGGGGTCTCAATCGACGGTCACGAACTACGGACCGTAGTCTGACCTAAGGACCTACGGTCCGTCCGTCGACCAAGACTTAACCAATTTTCTTGGGCTAAGATTTTTGGGAGTTTCTGAACCCATCAACGGATATGCAAGACGGACCATGGGTTAGGCTACGGTCCATCGATACCACCGTTGGTTGCACGTGCAGATTTTTTTCTGAAAAGCTGGGTTTTGGTCTGTTTTGGATACGGGGTGTTACAGTCTCGCTCGCCTCTCTTGATTTTATACAAACACAAATGTATAAAATGTGTTTGTATAGAGCGAGAGGAAATTGTATAGATACATATATATTCGTTCCCATGTCTCCCCTCTCCCAGATGTTGGTCGCCACTCTCCCAGATCTCGCTCGCCAACCTCGCCTCTCTCGCTTATACAAACAGAAACAAAATATATAAATTGTGTTTCTGTTTGAATAGAGCGAGAGAAAAATGTATATACACATGCAAATACATATATCTTCATCCTATATACTTATAATTATACAATACAAATATTCTCCGACCTAGTTTTCTTTTGCTTTTCGCTCTTTCTCCTTTTATACATACACTGATTATACAATTGATCTTATGTATACAATTGCTTTCTTTTGTATATGTATAACGAATTATACAATTGTTTTCTTTGTATATATATGGAGAATTATACAACTTTTTTTTTTGTATAAGCATAATACATAAATATGCCCTTTAATTTTGCCTCACTTTATATTTATTTCCTACAACTTTGAGCATGCACAAGTAGACACTTAAACTTGTATAATATTGAATAAATAGACACAAACGTCCTATGTATATCGTGTCACAAAGGACTAATGTGTCTACTTGTTCAACTTTATACAAGTTTAAGTGTCTATTTGTGCACCTCACCTACTTTTCCTAATCAACCGACAAATATGCAAAAAAGCCCCACATACGTTTGTCCACAACTCATTTATCGGCCACTTGTAAGGCATCATGCACCACCAACCCCATTCTTCCTCTTGCCTTGTCATTGTCACCCCAAGCATAACGCCCTCCTACTCAGCTTGTCTCAAATGAATAAACTATTCACGATAAATAAAAAGACTCAAATATGTTATAAGTTATCTGCAAAGTATGAGGGTATAAATGTGAAATGAGCCCAAGTTAAAGAGAATATATATGTATTTATGCCTTTTTTATATGTGTAACGAAATATACATATTTATGTTTGCTATGGAGCGCAATTATGCAAACTATAGCTATAACATACAAATATTAATTTTATGTTTGCTATATGTGCGTTATGTATTTACATCATAACTGATAAACAAAATCGAAAAAGAAAAATGTGAGAATCGGTTCCTCTGCTTTCACACACTGTTTCTGTGAAGTTCAAATTTCAAATTTCCAAACCCATAAATTGTATAACAATAAGGGCATGGATGAAAAAGTACAGCTCAATTCAATGTGCCGGAAAAGTCTATATGTGGTCCCTTAATGACATGAATGCCCTTGTCACTGGTGGTCCTAGAGGTATTGGGTTTGTTTTCACTTCTCCCTTTTTATTTACTTGTACTTTTTTGAAGGATACTATATCTTTATAGCCATGTGATATAAGCTTAAAATGAAGAAATGGAGATTTAATATAGCTGATTCCAGATTGTTTGGGACTATCTTTATATCTAATGTATTTGAGCTTAAATGAAGATATGAGGGTTCATATAGTCAATTTCAACTTGTTTCAGATAGAGGATATAATTGATGTTCGATTTTATTGTAAAAGTTTTGAGGAGGAGTGACTTTTGTGTAGTTTCTATAATAAATTATTTCAAGACAACAAAGGATTTCATGTACATTTCTATAAAAAAAAAAAAGTTATATGCTTTGATCTTGTACTTTGAATCATCATTTGTTTTGAGACAGAAGAAATAACCAATATAGCCACAAGTCCAGTATTATTTTGACAATGTGAATTGTTGTATAATTAGGCATGCGATAGTGGCGGAATTGTGTGGACTGGGAGCCACTAGCCCGAAATGAAGATGAGCTTGGAACAGTGGCGGATCTAGGATTTTAAGATTGTGGGTGCTCTGAAGTGAAAATGTATAAAAAAAGTGTTAACAATGAGATTCGAACCTTGGTAACAACACTAAAAAGAGTGTTATGTACCCATCCAAGAACCATTGGGCCAACTATATCATTTATTCATTGGGTGCTCTATGTTAATTTTATACAAATACCTATCAATTTCTACATAGATATATATATATTTCGTAACGAAGTTAATGGGTGCTCGAGCACCCGGCAGACACCATGTGGGTCCGCCCCTGGCTTGGAATATGGAACAGGTATTTCAAAACTAAGTTTCACACAAGTTGGAAATGGTCAACTAAGTGTTGGAATTACTGTAGGGGCCTTTATTCATGTATTGTTTCACATAAGTTGCAAGTTCGTAAAGTTAGCGTCCTGTCCAGAGAGTAAATTTATGACAGCTCTTGGAAGCAATTTTGGCTACCAACTTATATGGATCTGGTAGTATCTATTCCAGGCGTAACGGGGATACTAATGACCTTTTTCATGCTTTTCTCCTTCACACTGGCTACACATTCATTCCGAAGAAATATCATCAAATTGCCAGGGTCATTTCGTTTGGCTGGATTTAATGCATTTTGGTATGCACATCATCTGCTGATATTTGTGTACGTGCTCTTGATCCTCCACGGCTACTTCCTATTCCTTACCAACGAATGGTACAAAAAGACTGTATGTCCACTTGCATTTTTAAAACAAAGAGAGTAGGTTTTGGGGGTGGAGAAATGGTCAACTAAGTTTTGAAATACAGGTGCTGGATTATATAAGAATTATGTAAGATTCGACAATTGGTTTGAATCGGTGATTGCAAAACTTCCTTTTAGTGATCTTAATCTGCATATAAAATTCGGGAACTATGGACCTAGCTAAACTGTAGAGCCCCGGATTCCCACGGGTATCATAGAATTACGCTAGGTACCATATGATGATAATGATTTGAATGAACATAAAAAGAGAATGTCTTTTAGATTGTTTGAACCTCTGGGAGGAAAAAGGGAACTCACTGGTTTTGGCTGAAAAGTCGATGTGACTATTATAGAACACTGCCCACCTTATCCTACTTCCCTTATAAAAAAGAAAAGAAATTGTAGTCTTAGAAAGAATATGCTCATGACTAGCGAAGTGCAGACCAGATGAGAGATGTCTAGTCTGGATTGCTATCATTCTGTGTTGGTCTCGTGCTTTCTGAGCCACTTCTGCCCTGCTGTTTCTGTTACAGTTACTATGAATTGCAAACTCAATCGTCAATTCATGGTATAGACAGAACAAGGGAGACGAGCAGTGATAGGTGAACTCTTTAGTCATTTGTTCAAGCTGAACTCTAAAGCCACAAAGTGAAGCTGAGCCACTGCCAACATGTGAATGGAGAGAGCCACTCAATGGTTGCCGAGGCGAGAGGAGTATGATAATGGACAGAGGCAGAGTTTGTGTATGACACACGGGTAATTGGCAAAAGGAAGTTAAGTTAGGCTTTCGCTAGAGAGGGACACCAGTCGGTTAGTTTTAACTTGACGAAGTGGGGTCAGAATGGATGTAAAAAGCTCAAGCAAAGTCAAGAACACAACTCTTGTCAGTAAATTCTAAACGTCAACCAAACAAAACAGATGGATAAAGTTGATGTTACAACAGAAGGGACTCTTGTTAGTAAGCACCAGGTAAACAAAATTCAGAAGAAGAAAAAGAATTAAACATTGAGTGAAATTACCAAAAACAAAATCAACATCAGAAGGGAGGAAGCGCAAAGAAAAGTTATCCCCCTTGCCAGCAATGTGGAAGAAAAGGCCATCCACCATTCAATTGCTGGAGGAGACCTGATGCTAAATGCAAGAAATGCAATCAGCTTGGACACGAAACAGTGATTTGTAGAAATAAGGCCCTACATCAGAAAGCAAATGCTCAAGTTGTTGATCAAGAAGAAGAGGATCATCTTTTTGTTACAATATTCTTCTCAAGTAAGAGCTCAACAAACTCTAACGACATGACTCATGACAAGAGTCTATTCAAGGAATTGAAGCCCACTGAAATTTCCAAGGTTCGGATAGGAAATGGAGATCACCTTCCTGTAAAATAAATTTGAACCATAACTATCAAGACAAGCACCAATACAAAGAAAATTTCAGAGGTTCTGATTGAATAAGGCTTCAGAGTTTTCTTCGAAGGTCATCACTGCCAAATCACTGACACTACTGGAAATGATTTTTTTAAGGTGAAGATGAGATGAAGGAGTTTCTCCTTTAATCCAACCGAGAAAGAGCAACTAGATTATTCCATGAAGACAAGTGTAACAGAAATCTAGCACAAGAGACTTGGCCATTATCATCTACAAGCATTATTGTTACTGAAGAACGAAGGTATGACAAGAAGATTACCAACTCTAGTTGATCACCTACCGCGTTGTCAAGCTTCTATTGATTGCTGCATTAGAACGTTGGGGGTTTAATTGCATTTGGTTACTGCCTGGACATGGACGTGGTCTTCCAAAGGCCATTACTTTCCATTGAAATTTCACTTTATTTCATTCTTTATCGCCCCATCATACCTTGTAACATATGTAATCTCTAGACCATTTATCTTCTCTATTTACTACATTATTATCTTTCAATTCATAGCAAGGAAGACATCTTTAACAAAAAAATAGTGATGATCTTTTGTTTTATGTACAATAAAATTGAAAGTGCATAAGTGTTAGTCAAAAATAGAGTTGTTATTAGTTGAAAGGAGATGTTCTTTTTGTGGAACTTTGCACTCAACTTGGCACGTCTCAAACTAAACCTAGACGTGATTGACACCTGCTAACACCACCAATCGGGCGTAGCAAATATCCATACACTTACCAAATCATTTAAGCACCAAGATAAAATATGACCAACTCCAAAACTCATCAATACTTCTTAAAACAAAACTACGATCTAAGTAAAATCATATATCGAGTAATGAAAGGAAAAGATTACTTAAATAATATTTCTCTAGCTCAAATCCACAATAAGATCATGGAGCATTTATTAGAGTTACATGAGTTCAACTGTCGGGCATGCAAGACCTAAGTAAAGAAGTCATAAGCTATAATATAGAGTTGAAGCATTAGCCTCCACGAACAATGCGAAGGCTGACCTCAGTAACATAATCCATGAGAATGAATCCACTAGTCTCACTATCTGCAATGGTATCTGCATAGACATGCATATAAGGAGTGAGCTTAAAGTCTAAAACTGTTGAGTCAAGTAGAGTAGTTCCACTATCTTGTAACAGAATATTGTTAAGTAGTTAGAAAGATAGATGTAGGATATGTGTATATATAATGTAATCTACAGTGTAAAGTTAGTTAGAAAATATAATTCACATTTTTTTACATTCATCTTCTTCAACTTCTCTCTGTTCTCTAATGGCTTAATTGGAGAAGGTTATGGAGTTTAACATGGTATCAGAGCTCTACGCTTTCTAACTCCATTGTTAATCAATCAATTTTGTTTCTTTCTTCAAACAACTTCAGGTTCGAAGATGCCTACTGAAAGTGATAATACTGGCGATAGCATGACTAACAGAGTGGTTATCGATCAACATCATCCTTTGTTTCTTCAATCATGTGATACTCCAGGAAGTTCATTGATTTCAATCAAGTTAACTGGTCCAGAAAACTATGCATTGTGGAGCAGCACTATGCGCATCAGTTTGCTTGGCAAAAGCAAATTAGGCTTTGTTAATGGTCAATATCCAATCGAAAAATTTGATTCATCGTTGCATGATCTTTGGGAAAAATGCAATGCAATTGTGCTTTCATGGATTATGAATTCAGTTAGTAATGAATTACTCAGCGGGATTGTCTATGCATCAAGTGCATACAAAGTGTGGTTGGATCTACAAGAGAGATTTGACAAGGTTAATGGTTCTAGAATATTTCATCTTCACAAGCTACTTTCTGCTCTATCTCAAGGCACATCATCAGTTTCAAGTTATTTCTCAAAGATGAAAGAGATCTGGGCTGAATTTGATGCCTTAATGCCTTGTCCTAGCTGCAACTGCACTGAATCGAGGAAATACAGTGAGCATTTTGAATATCAACGTCTTCTACAATTCCTTATGGGTCTCAATGATTCCTATTCTCAAACATGTGGTCAGATTATGTTGATGACTCCTACACCATCTATAAACAAGGCATATGCAATGATTATATCTGAAGAAAGTAGAAGATCTATACACTCTCCTATTCTATGTGATAGTCCAGAAGGGATTGCATTATTCAGTAAAAGTAAAGGTAATAGTCGTTTAGATCATAGTGGTGGTAGAGGTGGTGCCTCAGGGAACAATTATCCAGGTGGAGGTCGTGGTGGATCTGGTAATCCAAGTCACTACTCTGAAGGTTATGTTAATAGACCTCGTAGATCTGATTTAGTGTGTGAGTATTGTCATATTCGAGGTCATACAAAAAATGCTTGCTACAAACTCATTGGTTATCCTTCTGATTACAAACAGAAGAAGAAGTATGATAATTCATATGCAAGAGAGAATTCATCTTCTGGTGGACAGAATAGCAATAGGTTTGGAAATATGACTAGTGGAAATTTTGGTGCTTCTGTCAATTTTGCAGGACCTTCAAAGATGCAGCAACATGATGAAACTACTCAACCTGAGAAAGCTAATGACATTCTCACTGGGCTACCACAATTCACCAAGGAACAATATCACAAGATCCTGTTAATGCTTGGCTCAGAATCTGAAGATAATCACTCATCTATGGCAGCAGGTATGTCTTATTGTGGTACACTTAATGCAAGAGAAACACAATGGATAATTGATTCTGGTGCATCCAGTCATATGGTTGAGTCAGTTCAGTTGTTAACCAACATTAGAAGTGTGTCTCATCTTAAGGAAAGTCAAGTAGTTCTACCTACTGGAAATGTAGCAAATGTCAGCCATATAGGTTCTTCTTGTGTATTCTCAAATGAAGATGAAGTCACCAATGTTCTTCACATTCCTGATTTCAAGTATAACCTATTATCTGTTTCCAAACTAACCAAGGAGTTACAATGGTCAGTGCATTTCTATCCTGATTTTTGTATTTTTCAGGACCTCTTCAGTGGTCAGGTGAAGGGGATTGGTAAGAAAAAAGGTGGCTTATACATTCTCACAAATCATTATGGTAAGAAGCATATTACTGAGGATGTTTCACAGAGCAATTCAGTACAAAGTTGTGCAGTTCAATCAGTGCATACAAGTGAGTTATATGATGGTCTTTGGCATAGAAGACTTGGTCATGTATCTACTGGAGTCATGAAGAAATTAGGAGTTATTGGATCAGTACATTGTGAGTCTTTGTCTTCTTGCAGTGTATGTCCTTTAGCGAAACAAACTAGACAACCATTTCCTTTAAGTACTACTAGATCTACTTCATGTTTTGATCTCATTCATGGTGATGTATGGGGTCCATATAGGATTCCAACTTATAATGGCAAGAGATATTTTCTAACTCTTGTAGATGATCACTCCAGATATATGTGGATTTTTCTTTTACCTACTAAATCTGATGTAATTGCTGCTATTACTTCTTTCCTACTCATGGTGAAGAATGTATATACTTCTTCTGTTAAGTGTCTCAGAACTGATAATGGAAGTGAGTTCTTTAACTCACCTATGAAACAGTTGCTACAATCTTTAGGGATTATTCATCAAAGTTCTTGTGTGTTCACTCCTCAGCAGAATGGTGTAGCTGAGCGACGACATAGACACATATTAGATGTTGCAAGAGCCCTCAGATTTCAAGCAAAGGTTCCACTTAAATTTTGGGGAGAGTGTGTTAATACTGCCACTTACATCATCAATAGACTTCCCACTCCAATACTTAAGGGAAAGTCTCCATTTGAAATACTTTACAAGCTTTCTCCTTTTTTGGCTCATATGAGAACATTTGGGTGCTTGGGGTATGTGACACAGGTCAAGAAGGTGGATAAATTTTCTCCAAGAGCTTATCCTGCTGTTTTCCTAGGCTATTCATCAACCCAAAAGGGTTATATTATGTATGGTCTGAGTTCAAATACTTTTTGTGTTAGCAGAGATGTTGTATTCAAGGAAGATATCTATCCTTTTGAGCATGTATCTGCTAATCTATCTCCCTTATTTCCTGTCTTGGATATTCCTCCATCCAATGTTGTTTCTTCAACCAATAGTGTGGTACCAGTTGATACCTCCTCACATACTTCTTGTTCTTCTATTCCAACTTCTCCAAATGTGTCTTCAGTTGAACCTCCTCAAGTTGTGATTCGAAAATCATCCAGAATCTCTAAGCCACCAGTATGGATGAATGATTATATTACTAAGAAGCATGGTAATGCCAACTGTTGTTATCCTCTGTCTCAAGTAGTGGGATATAATCAAATCTCTTCTTCATTCAATACTGCTTTATCTTCTTATTCTGCTATTAAAGCACCTACATCTTATCATGAAGCTTTGCTTGATCCTAAGTGGATTGGAGCTATGAATACTGAGATTCAAGCTCTACAAGATAATGCTACATGGAGTATAGTTTCTTTACCACCTGGTAAACATCCAATTGGATGCAAATGGATATTCAAGATAAAGTACACTGCCTCAGGTGCTGTGGAGAGATATAAAGCTCGACTGGTAGCAAAGGGGTTTAGTCAACAGGAGGGGTTAGATTATACTGAAACTTTTTCTCCTGTGGCTAAGATGGTTACAGTTCGGTCTGTGGTGTCTATAGCTGCTGCCAAAGGGTGGTCTATCTTGCAAATGGATGTTCATAATGCATTTCTTCATGGAGATTTATTAGAGGAGGTGTATATGGAAGTTCCACCTGGGTTTGCCAGCCAGGGAGGGACACATAATGTCTGCAAACTTCATAAATCATTGTATGGTCTAAAGCAGGCTCCAAGACAGTGGAACAGGAAACTTACAGATGCTTTGGTTCAACTGGGATTCTCTCAAAGTCACTATGACTATTCTTTATTCACAAAGAGGTCTGGTGAGGACTTAGTTATTGTCTTAGTGTATGTGGATGATCTTATTATAACTGGTGGTAGTGCTAAACTAATACAACAGACCAGAAATGACTTGAAGCTTAAGTTGAAGATGAAAGACTTAGGAGAATTAAAGTTCTTTCTGGGCATTGAGTTTGCCAGGTCAAAAAGAGGTATTGTGATGAGCCAAAGGAAATATGCATTAGAATTGATATTTGAACTGGGATTAAGTGGCACGAAACCATTTACTACACCTTTGGAAACAAATCTAAAACTTACATCTGCTGAGTATGACACATTCATAAATGAAGAAGGCACTGAAGAGAAGGACAAGTTACTGACTGATCCTAGTAAATATCAAAGGTTAGTAGGAAGATTACTCTACTTAACCATGACCAGAGTTTATATTGCCTATGTAGTTCAAGTGTTAAGTCAGTTTATGCACAAGCCCAAACAATCACATATGGAGGCTGCTATAAGAGTGGTAAAGTACATTAAGGGGGCACCTGGACTAGGTTTGTTAATGCCAGCAGAAAATTCTAACAAACTTGAAGCTTATTGTGATTCAGACTGGGGTGGATGTCTACAAACCAGAAGATCAGTTACTGGTTATCTGGTTAAGTTTGGCAATGCAGTGGTATCATGGAAATCCAAGAAGCAAGAGACAGTTGCAAGAAGCTCTGCTGAAGCTGAGTTCAGGGGCATGGCATCTGTAGTTGCAGAGGTAACATGGCTAATTGGCCTGTATAAGGAGCTGGGAATTATGGTTGAAACTCCAATACATTTGTTTTGTGATAGCAAGGCTGCAATTCAAATTGCAGCAAATCCTATATTTCATGAGAGAACAAAGCACATCGACATTGACTGTCACTTTGTTAGAGAGAAAATTGTACAAGGTACTATCCATACTCATCATATTTCCACAAAAGAACAGGTAGCAGACTTGTTAACCAAAAGCTTAGGAAGGCAGCAACATGAATATCTTATGTCCAAGCTGAGTTTGAAAGATATCTTCCAACCATCAGCTTGAGGGAGGGTGTTGAGTCAAGTAGAGTAGTTCCACTATCTTGTAACAGAATATTGTTAAGTAGTTAGAAAGATAGATGTAGGATATGTGTATATATAATGTAATCTACAGTGTAAAGTTAGTTAGAAAATATAATTCACATTTTTTACATTCATCTTCTTCAACTTCTCTCTGTTCTCTAATGGCTTAATTGGAGAAGGTTATGGAGTTTAACAAAAACCCATTTTCAACGCAGGTTTGAAAAGCAAGAACTAAAGCTTAAAGTCTCACTTACCTCGTAAATGAAAAGTTCTGCAATCTTGAACGTATAGAACATCAACCAAAACAGCACCCACTTGCCTCAATCTATTCAAAATATTGATTACTTCCATTGATGGTTAGTCATAAATCCCATCTATTATCACTTCTTTATCAAAAGCATTACAACAATCCACATATTAATTTTCGTCTATGAACTCCTCAAAGAGATCTATTCTTTTCTTCCAATGAGCTTGAATCTCCTAAAGAGAAAGATATTTGTGCCTCAGTTTGAAAAGATCTATTTTTCATTTTATTTTCAATTGAGTAATCTTGTAATTTGAACTAACAATTTAAGGAGAATCATAATGACTACAATTGAAAAAATTGTGATATCAAGACGTGAGATCTTAGCAAAGTCATTTTGATTCATAATAATCATTTCAAGAGATGGAAGAATAAAATATTTTTCTATTAAGTCTTCTCAATGTTTCGTATGTGTAAGAATCCTAATAAAGTTGTTAACACCTCTATGAATGATGTTCAACAACTTATTTCTCATCAAGAGAAAGTGGAAAAGTACAAAGGTGATTCCTACAAGTGTCGATATTATATTCTTAATTATCTGCTAACTTTTATAATTATTATGATAGAACATACTCTAGTGCAAAGAAAATTTAGAAAACATTCTTGAGTAAATATGATACTGAAGAAGCTCAAGCGAACAAAATGTGCAGCTAGTAGATTTTTTCGTTTCTAGATATGGATAACAAAAATCATAGGTTGATCAAGCTCAAGGCTTTATAATGATTGTTGAAGAGCTCAGACCACAAGCTCTTGTCCGAAGAGATCAAATTGAAGATAACCTTATTGTTTGTGGCATAGTATATAAATTTTCACCTTACTGAAAGAAATTTCAAAAAAATGTGCCACAAATAAAAGGAAACCTCTATTGAGACGTTTATATTGTGAATCCCACATGGAAGAGGAGGTAACGTGTCAAGATACACTTTTACAATTTGACGAGAACAACAACACAATGAAGGTAAATTTAATTACTCCAAATGATGATACTCTTGATTCTCACAAAAAATACTTCAATGAAGCCTAAGAAGAAATATTTCAAGAAAAAAAAGGTAGACCAACCAAGAACAACAATGGTGGAAATAACAAAAAAATAAAATCAACAAATTCAAGATAAGAGACTGTATTTTGTCTATGGCAAGAGTAGACCTATTGCTCGATTTTTTAGATTTCAGAATTGTGGTTTTACACCTCAGAGAAATGTTATCGAAGAGCCTTTTGTGGCAGTGATTACTGATATAAACATGATTGAGAATGTTGATGGATGGTGAGTTAATTATAGTGCAAATTATCATGTTTGTTATGAAAAATATTAATTTAAAAATATACTCCTTTTGAGGAGACCGAAATCATGATGTTTGGTGATTCTCATAATGCTCAAGGGCTTGGAACAGGAGATGTCAAATTGTGTTTTACCTCTGGTAAGGTATTAAATATGAAAGATGTACTTTATACTCTATGAGAAAAAAATTAATGTCTAGCTTTCTTCCTAGTAAAGGAGGTTCCAATAAATTATTGAATTTAATTAAGATTTAATTGTGTAAAAGGGTATTTTGTGGAAAAAAGGTATTCTTTGTGATGGAATGTTGAAATGAACAAGGTTTCTGCTTCTGTTGATATGATTTCTTCTACTAATTATTGACAATGCTTGTTTGTGTCATATTAATGATAGTTATGTTGGAATAGTAAAGTCAAAATCACTAAAAAAAACTCATCTTGAAGTAGAAAGGAAAACAGATTTTATTAGAATTGATTCACAGTGATATTGTAAACTTGGAGAAATTTTAACTCGTGGAGGAAATAGATATTTTTTCTCTTTTATCGATGACTTTTCTAAGTTTATATATGTTTACTTAATAAAAAATAAAGTCCATGCCTTTGGAAATTTTAAAATTTATCTTTATGAGGCTGAAAATCAATTTGGAAGAAATATAAAAAGAATTAGAAGTGAAAGTGTCACGCCCCGAGGCTAGTCCCTATAAGTAACACGGGACCTAGGATGTAACACCGCGGGCTTCGAGAAAGGGCTAGAAGGGGAAAGTGGGTAGGTCCACGAATCTAAAACGTACCATGGACCATTCACGACACCCTAGATGGTTCGGTCTGAGTCGTGACATAATACCAATTCAGATTAATAAAAATAAATGCATTTAAATTTAGACCTTCATAATGTGCAACAAAGTGATAAAAGTTACAAGGTGTATAAAGGTTGTTTTCTTTCTTTTTCCAAAAAGTTGTTATTAACTTGAGTCACAAACATTTTTAGTTCACCTCAACCATGTCTCCCAAAAATAACAGTATCTAAAAACACTCACAAATACACATGGATATTTTTTCATGAATTCAATTTGAAGTTAAACTTCAATTTATTTGGTATTTGAAAATATATTCAAATTGGTTTTCATAAAATTCACTCCAAATCACTCACAAAAGTTCAAACAATGTAGAAATTGCATTCATGTTTAAACATAACTTCAATTTCCAAATACAATTTTCAACTTGAAAACAAATTCTACTCCTCTTCTTCATCTCTTCTCCTTCTCCTTTTCCTTCTCCCTCTCTTTCTTCTTCTTCTGATGAACTTTCTTCTTCCGATGAAATTTCTTCGGAAGTACTTTCTTCTTCGATGAAAGTACCTAGATAAGATTATATACAGAAATTGGAAAGAAAAATAAAAATGATTTAGACTTGTTTCAAACAAAAATTAAACCTAGAAAATATATTTATGAAATGTGTATATATTGTTGTAAAAGTTCATGTTGATGAAATAACATCATGAGTTTCATGTGAACCGTATGCTTCTTAATACAAATTTTCTTATTTCTGTAAAGAAGTGATAAACTAAAGTTTGTAATGAAAAAAGTGGACTAAATTGCTACTGGATGTTTCAAATAATCAATTATTGAAATTATTTAATTGTTAATATGAAAACAATGTTTCTTTGAACACAGACGAAGGTGATACTAGTCATTAATTTTAATTGAAGTTGTAGAAGGTTGATAACTGAAGACTTATAAAAGACATTTAACTTAAAAGTATATATATATATATATATATATATATATATATATATATAGCTAATATTGATGGTTGATAGGTATTGTTTCATAATATATCATATTATTGTATTTCTATTGTAGTGTATCGTACTATACTTTTTTAATGAACACAGTATTTAAATATATTGTATCATTCTTTATCATTACATCATGTCATATGTCAAATAATTTGAATAATAAGCCTATAAGAGATGTTGGGTACATGATAGAGCATCTATCAAACGGTAGGGTAACGTATACACATGATTATTAAATAGTTGGTAAATGAAAATATTCATATCATGAAACAATCAAACAAAATCGGTCGTGACACAAAATGAAATTGGTGTTATTGTTAACTAACGATAGATTTAACATTTCAGACATTAAACTTTAATTAGCAATCAAAACTAATTGGTACATACCTTCAGTAATAAAATCTGCTAATGCCATTCAACTTTGCAGCAATATACTCCTAATTAACAATCGTTACGTTGTGAAAGGGCCTCTTTTGCACACAAGCTAAGGTTTGATGAAAGCAAAACATGCGATTATCAATATTTCCGTTCAACTCTTTGACTTTTTTGTATCCATTTGTCTTAGTATCATACTCATACAAATAATCTTCTGCAAAGGTATTTTGTACCACAAAATACACCTCTTTGCAATCTATCAGGACTGAAAAGCCTTTAATGGTGTCCTGATGGCCCAAAATAAAATTGTTCAAGATATGGGAAAACATCCAATTGTTGTTTGGATCATTACAAGTACTAATGACTATGGACTTTTTGAAAATGGATACAAGGGTGAGTAAGCCCCGTGCCGCCTCATGACCAGTTAAGATTTTGCCATAGTTGAAATCAAATTGATCAACAAATTTTGGACTGTCAATTAGAATTGATTCTTCTCTCTTTGTATCAAAACCTAGAATGCTACTGTCACTTCTAATCCAATATATATAATTGCGCCAGTAAATAGGTGGACAGTAAACTGATAAAGAGATGGAAGTATTGGCTCTCAGATTTCACGCCACACGTCAGATCTTTCCGATGAAAGTACATGAAATTTGTAGAAGCAATTAAAATTTTCTTCTAGATCTGTAATGGTTACCAATTTATATGTATCTGAATTAGGGTAATCAACAGCTAGGCCTGTATAACCAATCATATATGTTGAATTTGGGTATGGTGGGTAAGGTATTAACTGGTGTTCTCTGGTTGTTGGATTGAAAATAGAATAAACCATAATTTTCTCAAAGTCTACCAAAATTAGCCCATTACATGAGGCCAAAATATCAAAATCACACGATAAATACGTTGAACATTGAATAAATGTACTAGGGTTTAAGGAAATTTTGTAGAAACTTGTGGATAAAAAAATTTTGTAGAACAGGAGATGTCAAATTGTGTTTTACCTCCGGTAAGGTATTAACTATGAAAGATATACTTTATACTCTATGAGAAAAAAATTAATGTCTAGCTTTCTTCCTAGTAAAGGAGGTTCCAATAAATTATTGAATTTAATTAAGATGTAATTATGGAAAAGGGTATTTTTTTGGAAAAAAGGTATTCTTTGTGATGGAATGTTGAAATGAATAAGGTTTCTACTTCTGTTGATATGATTTCTTCTACTAATTATTGACAATGCTTGTTTGTGTCATATTAATGATAGTTATGTTGGAATAGTAAAGTCAAAATCACTAAAAAAAACTCATCTTGAAGTAGAAAGGAAAACAGATTTTATTAGAATTGATTCACAGTGATATTGTAAACTTGGAGAAATTTTAACTCGTGGAGGAAATAGATATTTTTTCTCTTTTATCGATGACTTTTCTAAGTTTATATATGTTTACTTAATAAAAAATAAAGTTCATGCCTTTGGAAATTTTAAAATTTATCTTTATGAGGCTGAAAATCAATTTGGAAGAAATATAAAAAGAATTAGAAGTGAAAGTGTCACGCCCCGAGGCTAGTCCCTATAAGTAACACGGGACCTAGGATGTAACACCGCGGGCTTCGAGAAAGGGCTAGAAGGGGAAAGTGGGTAGGTCCACGAATCTAAAACGTACCATGGACCATTCACGACACCCTAGATGGTTCGGTCTGAGTCGTGACATAATACCAATTCAGATTAATAAAAATAAATGCATTTAAATTTAGACCTTCATAATATGCAACAAAGTGATAAAAGTTACAAGGTGTATAAAGGTTGTTTTCTTTCTTTTTCCAAAAAGTTGTTATTAACTTGAGTCACAAACATTTTTAGTTCACCTCAACCATGTCTCCCAAAAATAACAGTATCTAAAAACACTCACAAATACTCATGGATATTTTTTCATGAATTCAATTTGAAGTTAAACTTCAATTTATTTGGTATTTGAAAATATTTTTAAATTGGTTTTCATAAAATTCACTCCAAATCACTCACAAAAGTTCAAACAATGTCGAAATTGCATTCATGTTTAAACATAACTTCAATTTCCAAATACAATTTTCAACTTGAAAACAAATTCTACTCCTCTTCTTCATCTCCTTCTCCTTCTCCTTTTCCTTCTCCCTCTCTTTCTTCTTCTTCTGATGAACTTTCTTCTTCCGATGAAATTTCTTCGGAAGTACTTTCTTATTCGATGAAAGTACCTAGATAAGATTATATACAGAAATTGGAAAGAAAAATAAAAATGATTTAGACTTATTTCAAACAAAAATTAAACCTAGAAAATATATTTATGAAATGTGTATATATTGTTGTAAAAGTTCATGTTGATGAAATAACATCATGAGTTTCATGTGAACCATATGCTTCTTAATACAAATTTTCCTATTTCTGTAAAGAAGTGATAAACTAAAGTTTGTAATGAAAAAAGTGGACTAAATTGCTACTGGATGTTTCAAATAATCAATTTTTGAAATCATTTAGTTGTTAATATGAAAACAATGTTTCTTTGAACACAGACGAAGGTGATACTAGTCATTAATTTTAATTGAAGTGGTAGAAGGTTGATAACTGAAGACTTATAAAAGACATTTAACTTAAAAGTATATATATATATATATATATATATATATATATATAGCTAATATTGATGGTTGATAGGTATTGTTTCATTATATATCATATTATTGTATTTCTATTGTAGTGTATCGTACTATACTTTTTTAATGAACACAGTATTTAAATATATTGTATCATTCTTTATCATTACATCATGTCATATGTCAAATAATTTGAATATAAGCCTATAAGAGATGTTGGGTACATGATAGAGCATCTATCAAACGGTAGGGTAACGTATACACATGATTATTAAATAGTTGGTAAATGAAAATATTCATATCATGAAACAATCAAACAAAATCGGTCGTGACACAAAATGAAATTGGTGTTATTGTTAACTAACGATAGATTTAACATTTCAGACATTAAACTTTAATTAGCAATCAAAACTAATTGGTACATACCTTCAGTAATAAAATCTGCTAATGCCATTCAACTTTGCAGCAATATACTCCTAATTAACAATCGTTACGTTGTGAAAGGGCCTCTTTTGCACACAAGCTAAGGTTTGATGGAAGCAAAACATGCGATTATCAATATTTCCGTTCAACTCTTTGACTTTTTTGTATCCATTTGTCTTAGTATCATACTCATACAAATAATCTTCTGCAAAGGTATTTTGTACCACAAAATACACCTCTTTGCAATCTATCAGGACTGGAAAGCCTTTAATGGTGTCCTGATGGCCCAAAATAAAATTGTTCAAGATATGGGAAAACATCCAATTGTTGTTTGGATCATTACAAGTACTAATGACTATGGACTTTTTGAAAATGGATACAAGGGTGAGTAAGCCCCGTGCCGCCTCATGACCAGTTAAGATTTTGCCATAGTTGAGATCAAATTGATCAACAAATTTTTGGACTGTCAATTAGAATTGATTCTTCGCTCTTTGTATCAAAACCTAGAATGCTACTGTCACTTCTAATCCAATATATATAATTGCGCCAGTAAATAGGTGGACAGTAAACTGATAAAGAGATGGAAGTATTGGCTCTCAGATTTCACGCCACACGTCAGATCTTTCCGATGAAAGTACATGAAATTTGTAGAAGCAATTAAAATTTTCTTCTAGATCTGTAATGATTACCAATTTATATGTATCTGAATTAGGGTAATCAACAGCTAGGCCTGTATAACCAATCATATATGTTGAATTTGGGTATGGTGGGTAAGGTATTAACTGGTGTTCTCTGGTTGTTGGATTGAAAATAGAATAAACCATAATTTTCTCAAAGTCTACCAAAATTAGCCAATTACATGAGGCCAAAATATCAAAATCACACGATAAATACGTTGAACATTGAAAAAATGTACTAGGGTTTAAGGAAATTTTGTAGAAACTTGTGGATAAAAAAATTGATGAACATGTAACACCCCGTAGCCAAAACAGACCAAAAACCAGCTTTTCAGTGCACAACCGTCGATGGGATCAGAAACTCCAAAAAATTTCAGCCCAGAAAAATTGGTTAAGTCTTGGACGACGGACGGACTTACGGTCTGTAGGTCAGAGGACGGTCCGTATTCCGTGACTGTCGATAAAGACTCCCTTCAACTACTTTCTGACAAGAGCTATGGATGACCAGCACGGTCCGTAGGTGGAAAATTTACAGATAGTTAAGGGGAAATGCAGTTGGGTCAACTTCAAATGATAATAACTCTTAGTACAAAATGAATTAGGTGTCCCATGACCTACCCACAGATATATAATTGAATTATCTTTCCATAGTCACCAACCTTGCTAAAATCAAACCTCCGATTAAAAGGTTGTGCCCATTTTAGTAAAGGACTGTCGAACATGCCCTCATGACAGACCCAACGACGGGGCGTCGGGTACAAGACGGACCGTCAGTCCTGGCCATCGTGAGGCCCGACAGCAACCTTCCCAGGGGTCATTTTGACCTTTCTCACTCCGTTTAAAACCTAAATTACGTCGTTTTGACCCTAAATCATCATATATTAGTCATTTTGTACCTATAAACATAATTAAAACATATCCAAGTCAAATCATTAAATCAAAACTTCCAAAATTAGAAGCAAAAGAGGAGAAAAATCTCAAGAACCCTAGTTCAAGAATGCCACAAGCTCCAGCAGTTACAGCCCCGAAACTTAGGTATTTTTTCGTGGATTTCATTACCAGGTATGCGGGATTTCACTAGTGGGTTCCTTTCACCCATTGAGTCCCTAGTTTTCAGTCAGATTCTTGATTCTCTTATCATGATTAAACCTAGGATTTCTAGAACTTTGATAGAACTTCATGAATTTATTAAATATATGTTCCAAATCAGATTATCATTTTATTACTCAGATTATCGCATGAATTTTAGAACCCTAGCATTGTATTTTTTTAGTTCTTGAATTACACATGCTAGGTCATATATTTCAGACACTTCAGATATACATGCCTCAGTTATAAATGCATAATTACCATATTAATTAATGCATTCTCAGTTTGCATGTTTAATTTCAAGCTATCCAGTATTTACATAAACTCAAACATAATCAGTTAAGTTACAAAATTCATTGGGAGTAGCATAATACCGAGTTGGACTAGGGTTTAGCATACCCAATAGTCCCAGAACTACTAGCCAAGTAGGTTGTAAGTCCCCTCTGTGGGCAATACGTTTAGTGATCACGCCAGCATGCTTTTATACCTTTGGCAGGGTATATTGGGTCTTCTCGATGGGGCGTATACATCGGACTCCATATTTAGCTCATGTGGTTTTATTATTGGTTATTAGTAGCTCCCACAGATCAGTCAGACTCTATGTATTGACCATTTATCAGTATTTTCAGTATTCAGTTTCAGCATGTTATAAATTAGTCATTGTATCCAGTTAGCTCAGAAATTAGCATATCACGTTCAGATTATTATACTTGTTTTTGTGCTTGTTCAGTTATGTTTTATTTTAGCTTTACTCTATCCTACACGCTCAGTACCTTTCAAGTACTCACGCATACGTGCGCTACATCTTCTCATGATGTAGGTTCAGGTTCTCAGCATCCAGATCACGCATAGATCGATTTCCCGATCTCCAGATCAGTAGTTTCAGTAGTGAGTCCTCATTCTCCGAGGACAACAGTCATGAGTTTCATTTCAGTCTTTAGTCATTTAGTTTCAGTTTTTGCTAGATTTAGTTGGGGCTTGTCCCAGTATTTCTAGTCCAGTTTAGAGGCTATTTTCAGACATAGTTAGTTTCAGCTTAGTAGTGAGTTAATATTTCTTTTGTATTAAACTCATTGTTTTCAAATATCTCAGTTATAGAATATGGGTATTCCCCATCTTTTCAGATTAAATTATGATTTAGCTTCCGCATCAGTTTATTATTCTTTAGCATGCTCATGATCATGCCAACAGGGTTAGCTTGGGATCACTTGTGGTCCTAGGTTCCGTGTCCGTGTCTCGGCGGTAGCTCGGGGCATGACAAAACTTGGTATCAGAGCACTAGGTTCAAGAGTCCTAGGATGTTTGAAAAAGCCGCACTAAGTAGAGTCTTTTTCATGGGTGTGAAGTGCACCACATCTAATGTGAGGGAGGCTATGAAGTATTTTAGGAAAACTTCACTTTCATGATATTCTTATAGTGCATTGGTATGATCTTCTTTCTAATCCATCGTTATGCGCTTAAGATCATGCCTTCTCGTATAGATTAGGCATGGAATGCTAATGCACACAATGCTAACGCAGTTCCTCTAGTACCATATAAGGAAGTTCAAATACAGAGTTTCAAAATGTCAATTCAATTTTTGTATCAGAGTATGAACAACAAGAACAATCAGCAGGTTTGAGTTACTACTAATAGAAATGATCGATTAGTGGCAGCCAGAGTTTGTGATTTCGTTAGGATGAATCTGCCTAACTTTTCAAGGTCGCAAGTTGGTAAGGACCCACAGAATTTCATTGACGAGGTCAAGAAAATATTTGGTGTGATGCCAGTAACTGGTAGTGATAGGTGAGATTGGCATCCTACCAACTCAAGGATGTGACTCACATATGGTTCACTCATACAACGGATATGACTTTGTCTTTTGTAACTCAGTATAACATTCCGATTTAGTGTCAGTCCAGAAACTCTCTCAGAACCCTTCTCAGTCTCTACTCCAGTCGGTGACCCAGTTATAGCTAGACGGGTATACAGAAATTGCCCTATCACAGTCTCTCAGAAAGTCATCTCAGCAGATCTAGTAGAGTTAGAAATGGTAGAATTCGATGTCATTATAGGCATGGATTGGTTACACTTATGTTATGCCTTAGTCGATTGTAGAACTAGGATTGTTCGTTTTCAGTTTCTAGACGAACCAATCTTAGAATGGAAGGGTAGTAGCTTAGCGCCTATGGGTCGATTTATTTCTTACGTTAAGGCTTGAAAGATGATATCTAAGGGTTATCTCTATCATCTAGTTCGGGTTAAGGATTCTAGCCTTGAAACCCCAACTCTTTATTCAGTTCCAGTAGTCTATGAATTTCCAGAAGTATTTCCAGAAGATCTTCCCAGAGTCCCTCCCGAAATGGAAATCGACTTTGGAATTGATATCCTTTCAGATACCCAGCCTATTTTTATTCCTCCTTACAGAATGGCTCTAACAGAGCTTAAGGAATTGAAAGAGCAGTTGAAAGACCTTCTAGATAAGGGTTTCATCAGACCTAGTATTTCACCATGGGGTGCACCAGTATTGTTCGTAAAGAAAAAAGATAGTTCTCTCAGAATTTGCATTAACTATAGACAGTTGAACTAGGTCATAATCAAGAATAAGTATCCCATCCCCAGGATTGATGACTTGTTTGACCAACTTCAGGGTGCTATTCATTTCTCAAAGATAGACCTCAGATCGGCTTATCATCACCTTAGAGTTAGAGATAGTGACATTCCGAAAACAACCTACAGAACTCGGTATGGTCATTATGAATTTGTAGTTATGTCGTTTGGACTAACCAATGCTCCTGCAACTTTCATGGATTTGATGAACAGAGTGTTCAAATAGTACTTAGACTTGTTCGTTATCGTCTTCATTGATGGTATCCTCATTTACTCTAGGAGTGACGCAGAACATGCAAGTCATTTGAGAGTTGTTCTGCAGACTCTCAAAGATCGCCAGTTATTCGCTAAGTTTAGTAAATGTGAGTTTTGGTTGCAATCCGTTGCTTTCCTTGGTCATATTGTATCTAGCAAAGGGATCCGCGTAGATTCACAGAAGATAGAAGCAGTGAAACAATGGACCAGACCTACCTCTTCTACAGATATCAGAATTTTCTTAGGTCTAGCAGGTTATTACAGAAGGTTCGTGGAAGAATTTTCATCCATAGCTTAACATTGACTAGGTTGACTCAGAAGATGGTCAAGTTCCAATGGTCAGATGATTGTGAGAAAAGCTTCGTAGAATTGAAAATTAGATTGACTACAGCTCCTGTCTTGACTCTACCAGAGGGTTCAGATGGTTATGTGATCTATTGCGATGCATCCAGAGTTGGCCTTGGTTGTGTGTTGATGCAAAGAGATAAGGTTATAGCGTATACCACTAGACAGATTAAGGTGCATGAGAAGAACTATCCAACTCATGACCTCGAGCTTAATACAGTGGTGTTTGCACTGAAGATTTGGAGACACTACTTGTATGATGTTCATGTAGATGTGTTCACCGATCATAAGAGACTTCAGTATTGGTTCACCCAGAAAGAGTTGAATCTTCGCCAGATGAGATGGCTTGAGTTCCTTAAGGATTATGATATGAGTGTGCATTATCATCCTGGAAAGGTGAATGTAGTATCCGATTCTCTTAATAGATTATATATGGGTAGTGTAGCCCATGTTGAGGAAGAAAGAAAGGATCTAGTGAAGGATGTTCACAAGCTTGCTCGCTTGGGAGTTCGCCTTATGAGCATATGAGACAGTGGTGTAACAGTTCAGAATGGGGCATAATCGTCTTTGGTAGTGGAGATTAAGGAAAATCAAGACAGTTATCTGATCTTGCTTGAACTTAAGAGTGCAGTCCACAATCAGATAATGGAGGTTTTCTCCCAAGGGGGAGATGGTGTACTTCGCTACCAGGGTAGATTGTGTGTTCCTGATGTGGGTGAGTGGAGGCAGCATATTCTTGCAGAAACTCATAAATCCAGGTATTTTATTCATCCAGGTGCCACTAAGATGTTCCGCGATCTGCGGGAAGTCTATTGGTGGAATGGCATGAAGAGGGATATAGCAGACTTTGTGAGTAAGTGTCCCAGTTGCCAGCAAGTCAAGGTAGAATATCAGAAACCAGGAGGTATGACTCAAGAGATCGATATTCCTACTTGGAAGTGGAATGTGATCAATATGGATTTCATCACAGGGTTACCTCGTACTCGCAGACAGCATGACTCAATTTGGGTGATAGTTGATAGGATGACTAAGTCTCCTCGCTTTTTGGCGGTCAAGACTACATATTCGGCAGAGGACTATGCCAAGCTTTACTTTAATAAAATTGTGAGGTTGCATGGGTTTCCTTTGTCTATCATCTCAGATAGAGGTCCTCAGTTTACCTCTCATTACTGGAAGTCATTTCAAAAAGGTCTTGGTACTCAAGTTACCCTTAGTACAGCATTTCATCCACAGATGGATGGGAAGGCAGAGCGTACCATTCAGATCTTAGAGGATATGTTGAGAGCTTGTGTGATCAATTCCAAAGGTAGTTGGGATGATCACCTTCCTCTTATTGAGTTTGCCTACAATAATATCTACCATTCAAGCATTTAGATGGCCCCTTATGAGGCTTTATATGGGCGTAGATGTAGATCTCCTGGTTGTTGGTTTGAAGTAGGTGAAGCAGCTTTGATAGGTCCAGATTCAGTCCTTTATGCTATGGATAAAGTGCAACTCATTAGATATAGACTTAAGACAGCCCAAATTCATCAGAAATCTTATGCAGATGTAAGGAGAAGGGAAATAGAGTTCCAAGTTGATGATTGGGTTTTTCTGAAAGTCTCACCTATGAAAGGGGTGATGAGATTTGGAAAGAAAGGGAAGCTCAGTCCTAGAAATATAGTCCCTTACAAGATCTTGAAAAGGGTTGGCAAGGTGGCATATGAGTTAGAGTTGCCAGCAGAATTAGCAGCAGTGCATCCGGTCTTCCACATCTCACTCTTGAAGAAGTGTGTGGGTGATCCAGCCTTTGTAGTGCCATTAGAGAGTGTGGCGGTGAAAGATTCTCTTTCTTATGAGGATGTACCAGTTGAGATTCTTGACCTTCAGGTTAGAAGGTTGAGAAACAAAGAAGTCGTTTCAGTCAAGGTTTTGTAGAGGAGTCAGTCCGTAGAGGGAGCTACTTGGGAAGCAGAAACAACCATGAAAGTCAAGTATCCTTACCTCTTTCCTTCCGATTCCACTCCAGCTTGAGGTAATAGTTCCTCTTTAGTTTTACAGTCATTCATGTGTAAATTCAGTTTTAGAATCATGTTCCCTCAGTTTGTACTTGCATATTCAGTGTAATTGCATGTACTCAGAACTCAATTCATTCAGAAACTCAGTTTTCAGTGTTTAGTAGTAGGGTTAGCAGCTCTCTCCCTCTTCATCTAGTTTAGTCTTCATTCGAGGACGAATGTTCCCAAGGGGAGATAATGTAACACCCCATAGCAAAAACATACCAAAAACCAACTTTTCAGAAAAACAATCTGCAGGTGCTACCAACGGTGGCATCGATGGACCGTAGCCTGAACCACGGTCATTCCTGCACAACCGTCGATGGGATGAGAAACTCCCAAAAATTTCAGCCCAAAAAAATTTGTTATGTCTTGGACGACGGATGGACTTACGGTCCGTAGGTCAGACGACGGTCCGTAGTCCGTGAGCGTCAATCAAGACTCCCTTCAACCACTCTCTGACAAGGGCTATGGATGACTAGCAAGATCCGTAGGTGGAACATTTGCAGATAGTTAAGGGGAAATGCAGTTGGGTCAACTTCAAATTATAATAACTCTTAGCACAAAATGAATTAGGCGTCCCATGACCTACCCACAGATATATAATTGAATTATCTTTCTATAGTCACCAACCTTGCTTAAATCAGACCTCCGAGTAAAAGGTTATACCTATTTTAGTAAAGGCATGTCGAACAGGACCTCATGACAGACCCAACGACGGGGCGTCGGACACACGACGTACCGTAAGTTCTGGCCGTCGTGAGGCCCGACAGCAACCTTCCCAGGGGTCTTTTTGAACTTCCCACTCCGTTTAAACCTAAGTTACGTTGTTTTGACCCTAAATCATAATAATTTAGTCATTTTAAGCATATAAACATAATTAAAACATATCCAAATCAAATCATTAAATCAAAACTTAGAAAATTAGAAGCAAGAGAGAAGAAAAAGTTCAAGAACCCTAGTTCAAGAACGCCACAAACTCCAGCAGTTCCAGCCCCAAAACTTAAGTATTTTTCCGTGGATTTCATCACCAGGTATGCGGGATTTCACTAGTGGGTTCCTTTCACCCATTGAGTCCCTAGTTTTCAGTCAGATTCTTGATTCTCTTATCATGATTAAACCTAGGGTTTCTAGAACTTTGATAGAACTTCATGAATTTATTAAATATATGTTCCAAATCATATTATCATGTTATTACTCAGATTATCGCATGAATTTCAGAACCCTAGCATTGTATTTTTTTAGTTCTTGCATTACACATGCTAGGTCATATATTTCAGACACTTCAGATATACATGCCTCAGTTATAAATGCATAATTACCAGATTAATAATTGCATTCTCAGTTTGCATGTTCAGTTTCGAGCTATCCAGTATTTACATAAACTCAAACATAATCAGTTAAGTTACAAAATTCATTGGGAGTAGCATAATACCGAGTTGGACTAGGGTTTAGCATACCCAATAGTCCCAGAACTACTAGCCAAGTAGATTGTAAGTCCCCTCTGTGGGCAATACGTTTAGTGATCACGCCAGCATGCTTTTATACCTTTGGCAGGGTATATTGGGTCTTCTCGATGGGGCGTATACATCGGACTCCATATTTAGCTCATGTGGTTTTATTATCGGTTATTAGTAGCTCCCACAGATCAGTCAGACTCTATGTATTGACCATTTATCAGTATTTTCAGTATTTAGTTTCAGCATGTTATAAATTAGTCATTGTATCCAGTTAGCTCAGAAATCAGCATATCACGTTCAGATTATTATACTTGTTTTTGTGCTTGTTCAGTTATGTTTTATTTTAGCTTTACTCTATCCTACATGCTCAGTACCTTTCAAGTACTGACGCATACGTGCGCTACATCTTCTCATGATGTAGGTTCAGGTTCTCAGCATCCAGATCACGCATAGATCAATTTTCCGATCTCCAGATCAGTAGTTTCAGTCGTGAGTCCTCATTCTCCGAGGACAACAGTTATGAGTTTCATTTCATTCTTTAGTCATTTAGTTTCAGTTTTTGCTAGATCTATTTGGGGCTTGTCGAAGTATTTCTAGTCCAGTTTAGAGGCTATTTTCAGACATAGTTAGTTTCAGCTTAGTAGTGAGTTAATATTTCTTTTGTATTAAACTCATTGTTTTCAAATATCTCAGTTATAGAATATGGGTATTCCCCATCTTTTCATATTAAATTATGATTTAGATTCCGCATTATTTTACTATTCTTTAGCATGCTCATGATCATGCAGCATGGTTAACTTGGGATCACTTGTGGTCCTAGGTTCCGTGTCCGCGTCACAGGAGTAGCTCGGGGCGTGACAGAACAGATGAGTTCTGCAGAACAATTTTGTTGATTTTGGAACAAAATTTTGGAAAAATTAGGATTGGAAATCCTGCCTTCATATTTCTTGCTTAAAACTTTACATTGAATTGCACCCTTCAAAGGCATGTATGAGATGATTTTTTCAACCATATCATCATTAAATTCCATGTGTTCCTCTTTTGTATTGTTGTTTGTCATGCCCTTGATTCGTTTCATGTTTCTTTGGAGTGTACAACACTTCAAATGTTTTACTCAGGAAAAGTCATTGTTTTCGTTGATATTAAATAGTATACAATTTTATTTGGTAAATCACCGAAGTTATTCGGAATATCCACATTAGCAATTAATGAACCATATATATTGATCTGTAATAAATCTTACCCAATGAGATATTAAATGATAAATAATATATATGATATTTAAATCTCGCATAAGAGTATTATTCCAATTAATGAATAAGTGAATTTAGCTTATTTAGTCATCAATATAAAACACTCATTTTGGGTCCAAGAAAAATTAAAATACATAAGGTCGGTTGGCTTTGACGGCCAAAATGTCTCATTTTCAATCTCAAACGAGTCCTTAGCAGTTAAATCCCTCCTTTTATCGATATTCGTGTTCTAGTCCGTGGATTTTAGGTGATACGGAATTATGAAGTCTTTTTTGCCTAACGTTTTCATGGGTGCCCGTTAATACCTTAGATATGAGTTCAATTGTCCCTAAGGCATAAAACAACTCATTTTCAAGGTCAAACGAGTCTCGAGGCACGTAACCCCCCCCCCCCCATTTTACCAATTTTGCGTGAGCAATAACTCAATATCATTTTTTGGTGATCTGAAATTCCGACGTTATTTTTGCTTAAGTTCTTCATGGATGTAAATTAAGACCTTAGTTATAGAGCTAGTTGGCGCTAACGGTGAAAATGACATATTTTCAAGGTCAAACGAGCCCCCATAGTAGGTTTCGTGTGTTATAGTTCATCATCTTTTTTTTGGTGATCCAGAATTCCAAAGTCATTTTTGCCAAAATCATTCATGAATGTTCGTTAAGACCTTAGCTATAAGGTCAGTGGGCCCTGACGGAACAAGAGGGCCCATTTTCAAGGTCAAACGAGCCTCGGAGCACGTCAACCCTCTATTTTGCCAATTTTCTTGTGTTACGGTCTATGTATTTTGACGATTTTGAATTTTGATGTCATTTTCTCTAAAATATTCATGGACGTCTTTTCATATGTTATTTATAACGCAGTTGGCCCTGACGACCAAAATGACTCATTTTCAAGGTCAAACAAGTCATAAAGCAGGTAAACACCCCATTTTGCCAATTTTGATGTGTTATAGTTCTCCATCATTTTTGTTGATATGAAATTTTAACATTATTTTTGCCAAACTTCTTCATGGATGTACATTAAGACCTTAGTTATAGAGCTAGGTCGCCTTGACTATGAAAACGATGCATTTTAAAGGTCAAACAAACCCAGAGAAGATAAACCCCTTATTTTGTTAATTTTAGTGTACATAATTCACCATATTTTTTGGTGATCCAAAATTTCAAAGTCATTTTTGCCAAAAAATTTCATGGACGTCCGTTAAGACCTTTTCTATAAGGAAAGTTTGCCCTGACGGCCAAAAGGGCCTATTTTCAAGGTCAAACGAGCCCCGGAAAAGGTAAACCCTCTGTTTTACCGATTTTTGTGTGTTATATCCATGGGTTTTTGGTGATCCATAATTCTGACGTCATTTTTACCAAAATTTTATATGGACGTTCGCTAAGACCTTAGTTATAAGGCCAATTGGTCCTGACATCCAAAATTGTACATTTTCAAGGTCAAAGGAGTCTCGAAGCAGGTAAAGCTCCCATTTTTATAGTGTGTGAATATTTGGTGAACCAAAATTCTGAAGTCATTTTTTATTGAAATTTTTCATGGATATCCGTTAAAACCTTAGTTGTGGATCTAGTTGGCCTTAACAATTAAAACTGCCCATTTTCAAGGTCAAATAAGTCGTGGAGCAGGTAAATCCCCCATTTCACCGGACTTCATGTGTTACAGTCCATGGACTTTTCGTGATCCTGAATTACGACGTCATTTTTGCCGAACTTTTTCATGGGCGTCCGTTAAGACCTTAGTTATAATGTCAGTTTGCCCTGACAGCCAAAATGGTCCATTTTCAAGGTCAAAAGAGCTCAGAGCAGGTAAACCCCCCTTTTTACCATTTTTGTGTGCTACAGTCCATAAATTTTTTGTGATTCAAAATTTTGACATCATTTTTGCTGAAATGTTTTATGGACATCCGTTAAAACTTAGATATAAGGTGAGTTGTCCCTGAGTGCCAAAATGACCCATTTTCAAGGTGAAATGATCACTGGAGCAGGTAAACCCCTATTTTGCCGATTTCATGTGTAATAGTTCACCAACTTTTTTGGTGATATGTAATTCCGATGTCATTTTTGTCGAAAATTTGTATTACGTCCGTTAAGACCTTAGATATGGAGCTAGTTGCACGTGATGGTCGAAACGGTCCATTTTCAAGGTCCAGAAAGTCTCAGAGCAGGCAAAACCCTCATTTTGCTAATTTTCGTATGATATAGATCTCCATCTTTTTAGGTGATCTAGAATTTCGAAGTCATTTTTGAAGAAATATTTCATGGATGTCCGTTAAGACCTTATCTATGGAGTCAATTATCCCTGACGGCCAAAATGACCCATTTTCAAGGTCTATTAGGCCTTACAACAGGTAACCCCCCCCCTCCCCACCGCCATTTTTATTTTTTATTTTCATGTGCAAGTCCATGGATTTTTGGTGATCCAGAATTACGACGTCATTTTTGCTGAAATTTTTCATAGACGTCTCTTAGGATATTAGGTTTATGGACAGTTGGCCCTGACGTCCAAAACATTCCATTTTCAAGATTAAATGATCACGGGCATGTAAACTTCCCATTTTGCCAATTTTTGTTTGTTATAGTTCGCCACCTTTTTTTATGTTCCAAAATTTTGACGTCATTTTTGCCAAATAATTTCATGGACGTACATTAAGACCTTAACTATGGAGCTAGTTGACCCTAACAACCAAAACGACTCATTTTCAAGATCAAACGAGCCTCAAAGAAGGTCAACCTCCTATTTTATTGATTTTTGTGTGCTCTAGTTCACCATCATTTTTGGTGATCTAGAATTTTGAAGTCGTTTTTGCCAAAAAAATTCATGTAAGTTAGTTAAGTCCTTAGCTATAAGGTCAGTTGGAGGTGACGGCCAAAAAGGCCCATTTTTCAGGTCAAACAAGCCAAAGCTGGTAAATCTCCTATTTTGCCAATTTTCGTGTGCTATAATCTATGGATTTCTTGTGATCCAGAATTCGGATGTCATTTTTGCAAAAACAAATTCATGGACATCCGTTAAGACCTTGTCTATAAGGTTAGTTGACCCTAATGGCCAAAACAACTCATTTTCAAGGCCAAATAAGCCCACAGTAGGTAAACACCCCCCCCTCCTCTTTTTTTTTTGCGGATTGTCGTGTGCTGAAGCCCATGGATTTTTTGGTAATCTAGAATTTTGACGTTATTTTGCCGAATATTTTTATGGACGTCTGTTAAGACCTTAATTTTAATCCAAATGGCTCTGACGACTAATAAATTGTCCATTTTCAAGGTCAAACGAGCCCGGTAAACCCCCATTTAGCAAATTTTCGTCCATGAATTTTTTGTGATCAAGAATTCCAACTTAATTTTACCAAAATTTTCTTGGACGTCTATTAAAACCTTAATTATAAGATCTGTTGGCCCTGACGACTAAAATGACCCAATTTCAAGTCAAACAAGCCCAGAATAGTTAAACTCCCCATTTTGCTGACTTTTGTGTGTTATAGTCCATAGATTTTTAGTGATCTGTAATTGCAACATCGTTGATGAGTCCATGATTTGGAATCATTTAAGGCTATATTTTGATAGGTTTAGTGTCTTCAAATTCTTATTTTGTCTCTAAAACATACAAAATACCTTGAGTGTCAGGTATTTAGACCTGGAGACAATGGCATGGACATAATCAAGCAAAACAACATAAAGGTAGCTGAAAGACTGAAGAAATATAGACCTTAGGATCGTCAAACACCATCGGAAATTTGCCAAAGTGTTTTATCTTCGCCTAAAGTTCCAGTGAGTTGATCCTTGAAAGAAAGGACCAAAACGGCAATGAAGAAGAGCATTCGGCGTGTCGCTGAGCAGTTCTACAAAGCATTACTATGTCTCCCAATCATCCAAATGCAAAGATGTTGAAGGCTAACGCAAAACGGCAATGAATATACCAAGGGGCGCATCGTCGAGTTGATCGGCAATCCCAGCTAACTACACAGAGTGGTCCTTCACAACCCAATATTTTGAAAACTATAAATACTCATTTATTTTTTAGCTTAGGATCAAATTTTGTAGTTTTGAATAGTAATTTTAGACTTAGATTTTATTTTGAGCTTTTAAGAGCTTTTGGTAAACTTTGCTTTTGAACCTTGGAGATTTGAAGATCCCAACTTAAAGCAATTTGAAGTGGGTGTTGGAAATTCTTCATCCTAGACTTATTTGAAGTAAATATAAATCATACCCATTTGATGTTATCTCGATTTGGTATCATTTTCTTTCTTTTTTCTATGTCTAGGTAAAACCCCAATTCTTGGGGTATGATTTTGTGAATATGAGTTAAATCTATTGTTGGGTGTTGCTTATTGTTAGTATATTTGTTGTTTAAATGTGATTTCATTTAGTAGTTGTGTTTGAGCTAAATGAGATTGTAGTTGCAAATACGATTTCACCTTAGTGTTTATGTCTTGATAGAGAGAGAGAAGTTATAAAACTAAGACTACTAAATTGATAACTGGTGGTTCTTGGATCATCATGGGTTCAGTTCAAGAGAGTGAATCCTACTTCCTCTACCACACTTTAAGTTCAAGAGAGTGATTGGTCTAAGGCAGAGGTTGTGCTTAAATGTTGTAACTTAGTGTACGACAGAAACCGAATTAATTCAGGGTAAGTTTCTAGAGAGAATTTACCCCATGTGTTGAGAATCGTGATCTAGCGCAAGAGATTCATCAATTTTCTAGCTTGGATTTAGATTATTAGAGTCAAAAGATAGTGGGGCAATAATTCAGGATACAGTAATATCATCTCTAGTAGTATAAGTAAAATCACGGCAACAGGAGGTTCCTAGCTTAGAGCAGCTCTGATCCAAGACTCAGGATCAACAGTCTTTACCATTTTATATAATTAGAGATAAAGTCCTTACATATAGCGTTCGATTGTGTGTTCCGAATATTGAAGTACTTCGACATTGGATTACGAAAGAGGCACATCATTCCCATTATATAATTCACCCTGGTTCAACGAAGATGTACCATGATATTAAGGAGGTCTATTAGTGGCACGGGATGAAGAAGGAGATTGTTGAGTTTGTGTCATAGTGTCATAACTGCCAAGGTGAAGGTTGAGCACTAAAAGCCTGCTAGGCTAGTTCAGGAGATAGCCATTCCTTTGCGGAAGTGGGAAACAATAGTGTCGCAAGTTTGACTCTGTTTGGGTAATTCATGATAGAATAAAAAAATCACCCCACTGCTTACCAGTCAGGGCTACTTTTACGGCCGAAGACTATGCAGGGCTCTATATTAAACAGATTATTAGGATACACGGTGTCCCATTATTTATTATCTCTGATAGAGGAGCACAATTTACTGCCAACTTCTAGAAGTCTTTCTAGAAAGGACTTGGGACACAGGTTAATCTTAGTACAACCTTTAACCCTCAGATAAATGGCCAAGTTAAGAGCATAATTTAGACAGTCGAGGATATGTTACAGGTGTGCGCGCTATACTTTAAGAGAAGTTGGAATGACCACTTGCCTATTATTGAGTTCGCATATAGTAATAGTTATCATTACAGGATCATAATGGCACCTTATAAGGCTTTATGTGGGCGAAAATGTAGGTCCCCCATTGGATGGTTCGAGGTAGGTGAGTCAATGTTGATTGGACCTGACTTAGTATAGTAGACAGTATAACAGGTTAAAACCATTCAAGAGAGGTCTCTAACAGCTCAAAGCCGACAGAATTCATACTTAGATGTACGACGAAGGAACTTATAGTTTTGTGTCGATGACTCGGTATTCTTGAAAGTCTCGCCAACGAAGGGTGTTATGAGATTTGGAAAAAATAGGCTAGATTAGTTCAAGATTCATTCGGCCATATAGGATTCTTCGAAGGGTAGGACGAGTGGCTTATGAGTTATAATTGCCTTCGTGGCTAGAATCAGTTCATTTAGTTTCCATGAATCGATGCGACGGAAGTGCATAAGAGACCTTTCTCGAGTTGTCCCGGTTAAATATATTAATATCACAGAGGAATTGTCCTTCTAGGAAACTTCAATTGTCATACTACATCGGCAGGTTCACAAATTGACGACCAAAGAGGTGGATTCGGTTAATGTATTGTGGAGAAACAATAATAGAGAAGAGATGACCTGGAAAGCTGAGGATGGCATGACATCCAAATATCCTCACTTGTTTCATACCCCAGGGTGATGACATATCAATTTATAATAGTGCAGTGAGGTTAGATATAAATCAGATTTTTTTATATTGTTTCTTATTATTATTGTTGTATATTTACTCGCATTGTTATTACGGAGCTATAGTGCTTAGATATTTATGTCAGCCTGTGAGACGCCTAGGTTAGAATTTATGCATTTCATGTTCTTGGATAGTCACATTTACAAAAGATATTCTGCCTAATTTTTTTGAAAGTACTAAGGACTTAACCGTGTGATTCAGATTTCCATTCGAGAATGAATGTTTCTAAGGAGGAAGGATGTAACACCCCAAATTTTTCAAAACGTATAAATTAACTCATATCTTGTGGAAAGACAAGGAATGTGGGTAATAAATTAAGAATGATGTGGTATGTCATATTTTAAGTGTTCTAGGTTGTATCTCAAGTTTTGAAGTTAGGTAAGGGAAAAAAAAAGTTGGTGAAAGTTATGGTAAGTTCCATTTTAAATATTTCTCTTCAATTTCGGTCAATATCTTGGAAGTTTCTCCAAATATATAAAGAGTTAGAAGGTCTATAACCCATTAAATCGATGACTACATGAGCTAGTTTCAAAGCACAAAACTATGTATTTAACCGACATCGTAGTAAAAATTATAAGGTTTACTGCGGACTGTCAGGGCCAATATCCGGGTCGGCCAGATCGGGTAAAAAATGTGGTATGTCGCCTTACTCAATGTTTTAAGCCATGAAAAACATTTCCTTTCACTTTCAAACCAGAAAAGAAAGCTTAATATAGGGTTCATATGGAGTTCTTTCATGATTAAGCTTCCCGTGCCTAGAAACATGATCTCTACACATGGCAATCTTTTTTCTTCCATTTAGCTGCATTTGGAGATAGTTTTTTGAAGACATAAATTGGTATTTTTAGTGTTTCTTCAATTTTTACACTTAGTTAACTAATTTTTAACTAAGGGGATCATCTTAGGACTCTTTTATGATTATTTTTACGAATTTCTACGGACGTTTCAACAAGTTAGAAGCAATATGCGCGATCTGCCGATTTAAGCTAGCTTATGAATTATTTATAGGTGCGTACCAGCTGTGTATATATAGTTTTTGCGAAGCTTAGGAACAAGAACAACTTTCATGAAGGAAACTACGTCTTCGAGTGCATTGGAAAGTATTATAAGGTTATTCCCTTTCGTTCGCATGTTTACTTAGATCTTGGGAGTTATATAATAGGGTAGTTAATGTTGATATCTTGTATATGTAATTGTAAGTGGTTGGTTGATTGAGTGTTATAAGCCCTCATTTTAGGGACTTAATAATCTGTTAAGAACGACCCTAAGTTAGGACGACTTGGAATATATTCATATTATTGTTTATAGCTAAATTTCTTCGTATTTAGCCTATTCAATTGTTGTTGTCAACCTTTGAGATATTTGTGGTTAGTTGTTGAGCTATGAGCTGCCTATTGGCGGCTATGATATTTTCTAATAGGATTATGCTATTGTCAATGAGGTCTATGTATTGTCAATAGGGCTATGCTGATCCAAAATAAGGGTATGTGCAGTCCACAGATCTATGATGTGCTTAAGAAGGCTATGCAGTTCCTACCGTGCTATATCATGCCAAAAGTGGTATGTGATTCTTACAAGGACACGCTTACCAGTAGGGGTAGTGTAAATTGATTGGCCTATACTAAGCTTATGGGCCTAGGTTGGTTGTATGTTTTGTTTGTACCTGCTGACTTATCGGGCTGGGTTAGGTTGTTGTTTTTATCATTTTTGTATTTTCAGATTCAATTTGTGGGTTAGCATCTTATCTATATTTGATTTCCTTACATGATTGCTTTTGTATATCATGTTACTTGCTTATTTAGTCTAGTCTTTCATACTCTATACATTATTTTGACTAACGCCCCATTGTCTGGGAGCCGCTGCATCATGCATGCAGTCCTGACAGACGATCCAGTACGACTCTCTCATCAGCAGGATTGACATCTATCTTTATTTACTAGCATCTTCTCCGGAGCTGCACAGTTGTAGGTTGTTAGCTTTTTGTTGTATATATCGCTATGGGTAGGCTGGGGCCTGTCCCCCCCCCCCCCATAATCATTTCTACTCTTAGAGACTTGTAGACTAGTGTGCGGGTGAATAGCCTATGTTATGGTCATGTGGCCTAGTTTGTTGGTTTTTGAAGCGTGTGAGCTATTTGGTTTATGTCTGATATATACCTGTTGTAAGTTTTGTATAGATATCATGGTGGCCTCGACGGCCCCAATTGGACTTTATGCTAGTTTTCTATTTTCTTATATGAACTCTTGGGGGTAGCTATTTTCTTTTATAGATTTTTAGCAGGGCCTTGCCGGACGAGGGATTTATCTTAAGTCGAGATGTACTTGTTGTTTTCTTGATTGCATTGGATTCCATGCGCTAGTAGCAAATGGTTTAGCAAAGATCGGCTCGGCCTGATTTTGGCATTATGAGCCAGTTGTTGCCCTTGAGTTTTAGGGCGTTATATGTATATATATATATATT
>JAJJBR010002363.1:0-20899 GCA_022817965.1 Solanum lycopersicoides
TTTTTAACCCCTTTTTTTAAAAAAAATAATACCGAACCCAAGAAGGGTTGCCTACGTATCTCATTAAAATGAGAATCAGGTACGCGTAGTTCGTCAGATAAGACATATAATAATTTAAAGATTTAGACAACTCAATAATTTTTTTTTTTTTTTGACCCTTTTTTTTTTTCCGCACCAATAAGCCTATTAATCGTCAATATTTATACTGTCTGTTGAATGTAACCTACGAATTTCTACAGTAATGATTTGTTGTACTCTTTTTGGATGTTTTCTTGGACCTTTGTCTCTCTCAATTTTCACGAGATCCAGACATTGTTATGACCATCCCGACTGATGTCGGGGACGTATTCCTACAAAAATATGAGAAATATGTGAGAGCAGGACCATCATGCAAAATAATAATAAAAATAAATGGGTAATGCGACCTCATAGTCAAATACTCCCCTGATTTATCGTTTTGACTTGATATAATTGAGAAATGCAAGGACTCGAATTTCGCTAATCCTCTTGTCTCTTGCAACTTCGGACAAATAATGATTTCTGAATTCGGACATAAATCAACATTTCGCTCTGAAGAAGAACAACTCAAAAGGTAAGAGTGTTAGTTCTTGTTCATAATGGATAATGCAAAATATCACACAAATAATGAATAAACACATAAACACTGTTTTAATTAACAACAAACTGAAACATATCATATAGCATACAAACAATTATTGCGCGTCCTATACAAATATGTGACCCTTTTATGCCTAGGGTAGGCCTATCAATTTGAAGGATGTATATGTCATTTGAAACATTCCATTGTCCCGAAATCTAAATTTATACAAATTTATACGAATAAAATGAATGGGGATACATAATAGGTAAAATGGGATACAAAATATTCAGTCCCGCGAAGGGGTACCATCCTATTCTAAGCCTTTGTGAAAGATACTCTCTCTTGAACTTGTTGTCATCTTCGATTGTCAACACTTTTGGATGAAATGATAGCTTTTGAAGAACCGAATCTGACAAAAATAGACTATTAAAATAACTCTCTAATCAAATGGACAATGGTTTGTCAAATTTCGTATACATCCTTCAAATTACACACAATTATGACTGTCTGTTTAGGCCGGAAGCCATTATGGACTCAAGGTGGTCTTTCTAATGGGCTCAACACGCCTTGGTTGTTGAGTCATCTTAGGCTGATGCTTAAATTTGGATTTGGCTCCGCTCTACGCTAGTTTACTAGGAGTGGGTTGTATTTAGAGTGGAAAAGGTAACCCAAACGGACTACTTGGGCTGGGACAATTAACGATCGTTGACTATCAAGTAGCCAACTACACTCGTCAGGGTGCCCCGAGAAAATTTTGGTTAATGAACGACTGCGAACCCGCATAATCGTCCTTTAGTGGAAATGAAATAATTGTCGTTTGACGGAAAATATTATGCCATAAATGCAATGATAATATACACACTATAAAATAAATAATGAATAAATACAATAAATAAATAATCAGCGAAATATAAAAATACAAGTATAACATAATAATAAAACAAAAATTTCCTCAATTTGGAAAAAAAAAAAATTTCATATTGGTTAAAACCTCTATAGTCCCCAGCGGAGTCGCCATTCTGTTTACATCCCCACTCTATTCAAATAGGGCGAAACATCGCGGTGACTCAAAAAATAATTAATTGATTCAATTTTAGTGAGTTTTAAAAATGAATGAGTTTTAAAAAAAAAGTCGCAACCTAATTTTAGGAAAAAACTAGGAAACCATTAAATGATCTACGAAACCAATTTGATTCTAGGTAAGGGGTTCAAATTATTCCGAAGGGAAGGGGTTAGGCATCCTTCGAAATCCACAAATGTGGGTCCCGACTGAATTCATTTTTTTTCAAATTGAGGAAGAATATAAAATAATGTACAAATATAATAACATGCAATATACACAATAAAAATAAAATAATAATATCGGCCTAAGGTTTGCCTAACATCGATATATACAAAATATTGAATTGAAAATATAATTCGAACTCCTTTCGAATAGCTTCAAGGAAGCAAGTCTTGGGTACCTGTAAACACACTTAGTAAAAGTGTTAGTAATAAATAAATATGGATAAAATTAAATATATGAAATAATAACTTAAAAATAAAAATCCGTCTTATTAACATTGGAGGCCTTGGAAATCGACGGTAATTTCTTCATCGGCCATTTTCATCTATCAACTAAACTACAAGAAATAAATATTAACAAACATAAAATAATAAAATAATAACTAATTAATAATGCATTGAATGAAAGCAAATGGGACATTAGTGGTATTCACGTGAGGAAAAGCAAATAAAGGTCATTTACAAAAGTTCAACTTTTGACAAAAGTTCAACTTTTGACAAAAGAATGTGACAAAGAATCAAACATCAATGTTGCCTGAGTAAACCTTTTCCGGCCAAATTTGTGAAATAAAGCAATGTAAATGAATAAATATGAACAGACTCATCAATAAATGACATGAACAGATCCAAAATGTATTAAAATAAAGAGGAACAGAAAAAAAAAATCGATACCACAATGAAATTTGGGTTAAGAACTACAAACATATGAAAAATTGGAAAGCAAACAGTAAAATAAATTAATTAATAATAATAATGAAACATTAACAGCAAAAGTAACTTTAAAATATATCCAACAATGTCAAAATTAGAATAGTCACCAAAACAAAAAAATAATTAACAATATCAAACAAAATAATATGCAAATAGTGCTAAACTTGAGCGGAAAAGTTGGAATAAAGGCGGCCGGACTTTGAGCCTCTCCTGCCAAACCTAAAAAAATAATAAAAATAAACGAACTGAAACACAACTAAATATAGCAACAAAATAGCAAAAAACAAAGTAAAATAACATCAATTTTAGTTAGATTAAGAAGCGAAAATCCAAACCTTGCCGGAAATGAAGTTGTTGATGTCCTCCGACGTTAGATCGTTCAGTTGTTGGTCGTTACCGTTGTTGTTCGCTGGTCGGAACTGGAGTTTTGAGATCTTCCCGGAGTACCTGCAAAACGAATAAAATCGTTAAGGGGAAGAGGGGAAGGAATTGACGGGCCTTTTTTATTATTATTATATTTATTTTTTTCGGCTCATCGGGGCTTTAAACTCCTCGCCGGAGCTACTGGTTTGATTGTTGGAGCTGCTCTCCGCTGCTGCTGCCTGCAAAAAAGATGAACGAGAGGCATAAGGGAGAAGAGAAGAGGGAGGCGGAGAGAGGGAAAAAGGGTGGAAGAGATTAGGGTTGTTTTCCCCCTCTTCCTCAAATTAATTCCCCAATTCTTCATTTATCCACCACCAATTTTAACATAAACAAATAAAATGCAATGGACCCAAATGTGTGGGCTTGAAATTGTAGGCCCAAAATTATTAATAGAATTCCTAAATTTTAATTATTTTTTTTTGTATTTGGGTAAATTTTAGATTGTGCTAAATTCAACATAAATATTAACAAATAAAATGAATTTTAAAATAATATAATGAACGTAACTAATGACATGTGAAATGCAATTTTAAAAATTAACTAACAAAAAATCCTAAATTGTGATAAATAAAGATAGTTATCGATAAACTTATTAAAAATTATATTAAAAAAAATTATTCTAAGCTATTAAATAAATAAAACTTTAAAATTACGAATTTTTAAAATGTTAGGCCAAATTGGGTGTCAACAGCTGTCCCTTTCGTTGTGTATGATTGATGAAAGAAATCGTGGACAACGAAAATTGACAAACCCAATTTTGACCGAACACATGACCTTTCTAGAGAAGTGCGGTAAAAATATAGTGAAAGTCAATCCCGAACTCGCATCTAAAAGGTTCCACGCTTTGTTGCGTCTTTGTTGAAGTAATTCGCACATGTGGCTCCTCTGACAGTGCATCCTCTAGAATGTTCTAAAAAAAACAAAGATAAAACTCATTATTATAGGCAAAACTAAAAGAAAATGGGTAACATCTCTTATGATATGATAAATGGAGATAAATACAGGTCCCTTGGTAGGACGAATGAAGATGATGATCAATCTGTAGGATTTGGAATGTATGTTCATCGGTAAGACAAATGAAAAGATTATCCATCGGTAGGATTTTGAAAGCATGTCCATCGGTAGGACGAATGAAAAGATTATCCATCGATAGGATTTTGAATGTATGTCCATCGGTAGGACAAATGAAAAGATTATCCATCGGTAGGATTTTGAATGTATGTCTATCGGTAGGACAAAATGTAAACATCTTTCAACGCAAGTTTTCACCGACTTGAACGTTGAATAGATAGGGTGTACAACCTTCACCTCCGAATAGATGCGTCTTAAATGCAAATATCTTTCAACGCAAGTTTCAACCGACTTGAACGTTAAAAAGATATGGTGCACATCCTTCACCTCCGAATAGATGTGACTTAAATGCAAATATCTTCTTGGCGATGTATAAACTTTTGCGAGGGATGAAATCTTCTCGCGATGCATAAATTTTTGCGAGGGATGAAATCTTCACGCGATGCGTAAATTCCGCAAGGTATAAATCTTCTTGCGATGCATAAATTTCTGCGAGGTATGAAATCTTCTCGCGATGCTTGAATAATAAATCGCGATGCATGAATATTAACTTGTGATGCATGATCTTTTGCAATGCATGAATATTGACTCGCGATGCATGATTTTTTTTAATTTTTTTTTTGCAATGCATGAATGTTGACTCGCGATGCATACTTTTATTTTTTTTGCAATGCATGAATGTTGACTCGCGATGCATGATTTTTTTTTTGCATGAATGTTGACTCGCGATGCATGATTTTGTTTTTGCAATGCATGAATATTGACTCGCGATGCATGATTTTTCGCTATGCATGATTATTGACTCTCGATGCATGATCTTCTGCGGGGCATGAATATCTTCCCGCAATGCATAAATTTTGCGAGGGATGGAATCTTCCCGCGATGCATAAATTCCGCAAGGTATGAAATCTTCTTGTGATTCATTATATCCGCAAGGTATTAAATCTTCTTGCGATATATAAACTTTTGCGAGTGATGAAATCTTCTCGCGATGCATAAAATTTTGCGAGGGATGAAATCTTCTCGCGATGCATAAATTCAGCAAGGTATGAAATCTTCTTGCGATATGTAAACTTTTGCGAGGGATGAAATCTTCTCGCGATGCATGAATATTAATTTGCGATGCATGATTTTCTGCTATGCATGAATATTGACTCGCGATGCATGAATATTGACTCTCGATGCATGATCTTCCGCGATGCATGAATTATTGACTCTCGATGCATGATCTTTGTAGTTGCTATCAAGCTTCTCGCAGTACTTATCAGAATTTTGGAGGTCTTCCTCAAAAATTCTGTCCCAGTTAGAATTTTTGGCAAATATCAAAATGATCTTCAATCTTGACTTGTTGGCGATAACACCTTTATTGTGAATTTTTGAGATATTTTCAAAAATTCTGTCCCAGTTTTTATTGTAAGGAGAAATAATAATCACACTGGGTATATGACCGAGCCATCGTGGCGCCTACATATCCTGTTGAGGCAGGAATCAGGTCAAATGTAGTTCCAAACTTGTAGATGATGAATACTGCAAAGAATCTGAAAGAAGATCATCAGTAGAAAATGTACAATATGAACATGATAATATTCCATGTGATATCAATGTGATATCCAAAGCCTAGAGATAAAAGAAACATGTCACATTTTGGGACGGACAATCCATGAAGTAAAAATAGGACTCTCACACATACAAGATCAACCCGATAACACTTTTTTACAATGAATAACTCAAAAAGCAATTATTTTTTTTATTTTATTTTTTATAAAATTGAAAGATTCTTAAAAAGGTTTTAAAATATTAAAGAATGAGTGTTTCCTCACTTTTTTTTTTTTTTTTTTTGAAAAAAAAAGAATGTTATGAGATAGTCAAACCTTCACTACAATTGGTACCAACAATTAAGATTGCAAGTAAATCTTTCATTCCTTTTTTTTTTTTTTTTTTAAGATTGAATTTAAGGTAATTCCTACAGCTTCAAGTGGTACCTCCAATATACCTAAGGATCAACAAGATCCGTTCATCTTGCTTCAAACAAAGGTTTTGAATTGTATAAATCCTCATGTTTCAATTGCCCTCACGAAAAGACTTGTCCTATTTCACACATATTTGAAATATTTAATTTTAGGACATTTTCCAAAGTGCACTCACACTCACAAGAATGTTCAATGCATACTACTGTGATACCATATGCTTGACCATTATGTAAATCTCCACTAATGTGAGAACATTTGGAATGAGATCATGTAGGGCTTGTCATTGGCTTGTAACGTAGGCTTAAGGATGGGTAGGATATTTATTTGGGATAAAAGTGACTGAATTCCTCCCTGAGCGTCACCCAAAATTTGTGCTCTTAATGATTGGTACGCCTTTGCGTTAGATCCTCTTCATTGTTCTCCCACCTTTCGTCTTCTTTTGAATTATCATTTTTGAAGTTTTTCCCTTCTTCTTCTTTTTTCATCCCCCTTGTTTCGACTTCTTTTGAGTTCTCATTTTTTGAAGCTTTTCTCTTCTTTCTTTTTTTTTTTTTTTTTTTTGAGTCTTTATTACTTGGAGATTTTCTTTTATTCACTTCTTTATTAGAATAAATATTTTTGGAGTATTTTCCTTCCCACTTTTCATTGACTCTGTAAAGGTATTTTTTACCTTTCTTTATTCTTTCACCTTTTTTTTTTCTTCCTTTCTCTCTTTTCCCTAGAGTCTTTGTTTCCTTGATTTTGGGAGACTAAATATCTTTGCTTTTGAAAATTTCAAACATGTATTGAAAATATTGAATTGAAAATATCGGCCTAAGGTTTGCCTAACATCGATATATACAAAATATTGAATTGAAAATATAATTCGAACTCCTTTCGAATAGCTTCAAGGAAGCAAGTCTTGGGTACCTGTAAACACACTTAGTAAAAGTGTTAGTAATAAATAAATATGAATAAAATTAAATATATGAAATAATAACTTAAAAATAAAAATCCGTCTTATTAACATTGGAGACGTTGGAAATCGACGGTAATTTCTTCATCGGCCATTTTCATCTATCAACTAAACTACAAGAAATAAATATTAACAAACATAAAATAATAAAATAATAACTAATTAATAATGCATTGAATGAAAGCAAATGGGACATTAGTGGTATTCACGTGAGGAAAAGCAAATAAAGGTCATTTACAAAAGTTCAACTTTTGACAAAAGTTCAACTTTTGACAAAAGAATGTGACAAAGAATCAAACATCAATGTTGCCTGAGTAAACCTTTTCCGGCCAAATTTGTGAAATAAAGCAATGTAAATGAATAAATATGAACAGACTCATCAATAAATGACATGAACAGATCCAAAATGTATTAAAATAAAGAGGAACAGAAAAAAAAAATCGATACCACAATGAAATTTGGGTTAAGAACTACAAACATATGAAAAATTGGAAAGCAAACAGTAAAATAAATTAATTAATAATAATAATGAAACATTAACAGCAAAAGTAACTTTAAAATATATCCAACAATGTCAAAATTAGAATAGTCACCAAAACAAAAAAATAATTAACAATATCAAACAAAAAAATATGCAAATAGTGCTAAACTTGAGCAGAAAAGTTGGAATAAAGGCGGCCGGACTTCGAGCCTCTCCGGCCAAACCTAAAAAAATAATAAAAATAAACGAACTGAAACACAACTAAATATAGCAACAAAATAGCAAAAAACAAAGTAAAATAACATCAATTTTAGTTAGATTAAGAAGCGAAAATCCAAACCTTGCCGGAAATGAAGTTGTTGGTGTCCTCCGACGTTAGATCGTTCAGTTGTTGGTCGTTACCGTTGTTGTTCGCTGGTCGGAACTGGAGTTTTGAGATCTTCCCGGAGTACCTGCAAAACGAATAAAATCGTTAAGGGGAAGAGGGGAAGGAATTGACGGGCCTTTATTATTATTATTATATTTATTTTTTTCGGCTCATCGGGGCTTTAAACTCCTCGCCGGAGCTACTGGTTTGGTTGTTGGAGCTGCTCTCCGATGTTGTTGCCTGCAAAAACGATGAACGAGAGGCATATGGGAGAAGAGAAGAGGGAGGCGGAGAGAGGGAAAAAGGGTGGAAGAGATTAGGGTTGTTTTCCCCCTCTTCCTCAAATTAATTCCCCAATTCTTCATTTATCCACCACCAATTTTAACATAAACAAATAAAATGCAATGGACCCAAATGTGTGGGCTTGAAATTGTAGGCCCAAAATTATTAATAGAATTCCTAAATTTTAATTATTTTTTTTCGTATTTGGGTAAATTTTAGATTGTGCTAAATTCAACATAAATATTAACAAATGTAACAAATAAATTGAATTTTAAAATAACGTAATGAACGTAACTAATGACATGTGAAATGCAATTTTAAAAATTAACTAACAAAAAATCCTAAATTTTGATAAATAAAGATAGTTATCGATAAACTTATTAAAAATTATATTAAAAAAAATTATTCTAAGCTATTAAATAAATAAAACTTTAAAATTACGAATTTTTAAAATGTTAGGCCAAAATTGGGTGTCAACAATATCGAATTGTTGTTGATTGGTATGGTACACTTATGGTGGCGGTGCTTAATTGTTATAATTGCTATAAACATGGCCTTGTCGACATTATTATGTGAATTGTAGTATGATCATGGTATAGCTTGTATAGATGTACAATGTGAAGGATGATATTGTGTATGTGCATGAGTGAGGTGAAAGTATGTTTCCTCTAAATAATGGTATGTGATGATGATAGACTATGAAGAGTATATATGTTGATATGGTATCTTGTTTAGGTAGACTTAGTTGTCCCTACTTGGTACTTGAATGGTATTGAATGAATGTATGAAAGAAAGTCTAGGATCGGTAGAACTAAAGTAGGTACCCTTCTAATAAAGACTTATATGGACCTTGAATATGAAAAAAAGGTTAAGAATGTGGAACCTTGAATATGAAAAGAAGGCTAATAGAAGGCTTGAAGTGGAGACCGTAATGGTACCCTTCTTGATTAGAATGATGGGCCTAGGAGTAGGTTGGCTGGAACGGTATTATGAGTTGGTAGAGCTAGTGACGGTACCTTATCTAATACATATATGTGAATGAACTAACTCTATGAGAATGAAGGCAAAGGACTGAGTGGATATGCTTAAGGGGGTAGCTCTAGTTGAGTATGAGGCTAGAGTACAAAGTAACCTTTTGATATCCTCTAAACCATGTGCCTACATGGTATGTGTCCTTAGTTCTACCCTTGGCAAGTAGAACACCTTCCACAGAGTGGGTCCTTATGACACAGGATTCCATACCTAGAAAGTATGGTCTATGTCGTTTAATGCATATTATCATCATGTGGTATGTGCACTTTAGTATTGGAGAGGTTCTACAACGTGTGGGTAGTGGAATGGGGCGCTATCTACACATGGAACGAGTAGGCCTTGAAAATGCTAAAGTGAGTTCCCTAGTGTAACACTCCGGAAGTTCCATGACTTAGACTAGAGTCTCACCAATTAAATAATGGTTAAACTGATGTTTCCAGACCTATATTGATGTAATAAAGTCAATTAGAAAAGGTAAGAGACAAAACGTCAAAGAGAGACCTTGACGTCCGGAAACTAGCAAAATTGAACTAGTAGACGTCCCTATGTTTGGTAAAGGTTTGGGAGTGTCATCTGAAGTCTAAAACTTGTAGAAAGACTTTAAATAGGTAAAATAAGGTATATAGGGTCGATAAGTACATTAACCAATCCCCAAGGGCCACCCGAAGGGTCCTTGAGAAGGAACCAAACATTGGCGAGAAAGCTGCCAAAGCAGACTGCGAGCAGCCAAGATATGGAGGCCCTTGCGCATTGCGCAGCCAACACTGGATAGGAAAATTTTGCCTCGCGAGACGGTTCTTTCACGAGTCTCACTGCCTAAAACTGGATTCCATAAAAAAGATTTTGAATTGACCCCGCGACGTGCAGCAACTTCCTAGATTCGTTCGCGTCATTTTTAAGTCAATTTGACTTGACAAAAAGACCCAATTAGGTGAGGGGTATTTTGGGTAATTTAGGGAAAGACTATATATTGGTTTTAGGTCAGTTTTAAGTCATTTTTACCCACTCTAATAAAATAACCAAAGAGAAATCAAAATCACTCTCACCTCTCTCCCAAATTCTCCCTTTTCCCAAAGACTCCATTGTTGAAGAAGAAGAAGAAGAAGAAGAAGAAGGAGGAGGAGGAGGAGGAGGAGGTCAACCTAGGGCTCCAAGATTCATCTTTTCTCCATCAATTCTCAAGTAAATCTTAAGGTATGAAAGGTATTCACTCTTGGGAACCCTATCCCCAAGAGGCACTTTAAAAATATGATTTCTATGTTCTTCAAAAGATGGGTTTTCTTCCAGTTTCGTAATTTGTCTTTTAAATTGATTTCTTATGATGTTGTATTGATTATTAATAATATATTATGATTTATTAATTGTTAATTGATATATTTCTTAGTCTTTGACCTAGTTTTCATGACAGACCCAAGATTTACCCCTTTTCCCTAACCCTAGTTATGAATTAGACTTGTAGATGATTAGGGATGATGGAATTGATTATGTTATTGTTTAATTCACTATATTATTATGATTGTAGTGTGGATTATTGGTTAATTGTGATGGATTGATGGTAAGATCTTGAAGAGGGCTTATGAAGCCTATGTGGTAAGACTTTGTGATTTTAATCTTTTACTTCAATGATGATGGATTTGTCACGACGGGGCAGCACCCCCTTGAAGTAACATGGCGTACTTGACCTCTGTGAGGTCTTATAAAAACCCATAGTTATCATTCATCGCATTGTCATATGTAAATTTAGCAGAAAATTTAAAACTTTCATAGCACATCATATGCTAGAAACATCACTTCCATTTTATACAAAATAACATAAGTACATAGTTAGACTTCTAAGTCTCTTTTCCATTTTAGACCCAACATCATTAGAGTACATTAGGGACACGACCCTTATAACATAAATTTATAACTAAACTATTACAAGCATTTATAGAAACTTGACATAGGAAATGCTTGAACTTAAGGATCCCTTTCATTGATCTTGGGAATCACATATCAAGCCCTTCACCTTAGATACATCCTTTATGCATCCATAACCTACACTTTGTATAAAAAGGTAAAGAAGAATGGTGTTAGTACAAGAATACACTAAGTATGGCAACCATGCAAAAACATGCATTTAAAAGGGGACATTTTCCTTTGAAAACCATGCATCATGCCTTATTGTAAAAACTTCATAAAACTTGATACAATAAGAATTATACTATTCACATACTTATTTTAGGCATATACAATAGTCATAACATCACATAAGTCATATATTACATTTTAGGCACATTCACAGTAAACCCTTTCCATTTACAGTAAGCTTTATCCAATTACAGTGAGTTCATTTTACTTTATTTACTTTACTTCCCAAGTAACCCTCTCGTGACACTTGGTGCAATGCATCACCTAAGGTACTCATACATACCACCTTCATATCCCAACACATAATTTCATAGAAGTATAGCCCATTATAAGACACATTCAAGCCAAGACGTTCAATACCATTACAGTAAACTATATTCAACTTGCACATATGCTAACTTCACTTCACATAGACCATTATAAGACCTTACTCACAATCTCAATCTAAGCCTACGAGTGCAATGTACATGTGAAGTCCCATAACCTCACACATACTTAGTAAACTCACAAAGAGACCACAAGCATACCATTTACTTCACACATCAACAAGACAAGTATAGACACTTCATACATGTCAAGTAAGACTACATCATATAGTCAATAAGACCCACACTATGCATATAAAGTAAGAACACTTCATATAGACGCATTAGGACTCATACCATGCATTTCATCATAACAAGTAGACAAGACTACAATGTCATGCATAAGGACATACACATAATCATATACATTAGAAAACCTTCCTATAACTCCCTTCAGGAGCTACTCGTGCAATGCATAGGTGAAGTCCCATACCCCCACCTACACTAAGCAACTTCCCTTAGGTTACCCTAGTTAGGGTCGTTACTTTACTTCCATTATCCATATTAATTTAGGGAAACTATAGCTTTAACCAACACTAAGACCATGGGTACTAAACATGGAATTTGGTGTTGTAGAGTCTTACACCAAGGGAAGGTGCTCTACCTTGCCAAAGTAGAACATTGTAACACTCCCGAAGTTCCGTGACTTAGACTAGAGCCTATTATATTGAATAATAATTTAAATAATGTTTTCCATACCTATATTAATGTATTAAACTCAATTATAAAACTTTAAAGCCAAAATGATAAAGAAAGACCTTGGCGTCCGGAAACTAGCTAAATTGAACTAGTAGATGTCCCTATGATTAGTGAAGGTTTGGGAGTGTCAAATGAAGTCCAAAACATGTAAAAAGACTTTAAATAGGTAATATGTAGTACAAAGGGTCCAAACATACAGTAACGACTCCCCAAGGACCACCTGAAGGGTCCTTGAGGAGGACCCAAACATTAGTGAGCAAGCTGCCCAAGGCAGTTTGCAGCAGCCAAGATGTGGAAGACAATGCGCGTCGCGAAGCTAGCACAAGGAAATGCGAAATGTGACTCGCGACGTGGGACCTCCACGAGGTACACTGCCTAAATTCTGATTTTCAAAAATAAATGTGAAATTGCCCCCCGCGACGCATAGCCACTTCCCAGATTCGTTCGCATTTTTTTTAAGTCAATTTAACTTCACAAAAATATCCATTTAAGTGAGGGGTCTTTTGGGTATTTTAGGGGACGAGTTTATAATGATTTTAGGTCAATTTTACACCACTTTCAAGCACTTCAAATCAGAATAAACAAATCACTCTCATCTCTCTCAAAAACTCTCTCTTTTCAACCGCCATTGAAGAACAAGAAAAACTTGAGGAAGAAGACGAAGACCTCAAGATTTTCATTCAAAATTCGTGGAATATTCGTCAATAAGGTATGGGTTTTTCACTTTTGGTATTTCTTTCCCTAATAGGTCCTTTCAAAGATGATTTCCAATAATTCAATCCTTAGGGTTTTTCCTCTACAAACTGGTATTTCTTCCTAACTTGACATTTATGACTAATAATGAAAAACAATGATTTTCTATGGCTAATTAAGTATGTATTGTAGAATAATTGATATAGTAATATTGGTTTTCGTGTAAAGCATATTCCGTCTCCAAATAATGGTTTCGATTATGTTGTATCTACTACTTAATGTCATGTAAATGTTGGGATTGGAACTATAGCTCGAATGAACTCCTAAATGACTCTTTCCCTTACCCCTAACTATGAATGGACTTTTGTATGACTAATGTTGTTGGGATTGGGTATGTTATTTAGTATTTCACTATGCTATTGGATGATTGTTGTGAATTGAGTGTAAGTTCTTATGAAGATTCTTAGAAGCAATAGGTAAGTCTTCTAAAGTCATGATTTCTCGATTATGTTGATGTTGGCCTATAGTTAATGTATATATGAAATTGAAGTATATATGATGTTGTTATGCATATATGTTTTCCTATGAATATGTTAAATGTGGGATCATGGTAAGGATATGATAATGCAAGTTGATGATGTTTATTTTGTATGCCTTACACACTATGATTATGATATGTTAATCCCACAAATGAAGGGTTGTGATGAAAGGAAATTCTCATCCTAAACCTAAAGAGCTTATGATCATTTTTATACAAGGAGTTAATCGCCTATGACATATGATAAGATTTATGAATAAATAATGACTTAAAGGTTATTCACAAAGGAACTTTATCTTAGCACCAATGAACTAGATATGAGAGATGTCCCTTCCCTAGTTGGAAGGTAGGTTCACAATTAATCTCATGAGATAGAGGCTGCCATGTAATGTGGAACTTTGGGTCTCTAATATATCTCCTAGTTCTTGAACTATGTTGTCACCATAGGAATACTAGCTAGTGGATCTACCTAGAATGCTATGTTCATTTTTGGTTCTACTTTGGCCGGTAGACCACCTACTTTCGGTGTGGGGTTTCATGACACCGGATTCCATGTTTAGCTCACCTAGTCTAATTTTGGTTAAGGCGATTGTTCCCTCAAGTGAAACTAAAGACAAGTAAATGGACATTGACTAGGGTAACTTGAGGAGCCTACTTAGTATAGGTAGGGGTATGGGACTCTACCTAGACATTTCACAAGTTGACTCTAATGGAAGTCCTAGGAGATTGTTCTTATGTAATATGATAACATGAAATGTATAATGCTTATGATATATGATGTTACTCTTATATGATGTTTGTTATGTTGATGAACATTTTATTGGTCTATAATGCTATATGTGGCGATCTATTATATAAGTTGTATGAAGCAAAGCTTTACTTATGGTCTCTAGTCTTGTTTACTTGATTATGTGGGGTTATGGGGCTTCCCATGATCATTGCACTTGTAGATTTGGGATAAGATTATTGGTAAGTGTTTTGTATGTTAAGTTGATATGCACTATTGAACATGAAATGTTAATATGATTTTATGATGTTATGTGTTTGGCTATGATCATGCTTTATGTTGTTGTGATCCTTATCTTGTATATGCTCTCTTGTATGTGCATTAAAGGATTTCAAATGACTTAGCATACTTTCTAAAGAAATGGTCATTTTTCATGCATGTCCTTAAATGTTTATGTGCATATACCCATACTTAGTATATGTGGCGTACTAACCCCTTACTTTCTATTACTACAAATGTAGAGTCTGGTCATTGAAGATTAAGAAGGTCGATTTAAGAAGCTTGGAACTCTTTCTCTAAGTGTTGGTAGGTCCTCATGTTCGAGGATACTATCTTTTCGTTATTCTAGCTTATGAAGACCTTAGTAGTGTTAAGAGATACTCTTTATTCCGTTTTATTATGTTCTTTGGATTCTCTTGTAGTAAGGCCTATATGGCATATTGACATTTTATTGGCTAAGTCCAACTCATATTATTTATATGGTTTTTATGTGAGATAATTTTTAGAATACCGTATGTATGTTATCATGTTGTTAAAAGAGAAGCCTATGTAAGTTTCTATGTCAAAGGTCTATGTATACCTCAATATATGTTAAGCATGAAGTTTAAGTAAACTTCATATAGTATGCAAATGTTTTTAATTTTTCTGCATTTTTAACTGATGACATGTTATGACAAACACTAAGGGCTTGTCTGAGTCATCTGAGAGGACGACGACGCCGGTCTCATCTGGGGTGCTCTCCAGATGTGACAAACTTGGTATCAGAGCATGAGGTTAAATAACCTAGGGTCATTGTCTCACTAAACCACATTATATAGCGTTTTATTTATGGATGTGAAGCGCGCCACAATTATGAATGAGATGATATGTGATGACTAGGAAAATTCTCTTTTCTTGGTAATCCTATGTCGTGCCTTTAGAGTTTTGACACTATGTATATTTTAGCATCTAACCTTTCTTGTGGTTATAGGAGATGAACACAAGAAGGACACCCGCGAGAAGAGTAGGAGAAGAGATTGCGAATGCGGGAGCTACTCCCCAAGGCAATCAGTTCCTCCTCAAGTGCAAGCTGCTGCGAATGATCAAGTTTCGGCCAATCCTCCGTCCATGACAGATGGTGAGGTGAGGGCAGCCCTGTTCCAAATGGCCCAAGCCATCACCACTCAAGCTCAAGCCATTACATCACAAGCTAACAGGGAGGTTGTTGCTCGAGAGAACCAACATGCTAGTACTATGGCTAGCCGTCTGAGGGATTTTATGAGGATGAATCCTCCTATTTTCCTTAGATCAAAAGTTGAGGAGTTCATCAACCTTCGTCAAGGAGGTATGAGTAGGAATACTCCTTAAAGTTGATTAAGCTGTCCAAATATGCTTCCTCTTTGGTTTCCAATGGTAGGGATAAAATGAGCCATTATGTAACGGGTGTGTCCGAAGATCTTGAAGAAGAATGTTGTGCAGCTATGCTTCATGAAAATATGGATCTTTCTAGGTTTATGGTTCATGCTCAACAAGTAGAGGAGAGTCGTCTAAGGAAGAGGAATAGGGAAGCTAAGAAGGCAAAATCATTTGAAAGTGGTTCTTCCAAGAGTAGGCTTGACATTTAAGACAAGCCTAAGTTCAAGAAGAGGTTTTCAAACCAGGTTCCTACAAATGTATCCAAGACTCGCAATGATAGGGTGTTTAATCCTAAACCTCAAAAGGGGATAAATGTTGATCCACCAAGAGAAAGACCAACTTGTGGTAAGTGTGGTAACAAACATGTGGGTGAATGCCTTGTTGGAACTAATAGTTGTTATGGTTGTGGCAAAGGTGTCCATATGGTGAAAGATTGTCCTATTGTGAGGAGTTAAGGAAAGGGAAGTAGCCAAGCTCAATCAAGCGGTCCTAGCTCCGAAGCTCCAAAAAGGAACTGTTTTTATGCACTCAAGGCTAGGGTGAACAAGATAGCTCTCTCGATGTTGTGACTGGTATGTTACAAGTCTTCTCTGTTAATGTGTATGCTTTACTTGATCCAGGTGCTACCATTTCTTTTGTTACACCTTTGGTAGCTAGGAAGTTTGATGTACTTCCCGATGTTTTGATTGAACCCTTTTCGATTTGTACCCCAATGGGTGACTCTGTGGTTGCAAACATAGTCTATAGGGAATGTCATGTAATGCTGCCCAATAGAGTTACTCTTGTTGATTTGGTTAAACTTGACATGTTTAATTTTGATATCATCTTGGATATGGATTAGCTTCATGTTTGTTTTGCTTCCATAGATTGTAGAACGAGGGTAGTGAAGTTTCAATTCCCAAATGAACCCATTTTAGAGTGGAGGGGGGGGGGGATTCTATGCCAAGGGGTCAAATCATTTCTTGCTTGAAGGCTTGTAAGATGATAGCCAAGGGTTATTTATACCATGTAGTGAGGGTTAAAGATCTAAAATGTGAAACTCCTTCTATTGAGTCAGTCCTTGTAGTGAGGGAATTCCTAGAGGTTTTTCCTAACGACCTTCCAGGAGTTCCTCCCAAACGGGAAATTGACTTTGGCATTGACTTGTTACCGGATATGAATCCCATTTCAATTTCTCCATATCGGATGGCTCCAGCCGAATTGAAAGAGTTGAAGCTCCAACTCAAAGATTTACTAGACAAGGGTTTTATTAAACCTAGTATTTCTCCATAGGGTGCTCCGGTCTTGTTTGTGAAGAAAAAGGACGGGTCCCTTAGAATGTGCATTGATTATCGCCAACTCAATAAGGTCACCATAAAGAACAAGTATCATCTCCCTCGGATTGATGATCTATTTAATCAACTCCAAGGTGCTAGCTACTTTTCCAAGATTGACTTAAGGTCGGGATATCGCCAACCTAGGGTGAGAGGTGAAGATGTTCCCAAAATAGCTTTCCGAACTAGATATGGTCACTATGAATTTCTAGTTATGTCTTTTGGGTTAACAAATGACGGCTTTTGTTCGATCGAGGGGCAAAGATAGATATGAGCTGACAGCAATTCCAACAATATCGAGATTGGAATGAAAGGAGGATACTATCCTAAAGGAGAAGGAGGAGAACCCATCAAACTCCGTAGGTAATTCGAGACAATTCAAGTTATTTCAAGTCCAATAAAGTCTTAAGAATAATGGAACCATGCAGTACCAGACACGAGATAGATCTGCCATTATTCCTACTTCTACAGCTATAGGATTCGAAAAATGCACAGTGGAAAGGGATGCTAGTCGGCTGGGGTTGGGGAGTGGAAGAAGATTCATCACCTGGCTGGACTTTAAGACCTTAGTTGAACTTGTACTTGAAATTCCATTCCTTTATCCGGTGGGAAGGTTAGATGGAGAAATAAGTAAGCAAGACTTTCTATATAAAAATGCGTACTCATCGTGGTCGTCCTCAGCCTCCCGCACCCATATTCTTAAACATCCCTGGGAGGACGAATTCTGATCGCTTTTACGCGAGAAAGGGTCTCGGTGAAGTTTATGGACCTAATGAATAGAGTTTTCCGAGATTACCTAGACTCATTTGTGATTGTGTTCATTGATGATATTTTGATATACTCCAAGAATGAAAATGAGCATGAGAGTCATTTGAGGTTGGCCTTGCAAGTCCTCAAAGAACACCAACTTTATGCAAAATTTAGCAAGTGTGAGTTTTGGTTGAGGTCAGTTGCTTTCTTGTCCATGTTATCTCTTGTGAGGGTGTAGAGGTTGATCCGAAAAAGACGGATTTTGTCATAAATTATCCTAGACATTTTACTCCAACCGACATAAGAAGCTTCTTGGGTCTAGTCGGGTACTATAGAAGGTTTGCTGATGGATTTTCATCCATTGCTTCTCCTTTGATAGCTTTGACCCAAAAGAAGGTGAAGTTTGAGTGGCCAGAATCTTGTGAAAAAGGTTTTCAAGAGTTGAAATATAAGATTACCTCCGCTCCGGTGCTGACCTTACAAGAGGGTAATGAAGGCTTTGTAGTGTATTGTGACGCTTCCCGAGTGGGCTTGGGATGTGTCCTCGTGCAACATAGAAAGGTGATAGTTTATGCTTCTAGGCAACTCAAAGTTCATGAGAAGAATTATCCGACTCATGACCTTGAGTTAGCTGTTGTAGTTTTTGCCTTAAAAATATGGAGAAATTATTTGTATGGTGTGCATGTTCATGTGCTTACTGACCATAAAAGTTTTCAATATTTGTTCACACAAAAGGAGTTGAATCTCCGACAGAGAAAATGGTTAGAACTTTTTAAGGATTACGACATGAGTGTCCTTTTCCACCCCAGCAAGGCCAATGTGGTTGCGGATGCTTTGAGTCGTATGACTATGAGTAGTGTATCTCATGTGGAAGAAGAGAAGAAATAACTTGTAAAAGATGTTCATAGGTTGTCTCATTGAGGTGTGCGGTTAGAAGATTCTCCCATTGGTGGTTTTATGGTCCATCATAACTCCGACTTATCATTAGTGGTTGAGGTGAAGTCTAAGCAACCTCTTGATCCCTATTGGTGGAGTTGAAGGAATCTGTACTTGGTAAGCTCAATGAGTCATTCTCCTAAGGGTGGATGGTGTTCTTAGGTACCAAGGGAGATTATGTGTACCGGATGTTGAGGATTGAGAAATTGAATTCTAGAAGAAGCACATGGTTCTCGTTATTCTATTCATCCGGTGACACCAAAATGTATCATGACCTTAGAGAGGTTTATTGGTGGGATCGTTTAAAAAGGGACATAGCAAAGTTTGTTGCAAGGTGTCCAAATTGCCAACAAGTTAAAGCTGAGCATCTAAAATCGGGTGGTTTAACCCAAATCATGGATGTTCTTACTTGGAAGTAGGAAGCCATCAATATGGACTTTGTTGTTGGGTTGCCTCGAACCCGGAGGCAAAATGATTCCATATGGGTTATTGTGGATAGGTTGACCAAATCTGCCCACTTTATTCCTGTTTTGTCTATTTATACCGCCGAAGATTATGTAATAATCTACATTAATGAGATTGTGAGTCTTCATGGATTCCTTTGTCCATCATTTCGGATAGGGGTGCCCAATTCACTATTAGTTTTTGGAAAGCCTTCCAAAAGGGTTTAGGTACTCAAGTAAAACTAAGCACCGCTTTTCATCCTCAAATGGATAGGCAAGTAAAATGTACCATTCAGACCCTTGAAGATATGTTAAGAGCCTGCGTTATTGATTCCAAAAAAAGTTGGTATGATCACCTACCATTGATTGAGTTCTTCTACAATAATATTTACCATTTGATCATCTCCATGGCACCTTTTGAAGCTCTTTATGATAGAAGATGTAGGTCTCCGGTTGGATGGTTTGAGGTTGGTGATTCCTCACTCCTTTGTCTTTGAGATTATCTATGAGGCTTTAGAGAAAGTTCGAGTCATAAAAGATAGATTGAAGACAGCCTATAGTCGGCAAAAGTCGTATGCCGACAATAGAAGAAGAGACCTTGAGTTTGAAATAGGTGATCACGTCTATTGAAGATTTCACCTATGAAAGGGGTGATGAGGTTTTTTAAGAAGGGAAGTTAATTTCCCGATATGTTTGTCCTTATGAGGTTCTACAACGGGTTGGAAAGGTTGCTTATGAGCTGAAACTACCTAATGAACTAGTTTCGGTTCATCCGATGTTTCATGTTTCTATGATCAAGAAATGCATAGGCGACCCGGTGTCTATTCTGCCTATTGAAGGTTTAGAGGTGGATGATAACCTCTCCTATGAAGAGGTTCCAGTTGAGATACTAGATCGCCAAGTTAAGAACTTGAGAACAAAAGGTTACCTCCGTAAAAGTGCTATGGAGGAAACATCTTGTTTAGGGTATAACATGGAGGCCGAAGCCAACATGAAGTCCCGCTACCCTCATCATTTTACTCCTTAAGGTTAGACATTCCTCTTAATAAGGAAAATAATGATTAAATATGAAATTGACTTGTTTCTAATTAGGTGCATGTTTTGGTAAAAGTAGTACCAACTTGAGTTTTCAGAAAATGCCTTCATAACTCTATTCTTGCATTTATATAAAATGTGTATGCATGTGGTCTTCTTGAGATTTTTTGTTTTTTGTTGTTTGAGAAGAATGATAACATGATAACTCTTTGATGTATTTTGAGCTCAGTTGATGTTGAGAAGAAATTCCTCATTATGTTTATGAAATGTTGAAGCCCTTATATGTTGTGCATCATGAATTGAGTTGCTATGTGTAATGTTGTGGTATGTGTTGAAAGGATTTGTGAAGTACTCCTATGAGTTTTGACTCATTATGATTCTATGGGGACAGACCATACTAAGCAGCCAACATCACAAGC
>JAJJBR010002364.1:0-87728 GCA_022817965.1 Solanum lycopersicoides
TATTAATATAACCAATTGGGACTGACGTCCTACGAGGATTAAGTCCTAGAACTTCAATTGAAGCAACGCTACCTAGCTCAGACCTCTGTAACTGAGCTTATGAATATATAAGAGAATATTATATTCTCAAAAAGAGTAAGTCTCAAATTATTCCACAAATTTGGGTATTTCACAAAGAGACTCACTGCAGAGAAATAAATACTTGTCTTTCTCAACTAAATTCCCAAATATTTGCTATGAGTCGACATCTCGCAGCAGTAATCCATAAGAGTATCAGTATTCAATGATAGGCACTTCGTCATGTTATAGGAATAACACCAAGTGAATCCCTTAACGTGTATCCGCGACACTCTTATGGCGCAGTACAAATAAAGGGAAACATATTTGGGAACCACTATTTGCAGGCGTGATGTCTTATAATAGAGGAGTTATTATTTTATAGTTGTGGCATAGTATTCTCTTTGTGATCTGCCAAAATTATCCTTTTACATTTGCATTTGAAACTTTTTTGCTCAAAGTACCACACCACTAATAAGACAGAGCTGGTGAGTGCCTCTTAGTGGGCTAAATGTCTCTACTTTCTCTGAAGTGGTCAAGACTTTTTTCTATAGAAAATCAAAGTAGAGGATCCAAAATATACTGCTCGTTGTGTCTGTGGACAGCTTCCGGTAATGTCCGCTCGATGCATTCATTGCCACTCTTTTCTTCGGACTTTTTCTCCAGGCTCCCAATTTGTTCCGACCCCGTCGCACCCCTTTCCTCCCTTCTAACGGCCCCCTTCCGTCGGGAATCCGAGTTCACTGCGACTTAAATACGTGACTTTTCGTTTACAAATGTATCTCTCGACTCCTTTTAAAATTCTAACGCATTTCTCGTATCTATACTCAGCGTATCTATATGAATTTTATCCATATTGCAGTATCTATCCCTCTACCGCCGATCTTTTATCTGGCCTACTATCATATAACATCTATACTATATAAGTCTTATACTTATTATATTATTATTCTACATCTATATCACCTATAGCTTCTCAATTATTTTACTCAATGTAATTAAAATTTAGTATGAAAACTTTTAATTATGTGTACACTATTTAGAGAATACATAATGTAGGCATTTCGCTCCTTAACTCTTTTCCTTAAATCAATTAAAATCATAGACCGAGCCCTGCATCTTAAATTTGATTGTAGATTTTTATAGCCGGCGCGCGATACTTTTCTCATTGTCTCCCAAATTCAGATTTCCAACTTCTTCAATTTTCCCTTATTGTTCATGGACGAGCGCTGCAACGAGTCTATATTACACGCGTCCACTTCTGGCTGTTTCGATCTGTGCGCGCGAGCCGGTGCGTTATTAGTGACTGGTTACTTGTTCGTTTCATATTCTATGTTTTCTATAGACCTCCCAATCCCTATTCTTTTTAATTTAGGGTACGTCTCATCATCGATCAACTTAAGAGATAATCTGAGACTGTCATCTTCTTGTTTTCTATAAAACGCGAGCCAGAGTCGCAAACTGCTTCCGCGAATTTCCCTTTAATTTCCAAGGCACGCGCGCGCCTACCCTGAAACATTTTTCCACTTTTCCAAACGAATCGCCCGCTTCCTGCCCAGTCCCCTCTTCCTCTTCCTCTCTTTTCTTCGCGCGTGATACGAGAACAGTACCGATTATACTTGATTATGTTTTTTTTTTCGCTCCGCGGTGTCAGATTTGTACCAGCTCGCGCGGGGATGCTCTATGCTGCGTCTCCGAGCGCGGAGTCAGTGATGACGACTGACTGGCGAGCAAGTTTCAGCAGCCTCCTTAAGCGAGAACGTGTGATGCCTACACAGCAGTAGCCAGCATTCTGGAGTTCTGTGGCATGTGAATTGCTGGGTTCGTTGTGTTGAGTAGCCTGAGCTTCTGGCATGTCTTGCTCTCTTCTTTGTTTTTATGTACATGGCCTCTCATTTAAATTTCTTCCAGAGCTCGTCGGCTACTTCCGCCGACAAAGATATCACTCTAGGAGCAAGTGATGCGATCATCTAAATCAAAGTGGTTTGCCACGTTTCTTCCTAGGGCTGACCATGACTTTCTCGCAGTGTATGTTTAGGATGCCCATTCTATTCACAACTTGACTAGTAATTTGAGCGACAAGTTTCCTGCTTAATGGTTAGTTTGGGTTGTATCCTTTTTCTTAGATTTGTTCGAACCTTTGACGACGTTTCGGATCGTTAATACTTTCAGTTCTAATATTGGTTCGGGTTTCCTCCTGGCGTTTTTTGGTTTAGTTATTTTTGTCGGCACCGGGTTTTGGGGTGGCAGTGTATTGTAGTGAGTCTTTGGGAGGGTTAAACCTTTCTGGCGTTGTAACTGGAAACATTTATTTTTGAATTCTCTGCATTGATCATCGCTGCTTTTGTCGATATTTTAATAATATTTAGTTCTCAGGTTATGTTAGGTGTTAGTTAGTAATATGTTTGTCCCACCAGGTAGGTTGTGTGGGATGCTCAATCACAAGGGCAATACTGGTTTATGCATCGTGACAAACGCATATACCTATAATAAAAATTTCTTTTTCACTAATTTTAAACCAAGAAATCTTCGGGATACTTTAGTATATTTTGCAAGAATAATTCTATGACTACATTTACCTTGCTATTTGTGAAAAATCCTTTTTCAATCACAACAAAAACAATTATAATAAGAAGATAATATTCATAAATAGAATTACTAAAATTAATTGGAAAATCAAGAAATTAAACATGATAAAAAAATGATTAAAATGAGTATCGATCTTCCACAAATTGTTCAAATTTATCAATAATATATTATTTTCATGAGGATTTAGTTGTGAAACAATTTGTAAGAAAAATATTCTTTTCACAATTTTAACACAAATCTTCACGATAACTTTAGTGTTTTTTTCAAGAAAATCTGCGAGTAATTTACCTGCTATTTGTAGAAAAAATCATTTTTCAATCATAATAAAAATAAGAATTATAATAAGAAGATAATAATAAGAAATAGAACTACTAAAAATAATTGGAAAATATAAGAAATTAAACTTATAAAAAAAAGAGAATTAAAATGATTATTGATCTTCCCAAATTGTTTAAATTTATTAAATAATATTATTTCATGAGGATTTAATTCGGAAAAAATTGTAAGAATAATATTTTTTCACCAATTTAACCAAAATTTTTGATAACTTGACTATTTTTTGTAAGAAATCCGCAAGTAATTTACCATCGCTTTGTAAATCTTTTCAATCGCAGCAAAAGCAAGAATTATAATAGAAGATAATAATCAGAAATAGTACTACTAATAATAATTGGAAAATCTAGAAATTAAACTTAATAGAAAAAAGAGAATTAAAATGATTATTCATCTTCCAGAAATTGTTTAAATTTATTATAATATATTATTTTCATGAAGATTTACTTGCGAAAAATTTGTAAGCAAACTCTTTTTTTCACCAATTTAACAAAGAAATATCCAGGATTAATTTCATATTTTTTGCAGTAAAACCTGAGAGTATTTTCCTGCTATTTCTAAGAAAACACCTTTTTTCAATCACAACAAAAACACGAATTATTCGAAGATGTAATAATCAGAAATAGAATTACCAAAAATAATTGGAAAATCTAGAAATAACTGAATAAAAAATAGAATTAAAATGATTATTCATCTTCCACAAATTATTTAAATTTATTACAATATATATTTTCATGAGGATTTACTTGCGAAATTTTGAATGAAAAATCACCTTTTCACTAATTTTAACCAAAAATATTCGTGATAACTTAAGTATTTTGTGCAAGCAAATTCCCGAGTAATCTTACTTGCGATTTGCAAGATGAATATTTTTCAATCACGAAAAAAACAAGAATTATAATAGTAAGAATAATCAGAAATATAACTTATAAAAATAATTGGAAAATCTAGAAATAAACTTCATAAAAAAAAGAGAATGAAAATGATTATTGATCTTCCACAAATTGTTTAATGTTATAAATACGTTGAACTAAGTTGATGATCCATTTATTAATGAACTTATCCTTATCATGGATGCATATGTATTCCCAAGATTTATCCTTATCTTGGATATGTATGTTCCCAAGGTGACATGAACCTTTATGGGATAATGATGTATCTATTAATTTGAAATTCATCATAGTAGCTTTTGAGGTGATTTCTCTACTAATAAATAGAGGTATCATTCTCAATGTATAACACACTTGAATGAGAAGAAAAGTTCTCTCTTCTATCTACATTTCTTGCCTTCTTTCTTTACATTTATATTGTACCGAGCTTAGATTTTATAACGCGTTGTCAGCACGACTATGCTCTAAGTTGTAGTACTTCGTAAAAGTGTTGTAGTTGAAACATTTGTGAGCAGGAACATGTTCTATTTATTTTTCTTGTTACACATTTATATTTTCAAAAGTTCCATCTTATACTAATAATCTATTTTAGCATATATGAAAAGGTAGAACATATTGGTTTGTTTGGCTTTAACAATTTATATATTGGTTTATGATTATACTAACAGTTCTTCGTTTCAGAAAAGAAGTAAAAGATAAAGAAGTAAATTTTCATGTTGATTTTCTTATTGTTAATTATGAGGAACTTATTAATATTTGTAATTACTAGAGGTGAGAAAACTCTCAGTCTTCTTTTGACTAAATTTACTTCTATAATTCTTGATATTTTTTTAAAGGCTCGTGGCTGAGTTTTATTGGTATTGACTTATATGACATTGATTGAAGGGTAAGACGATGGATTTAAGTCCCATCGCACCAAAAGGGTAAGACGTCAGGTTAAAGTCTGCATGCACCATAATGAAAAATGTTTGAGGGTAATACGGTAGATTTATGTTCTATCGCACCAAGAGGGTAAGACATCAAATTGAGTTTTGCTGCACCATGATTGAGTTCAAGTCCCATAAAATATGGCGTAACACGCCTTATATGGGTAATACATTGAGTTTGAGTCAATGCACCATAGTGATGATAAAATGATGACTAAGGCAAAATGATATATTTTTGATGAAAAGTATTGAAATTCATCTAATTGAATTTGCTCCATTCCCTAAATTGAATGTGGTAGCCGTAAATGATAAGTTTAAAATCTGCCCAGTTGCTCCATTTGATAGTACGAATGTGGTAGCAACGAATAATAAATCTGAAAGATGACAAATGATTAACTATATAAAAAGGGCGTGAAGGAAAGAAATTATAATAGTCATCATTGTGGTAATTATAAAAGGAAGAACACTATCGGTTCTCCAAATAGTCCTTCAAATGTGAAGTCAATTTTTATTATCAAAATTGTATGAAATGTCATTGGACTTGTGAATGTTGTCAACCCAATAATTTGATAATTTTATAAATCCTCCATCAAAAGATAAGAAGATGAAGGACGGTACACTTTGATCTTTCAAAGTGATGTTGAGGCGTGTCATGGAAATATGATGAATTTTAAAGCCATGGCAATGTGCTTATTAGAGCTGTCAAAATGGACTTAGCCCATAGGATCGGCCCAACCCAACCCGTTATTGGGGTAGGGTTGAGATAAGATTTTTCAAGCCCTTTTTAAACTAGGGCTTATAAGCCCGACCCATAGAAGACCTTAGCCTTTGAGGCTTGATCGGTGTCGGGCTGGGGTTGGCCCATAAGTCAATTTTTTTTATTAGGGTAGCTTACAATAATCTAGCTAGTATATAATCTAATTACTTAAATACACGCTATGTTGCAAGATTATGAATCATATCAGATTTTGGTACATCCAGATACATATAGAAATATATGGACTCAAAATTAGGTTAATATGTTCTAGATACACTATATCAAAGTAGATTCACATGTATCTAGGATGCATAGACAAAATCTCGCACCCTCGCCTCCCTCTAATCTTGCTTATTACTTACTTATCTCTCTCACGTATCTTGTATGTGAGATACATGCTAATTACACTAGACTTTTTGTTAGTGTTATTAAAATAATACTATTGTTTGTCATATTTGATTTGACAAGCTAATCATTTTCTTGATGTTATAGAATTATAAGTTTGAAAATTAAAAAATAAAAAAGAAAGAAAAAGAAAGAAGGGCTAGCCCGTCACAGCCCTCGGCCCTTTAAGGGTTGGGTTGGGTTGAGGATATTCAGGCCCTTTCCAATGAAGGGTCAGCCTATCCCAGCCCTTCGAATTCCTTGGCCCGCGAGGCTTGGGCCGGGTGGGGCTGGGTTGGCCCTTTTTGACAGATATAGTGCTTATAATGCAAATTTATGTAGTACATATAAATGATTAGTCCATTCCTTGAAGAGAATGTTACTTGTGATGAGTATCGTGAATGCTCGACTATTCTATAAGAGAATGGGTAAAGATGTGATAAGATCATCATGGGTTGGATATATGCCACAACTCACCACTATGAGAGGCTTTACAAAAAAATGATATATGCCACAACTCATCTCTACAGGAGGTTTGAGAGAAATAAATAAATTTTATTTGGCAGGAATGATCAATGGTCCTGTACGTTTATATGTCATAAATATTATGGTATGTTTATTGTGAACTACCAAAAGGGCAAAAAGCTTGCCTATAAAAATTGTGTCCATGACCAAAATAATATTATTGTGTGGCATTAAAAATTTGTCATTGTTGGTGTACCTATGGTAAAACAAAAGTAAAGTAAGAAATATGTCTTGCTCGTAATAATTTTGACCATGACAATAATAATATGATTTCTCCTAGAATGAGATGTTCATCATATGGATGATGTCATGGAATATGTAATAGTAAATAAAACTAATTACAAGCTTTAGCAAGTTGTGTTATTATCAGAGGAATATATTGGGGTTGTAGTAAGTCTCAAAAGAAACCTTTTAAGTTTCGGATGAATTGAAAAGAAATTTTGAGACTATAAATTATGAAAAGATTTAATATCTTCAGATTACTACAACCAAAGTGGGTTATAAATATTTATAAAAGATTACCCATTTTTCTCTTGTTTGTTACATACAAATATGGACATGCTGATGAAATCACATGCAAAAGTAAATCATATCTGTACTAGAATAAAGATTAGTTGGCATGAACGATTTGGTCATTCCGATTAAAATATGATGCAAATGTAATTGAGAATTCAGGTGTCTTATATGATGCAGAAGAATTTTCTTATGTTGCTTGTTTTCTTGATAAAATGATCATTGTACCAACTAAGGTTGGGATTGTAATCTCCTGAAGTTTTTGGAACATATAAAAGGGTGAATATGATCCCAGTCACCTGCCATGTGGATCATTTGCAACTATATGATAGATGCATCTATGCGATGATCACGTGTGCTTTGTTGTCAACTTATAAATTGGTGTTTGTAAGGTTGTTTGCTCGAATTGTTAAATTAAGAGCAAAATTTCAAACCATGAAATTATATTGATAATGCTGGCTGATTTAATAGAAATTGTATGCCTCCAATTATAGTTAAATTATGGTTATGAGAACAAAACTCCCAAATAAGATTTGATATGAGATAATTTTATTTAACAAGTAGCAACACATGTATGCATCATGCCAACAAGGTTTTCCCATTAAAATTTGTTCAAGGTCAGGAACCAAATAATTTTCATCTAAAATGTTGAATGTGCGGTTATGATTTTAATTGCTCCACAACACACAAAGATGAATTCCCAAATAAGGTTTGGATGAATGTTAGATTTTCTAAAATTAGCGGAGAGATGATTGACAACTGAAAATTATGATTATGAATTATCTAGATCCTTGAAAATGTGAACTTGATGTTCAAGTGATAATTCATTTGCATAATGTTGCAAATCTATTGCCACATGAATTTACTGACCCTGTGTTATTATTCAGATGCAAATGATCTAATGAGAAGCCCTTAAAGGACAAAGTCTATGATACGCCTGAAGAGTAATAGACCGATCAATTCCAAATGTCAAATTCCTTGAAGAAGGAGAGGAGCAAATGATCAATATGATCATGATAATAAGGCAAGTGTTATAAAAGATCACATTGACATAACACTTCATAAAACCTTGGAAAAGGTTCAGGTACCTGAAAAATGATGAAAAAATAAAGAGATCTCGATAAGTTATGTCATATTGGAATCGATATCATCGACGGTATCTTTGATATGAGGTAACGCTCAATGATATAAATTGTGACGAGAATCTTGAATTCAAATCTGTCATAGAGTGTGGACAGATAAATGATTGGCCAAATAAAATGCATAATTCAAGTATATTTTGTTTCACTTAGGAAAGTGACGTTTTAGGATGGTAGTCCATAAATCAAGGTATAATGTTAGTGGGATACAAATAAATTATTATGCGATAGTATAACCGTAAAATATCAAATACGGCTTGTGCCTTGGGGCATAAAGGTTTGTCGCAAAAATCATGACATTATTGGAGATGTTTTCTCCTATGGTGGATGCAATGAGGTTTGTTTTGATCTGACAACATATGAAAGACTTGAATGCATATAATGAAAAATTGACATATCTAGCTAGACAATGAAGGTTATATGAAAATCCTTGAAGCAATCGAGGTGTCTGAAGCATATAAAAGTTTGAAGGAAACTTTTTCAATAAAGCTTCAAGAATCCTTATATGGATTGAAATAATCAAGGAAGAAAAGGGTACAAAAAGAATGACCCTAATTGTCCTTGAATTTTTATGGAAAGGTCAGGATCTGAATTTGTTATAAATTGTGTATGTTGATGACTTGAAATTACTAACACTCCTAACGAGCTTTTAAAAGCTATTGAGCATTTGAGAAGGGGATCTAAAATGAAAAGATTATGAAAAACAAAATTTTATCTTGACCTAAGATTGAGAATTTGACGAATAAAATATTTGTCCATCAATCAACATACACAAAAAAGTTTTGATGCGATTTATATGGATAAATCACATTCAATGAGTACCCCAATGATTATGAGATCATTTGACATAAATGATGGTTCAGTTTGATCTCAAAAGAAGGATGAAGAGCTTCTTGGTGATGAAATTCCATATCTTAGTGCAATCAAGACACTAATGCATCTTTCTAACAATACTTGACCAAATATGTGTTTTATAGTAAATTTATTGACAAGATTCAGTTCCTCCCCAACATAAGGATATTGAAATGGTGTTAAGCACGTACTTGAATATCCTCGAAGAACCATATGCATGAGTTTATTCTATTCCAAGGAATCCAAGTCAGAACTGATTAGTTACGCAGATGCAGAATATTTATCTGATCCCATAAAGCTTGATCTCAAGCACTCTATTTGTTTTTATATGGACGCACAATAATATCTTGACGATCAATGAAGCAAATGTTGGTAGTCACTTCTTCAAATCATGTAGAAATAAAAGTCCTTCATGAAGCAAGTCGAGAGTGTGTATGGTTGAGATCAATGGCACACCATATCTAGGAAATATGTGGGTTTTCTTTGAAAAAGAATTTATCAACCACAATGTACGAAGATAATCAACTGAAAAATAAAGTGCGCACAACATGATTGTTGCTATGAACAAGCTGAATGAGCAATTCACTTACAATAATGAGGTCACGAATAAAGTGGTTGTCAAGAATGTATTCGGCTAAGCTCAAAGCCTCATCATATCCATGAAATCAGAAAATGATATATCAGAAATTAGTTAAATCATTCAACATTTTCGTGAATGTGATTTGATCATGAAGGCACTTTCAATATTTGAGGAGTTGGTATATAAGATTTAATGACATCATCATAAGAAATTAAGTGATGTTTTGATCAGGGGGAGTACGATACGTCTTGCACTCTTTTTTCCTTGACCGAGATTTTGGCCCACTGGTTTTCCTGGCAAGGATTTTAATGAGGCAACAAATAATGCGTATCAAAAGATATGTATACTCTTTTTCTTTCATTAGAATTTTTTTCCCACAAGGTTTTTCCTAGTAAATTTTAACGAGGCACATAATCTATGGACATCCAAGGGGAAGTGTTATAAATGCATTGAACTAAGTGGATGATCCATTTATTCATGAACTTATCCTTATCATAGATGGATATGTATTCCCAAGATTTATCCTTATCTTGGATATGTTTTTTTCCAAGGTGACATAAACCTTTATGGGATAATGATGTATCTATTAATTTAACATTCATCAAAGTGGATTTTGAGGTAATTTCTCTACTTATAAATTGAGGTATCATTCTCAATGTATGACACGCTTGAATGAGAAGAAAAGTTCTCTCTTCTATCTACATTTCTTTCCTTTTTCTCTTTACATTTATATTGTACTAAGCTTAGATTTTATAACATTTAATTTATTATAATCTATTATTTTCATGAGGATTTACTTGCAAAAATTTTTTGTAGGGAAAATCTTTTTTTCAATCAGTTTTAAAAATCTTAAGTATAACTTTAATATTTTTTGCTTGAAAATTCGGGGGAAATTTACGTGTGATTTGTAAGAAAAATCCATTTTGAATCACAACAAAAGCAAGAATTATAATAAGAAGATAATAATCATAAATAGAACTACTAGAAATAATGGGAGAATCTAGAAATTAAAATGAAGTTCGTGGTTCTACCTTGGCACGTATGACAACCCTTTAGGGTGTGAGACATCGGGGATCATGTTATAGCTCACATGATCTCTATATCGGTTAGGGCTAATTTCCCCTATTATGAATGAACTAAGGTTTCTTCAAGAAGTATCACATATTAATTCAAAGGTTTTAAAGATGATTTTATGACTTATGTATTCTAACTCACTTATATCATGTTTTAGCTTGGTCAATTGCATGTCATCAAATGAAATGTGTCTATTAGAATGCTTTAAATGTTTTATGCATAAATATCATACTTGGTACATTTTTTTGTACTTACACTTACTCTTGCCTACATTTCCCCAGATATAGGGTTCGACAGTAAAGTTTTTAAGTTTCATGGCAAGTGGTTGAGATCGAGATTTTTGAGTGAGTCCTCATGCTTCAAGGATGGATTTTTATTATTACACTTTCTTTCATGTATTTCTGTTTTGGACATGATGTATGGGCTAGTTTCAATTTCATTCTATTGTATTAGATGGTTATGATGAGACAAGTTGTTTAGACTTATGTTTTTCTTTTATAAATGTATTGGGCTTGGACAATTGTTTTACTCTCATAGTTCCATTTCTTATGTTATGAGAGTTGAGTGGCTTATATGGGGTCCTTCGGGGTTCTATACGCCATGTTACATTTTAAGGGGTACCCCACGATCATGACAGACTTTGTAATGAAAGCACAAGGTTTAGAATGGTCCTAGGATGTCTCATAAGCCATATATAGTAGAGTCTTGTTGAAAAGTGTGAAGCACAACACATTTATGAATGAGAGGCTACAAGATGATTACAAAACTCCACTTCTTTCATTAATATTAAGTCTTGTGACAGAGTTCAACTATATAAGGTGTCTCTCATATACATGATATGGCTACATGAAGAGCTTATACTAGAAGGAATGTGAGGGAGAATGCGGAACAAGAAGCTCCTCCCCAAGATCCTCAAGTTCTAGGCGATCCTTTGGACGAGCAAGTGTCTAATGCGGAGTTTAGGGATGCTTTCCAAGTGTTGCCTCAAATCAGACGGCCCAAGCCAATATGGAGGTATTGGTTAACATGAACCCAAATGTGGGCACGACGTCTTCTAGAGTGAGTTGAGGAAAAATCCTCAAGAATTTATTGATGAGGTCTATATGGTTTTGATGATCACAGGAGTTATGCCGGTGGAAAAGGCGGAGTTGGCCGCTTATCAACTTAAAGGTTTGACTTAAATATGATATAACCAATGGAAGGAAGGAAGACCGTAATATGCGGGTCCTCTTGATTGGGGAAGTTTAAGGACACTTTTCTTGATAGGTTCTTTCCCCTTGAGACGAAGGAAGATAAGGTGCTTCCATTCATTGACCTTAGACAAGGAAGTATGAGTGTGAGGGAATATGCTCTAAAGTTCACTCAATTGCCCAAGTATGCTCCAAATTTAGTTTCCGATGTAGGGCTAAAATCACTAAGTTTGTTTTGAATGTGTCCAAAATGGTGGTTAAAGAGTGTCGAACCGCCATGATCATTAATGATATGGACATCTCTTGTCTCATGGTGCATGCACAACAAATTAAGGAGGAGAAACTTAAGGAAAGGCAACAGAGGTAAAGAGGGCTAAGATCGGAGATAAAAATTTCTCTCATGCAAGGTTCGATGGACATGGTCATCCTAGATTTTGACAAAGGTTTTCCGGTCAAGATGCCTCCGATGCTCCTCCTAAGTTCAACCAATATCTATGTCTAACCCTAATCCTCAAGGAGGAAATGGTAGTTTGTAACTACCCATGAGTAGCCCCTAGGCGTCACACGGTGTACTTGACCTTCCGAAGATCTTATACAAGCCTCTTAGCATTCATTCGTCACATAGGTAAGAAAAGTAGTGCAAAATTAAGACTTTTCACAATAAAGTCAATAAGGAAACTCCTTTATAAAACATAAGAAGGACTAAGTCTCATCACAACCCATCTTAGATACATCTTATTCTCATAGAGTTACAACCCTTATATTTGAAAGAAAGATACTAGTCCTTATACATATTCTTTAATGAAAGAAAACAAGAAATAACATCCACATCCTCGAACATATGAGGACATACCTAGAGTCTTGAGAGAACAATCTAATTCCAAGAATCAAATCTAAGATCTTTACTTTCCACCACCTACACTTGTACAAAATAGAGAATATTATGGAGTTAGTACAATTAAGCACTAAGTACAATCATGCAAAAACATGCTTTAAATAGGACATTTTAGTTAAAATATGCTTTTCATGCTATTTTGATAAAACTTCATGAACCAAGTGTAAAAGACATCATACAAGTCAATCATCAACATACAAGGTAATACAACCATAATTCTCAACATATGACCATATTCATTAAGTAAACCATTAACCATTTAGACCCTCTTACCCAAAGTTATCCTAAGACCCACCTAGGTAACACATGAAGAGACCACCCATAAAACCTCTTCAGTACACACCTAAGTGTTCCTTAAGACTATCAAAGATAAGGACATTGCCTGTCCAATACAACTCAAAAATTGAACATTCATTACTAGATATACTAGAAGAAGCATTCATACATTTAAGGACTTCACATAAACACCATCCCCTAGGATAACTCTAAGTTACACTAGTGCAATGTGAAAGTAGCATTCCATTCTATTACTCCCACTTAGTACTCCTTTGAAACCACCTTAGACTAGGCACATCACATTAAACAAGTCATATATACTTCCTTAACATTAGACATAAGACCAACATGCTTCATTAATATCACATAGAATCCCATTTATTCATTAACATTACAAGGACACACCAAGACATCCTCCAAATGCCTACTTTTGCAATGCATAGATGGCGTCCCCTTCCACCACCTACCCTAAGTAGTACTCCCTTACGAAGACCTAGTTCATACATTCTTTAGTGGGGGTAAGCTTTAACCAACATAGACCATGAGAGATTAACATGGAATCCGGAATTAACCCCTACCGGATGAGGGATCCTTACTTGCCTAAGCTAGGGTCATTCTTTTAGACTTTACGTGGAATACCACTAGCTAGTCCTATGAGGACGCATATTTAAGGGACAAGAAGATTGCTTCTAGGTACTACAACTCTACTAACGGAGAGTACCCATCTCAAGAGGTTGCTTTCGGATACTACACCTCTACTCACGGAGAGTATCCACCCCCTTTCAAATCCTATCGGGCTAAGCATTTATTCCCATAGAATTTTAGACTTTCATTACATTCATTAACTATAGGTAAGGAATTGCTACTAAGTACTCTACCTCTACTCATAGAAAGAATACTTATTAAACCTATCATTCATTCATTGTAAAGCTCTTAGGAATTTTGAGGTTGTTACTAGACACTACTCCTGTATTCACGGAGAGTGTCCACCTAAAATTCCCCCATTCATTCATTACAGTTCTATTGAGAAAACCTTTCAATAGAACCATATTCGTTACATTTTCATTATCTTCATTCATTCATGTGTGTGTGTATGTGAGAAAGTCTTTCACATAACCACCATCATTCATGACATTGTCTTCTAAACATGATCATACGACATTCATCATAATCCACACACAACCATACTTCACCTTCATATTATACTCCAATGATCATACTATCTTCAAGACTCATATGCATATCTTCACAATACATTTCTATACATAAGCATCATGACATTACTTACTTAACATTCAATGCCTTCAAGGCCATAACCACAATACATATACACATTCATATACATTATCTAAACACCGCCACCATAAGTGCACCATACCACACAAGAGCAATTCAATAAGAACTAGGACAATTTAGGTCAACTTACTCTTATTCCAAGCCATGATCACCCTTTGTCAATTCTCCAACAATTTATCATAATTAGGCACAGAAGCATAGGCAATCACCTTCCCATGTTGCATAAGCACACACCCCAAACCAACACGGGATGCATCACAATAAACCACAAAGCCCTTTGTACCCTTTGGTAAAGTCAACACCAGAGCGGAAATAAGCCTATCCTTCAAGATTTGGAAGCTCTTTTCACATGCTTCCGACCACTCAAACTTCTTACTCTTTTGGGTCAAAGTAGTCAAAGGAGATGCAATGGACGCAAAACTATCCACAAACCTCCGATAATAACCCGCTAGACCCAAGAAACTCCTAATGTCGGTTGGAGTCATTGGTCTCGGCCAATTTCTCACCGCCTCCATTTTCCTTGGATCAACCTCAAGTCCCTCACTAGAGATGATACCAAGAAATGCCACCGACCTCAACCAAAACTCACATTTGCAATATTTGGCAAACAATTGATGCTCTTTAAGGGTTTGCAATACCACCCTCAAATGACACATGTGATCACCCTCATTTTTCGAATATACCAAGATGTCGTCAATGAACACAATGACAAATGAATCTAGGTAACTTTGAAACACCCTATTCATTAGTTCCATAAATGCCGCCGGAGCATTAGTGAGACCAAAGGACATAACTAGGAACTCATAGTGGCCATATCTAGTCGGAAATATCGTCTTTAGTACATCCTCACCTCTCACCCTAAGTTGGTGATACCCCGATCTCAAGTCAATTTTGGAAAAGAAGCTTGCCTCTTGGAGTTGATCAAACAAGTCGTAATCCGAGGGAGAGGATAGTTGTTCTTAATTTTGACTTTGTTGAGGTGGCGATAATCAATACACATTCTCAAGGACCCATCCTTCTTCTTCACAAATAAGACCGAAGCACCCCATATAGAAATACTAGGCCTTATGAATCCCTTGTCTAGTAAATCTTTAAGTTGTGCATTCAACTTCTTCAATTCGTACGGAGCCATCCGATAAGGAGAAATCGAAATGGGGTTTCTTTCCGGTAGCAAATCGATACCAAAATCAATTTCCCGTTCGGGAGGAATACCGGGAAGGTCATTAGGGAAGACCTCCAGAAATTCATTCACTACGGGGACCGACTCAATGGGAAGAATTTCGGAGTAAAGATCTTGGACTCTCACTATATGATATAGGCAGCCCTTAGAGATCATTTTTCAAGCCTTTAAACAAGAAATGATACAACCTCTAGGAATAGAACTTCCCCCCTTCCACTCAACAACGGGTTCATTTGGGAAATTAAACCTTACTACCCTTGTTCTACAATCAATAGTGGCAAAACAAGAATGCAACTAATCCATACCCAAAATAACATCAAAATCTAGCATATCTAGTTCTACTAGATCAACATTAGAAACTCTATTGGGCAACATGATAGGACAATTCCTATATACCCTCTTTGCAACAACCAACTCACCCACCGGTGTAGACACTAAGAAAGGCTCATGCAAGATATCGGGTAAAGTATCAAACTTTTTAGCTACAAGAGTGTAACAAAAGACAAAGTAGCCCCCGGATCAAGTAAAGCATAAACATCAATAGTAAAGACTTTTTACATACCGGTCACCACATCGGGAGAGGTCTCTCGCTCACCCCTAGTACGAAGAGCATAGAAGCGGTTCTTCTTTTGAGCATCACTAGAACCACTTGCTTGTCCACCCTTCTCTTTCCCCTTCACATTAGGTCAATCCTTAACCTTGTGTCCACTCTTACCACAACCGAAATAATTGTCCCTCCCCTTAAGGCAATCACCATAATGTTTCTTACCACACTTTGCACAAGTCGGCTTTCTAGTTGGTGAACTTGCACTTCCTCACTTTTGAGACTTAGGTTTAGACACCCTATCATCCCTAGACTTTGGGAACTTATATGGAACTTGATTAGAGAACCTATTCTTGAACTTAGGCTTGTCTTGAATCTCAAGCCTATTCTTTGAAGAACCACCTTCATAAGATCTTGCCCGCTTAGCATCTCTAGACTTTCTCCTAGCCCGTGCCTCCTCAACTTGTCTAGCATGCACCATAAGCCGAGAGATATTCATATTGTAATGAAGCATAGCCGAATGACACTCTTCTTGCAAATCATCCGACACTCCCGTCACAAAGCGGCTCATCTCATCTTTAGGATCGGAAACCAAAGAGGGAGCATATATTGACAATTGAGTAAATTTCATAGAATACTCAAGAACACTCATACCTCCTTGACGAATGTTGATGAACTCCACCACCTTGGCCTCCCTCATCTCCCTAGGGAATAAACGATCAAGAAATGCCTTCTTGAAAATCTCCCAAGTTACCGGTCCACCCCGAAGAGACCGATTATCCTTCTATTGAACATACCAAGTTTGAGCCACATATTTGAGTTGATATTTGGCCAACTCGGCCTTCTCGCTAGTGCTTGACCCCATGGAAAAAAGTATCTTATAAACTTCATCGATGAACTCTTGGGGGTATTCATCCACCCTAGACCCATAGAAAGTAGGAGGGTTCATCCGAGTGAAGACACTTAGTCGAGATGCCATAGTAGAGACTTGTGGAGGGGCTCGGGGTATAATCTACCGATTGGATTGGGCCTTCATAGCTTGAACTTGAAGAGTAGAGGCTTGGGCCAATTGGAGAAGGGAAGCCCTTATGTCTCCATCCGTCAAGGGTGGGGGATTGGCCAGAACTTGTTCAACATTAACCTCCTCTTCAAGTGGAGGGTCTTGATCACCAGGGGGAGGAGCAACCTCTTCCTCAAGACTTCTAGCCTCATTCCTCCGAGTATTCATTTCCTATAACCAAAATACAAGGTTTAGGTGAAAGAAAATAATAGTTACTCTAGAGGCACGCCATTGGATTTCCAAGAGAGAGAGATTCCTAAGCATCACATAGATTCCTATTCATAAGTGTGGCGCGCTTCATAATTTTGAGTACGTATCTACATAGACGTGGTTGAGAGAGACATCGTTATCAAGGATATTTAACCTGATGCTCTGATACCAAGTTTTTCACATCCGGGGAGCACCCCCTAAACGTAACCGGCATCGTCGTCCTCTTTGAGGACTAAGACTAGCCCTTAGCATTCATCATAACATTCATTGGCTAAAATATGCGAAAAAATTAAAACTTTAAACTATATCTAATCGGAGGTTTACATAGACCTCTACATACACATAATAGTATTAATATCGAGTATATATAGACCCGTTCGTATATGAAGATTACTTAGTCTTCAACTTTTATTTCACATACATATATAAGATAAAATTAGAGTCATAAAATCCATCTCATCTCATAACCATCTAGAATGACAATATCAACTTGGGCATAACCCTACAACAATAAAAGTAAGCCACATATAGGCTTTATATAACTTGTCTTGAAATAAAAGAGAGAGTCAACATAAGTGTCTTGAAATCTAAGCAAATACATAGGTAGAATATCGGCATCATCCTCGGAAAAATGAGGACGTACCACTTGGATGATAAGAGTATCCAAGCCTCCTTCTCAATCGCCTCGAACCAAACCTCAACGACCGGAACCTAAAGTGTTTGGGAAAAAGTGAGAAAATGGGGTTAGTACGCCACATGTACTAAGTATGAGACCATATGCACATATGACAATGAAACATGCTAAAAAGGGACATTTAGTTAAATCATGCCATTTTACCTCTTTATGCACAATCAACAAACTAGACAATTCATTTAGACATGTTCAGTCAAATCAAAGCAACTATATGCATGTCACATACTTGAACCCATAATCTCATATAACCCTCTCACCAAGTAATCATATAACAAGCATGAATAAGAGTTTATCATGTAAAAAGCAAAGCAAGACAACCAATCATAATTCTTATAAAGTCACAAGTGCCTTGACCAAGCAAAGCCCCATAACCCTACTTAATCAAGTAACCAAATAAGAACCATAAATAGTAACTCACTTCACATAACATAGCCTTCAACGCACATAAGTTCATACTTTAGCAATAAAGACCAATTTCATATTCAAAAGCATCATAATCATCATATAAGATCATTTACCTTTATAATCATTTACATACATAATATTGACCTCCTAAAGCTCCTATCAAGGCAAACTAGTGCAAGGCATAGGTAGAGTCCCATACCCCTACCTAAGCTAAGTCAAACCCCTCAAGTCACTTTAGTTAGTCTATACATCATTACTTCATTTTAGTTTAGGGAACACTTGCCTTAACCGACATAGACCACATGAGCTAATGTGGAATCCGGTGTCATGAAACCCTACACCGAAAGAAGGCGGATTACTTGCCAAAGTAGTACCCAAAACATGAACATAGCAACTACGTGGATCCATTAGCTAGTATTCCTATGGGGCAAACATAATTCAAGAACTAGGAGACATAAATGGGAACCTCTTTATGCTACATGCATTATAGTCTCCAATCTCGAGAGTACATTAGTGATCCTACCTTTCCTATGTTGGAAGGAACACTCCTCTTTCTAGTTCACTCGGTGCTAAGTTAGAGACCCTCTTTGAAATGTCTTTAATACCTTTATTTATCAATCATAACTTAGTTTAGGTCATAGGGTCTAGACCTTGTATAATCATCATCATAATAGCTCAATTAGAATTGAATGTGTATAATCCTTTCATCACAATTCACATAAGTAAGATTAATACACTTCATATCCTTTCATAATAAAGCAAATTTGGCAATCATCATCACCCTTATTACTTTACATCTTAATTAAACTTATAACCATAAGAAATACATTTCAATTCAACATCATACCATCCTATTAATCCTAAACAAGACATACTCCAACACAATCATCATGACCTAATCACAATTAACCATAATTGAAGCAAAGGATAGGGATCACAAGACTTATTAAGTCTTATTCACAATTCATCATCATCAAGGTCTTACCATCAACCCGTAGTTCAACTCAATTAGGTCATCAAGTCACCATAATCCAATAACCAATGTAATCACAAGTCTAGAAGAACCACTACATCATAATTCAATAATATATCAAAGCTTAGGATTAAGTCAATTCATCATACCCTAGATCACCTATCAAGAACTAGCATGAAAGACTATACGTCGTCCTAATTCAATAATAATTAGCATAACAACATCATCTAGTAGTAATTCAACCCTTAACCAAGTCAATAGAATGATCAATCTACAATGTAAGTCAAGATCATAACTTAGGGTAAGGAACTTGGGATCATGTTCTTCAATTTAAGCAAGAACATCAAAAATTAATATAATCAAGTTAAAATACATGTAAACCAATCCAATATAACCTAAAGGAAACATGAACAACTCAACCCATAACTGCAAATTCGGAATTGGATGAAACCCATTTGAAATCTCTAGTTTTGAAATCAATTTGAATGAACCCTTTAAGGAAAAAGGTCTCAAAGGTGAAAATATCCCATACCTTAATGTTTTGGTGTGAATTTGGAGATGAAATCACCCTTTTCCAGCCCCCAATTTGCCTCATAGACTTAGCCTCCAATGGAGTCTTCCAATAGAGAGAAAAAGAAGAGAGAAGATAGAGTAATTTATTTTTGAGTTCTAATTAGATTAATGGGATTGGGGACTTTATATGGGTGACTAACTAACTTAATTAGACCCCCTTAATCCATTAATTAACCGCCTAAATCCCTAACTAATTAATGGAGCTTAAATTAAAACATGCAGGAAAATATAAGCCCTCACAGACGGAACCCCGTCGACGGGCTGTCTGTGAGTTGACGGACCCTTGCCCTCTCGTCCTGCACATCCGTCGGTAAGTTAAGAGACTTGTGCAGGTGAGGGCTTCCTCTAATTCTCTAAGTGTGGGACGACGGTGGCATCAACGATCCGTCACTCCACACACAGACTGTATGTTGTTCCGTCGATGCACACTGCCCAGACAGTGTTGCCTAATCCAATAGGGGTCCTCCTCAAGGGACCTTGGTTGGTCTTTGGGGAGTCATACCCAGACTTTTCGACCATGAAACATACCTAACACGCGTCACACACATTTTTACCATGTTTCGTTAATTTCCGACTCTTTAAAACAAGTCAAATAGGCTAAGGCACACTAGCACCCCTTTTGAACAACCTTTTGGACGTCATGGACGTTTTTGGACATTTTGGTTCCCAAACTCCCTAACCTATATTCATTAAACTAATCTTAAAAATAGTGTCTAGACTTCACGACACCTATGTTAGGCTTAACGACACGTCTTGTATTTTCGAAATGTTACAACAAAGTCTTTAATAAAAGAAAACTAGAAATAACAACCACGTCCTTGAACATATGAGGACATATCTAGAGTCTTGAGATAAAAATCTAATTCCCAAGCTTCAACTCTAAGATCCTCACTTTCCACCACCTACTCTTGTAGCAATACAAAAGAATATGAATTAAGTACAATTAAGCACTAAGTATGGCAATCATGCAAAAAACAGGCTTTAAAAAGGACATTTTAGTTGAAATCTGATCTTCATGCTATTTTGATAAAACTTCGTGAACCAAGTGTAAAAGACATCATACCAGTCAATCATCAACATACAAGGTAATACTCCCATAATTCTGAACATATGACCATATTTATTAAGTAATCCATTAACCATTTGGACCTTCTTATCCAAAGTTATCCTAAGACCCACCTAGGTAAGACATGAAGAGAACGCCCATACAACCTCTTTAATACACACCTAAGTGTTCCTTAAGACTATCATAGATAAGGATATTGCCCTTCCAACACAACTCAACAAGACAACATTCATTACTGGAGATACTAGAAAATGCATTCATGCATTTAAGGACTTCACATAAAGACCATCCCCTAGGATAACTCTAAGTTACACCAGTGCAATGTAAAAGTAGCATCCCATTCTACTACAACCACTTAGTGCTCCTTTGGAACCACCCTAGAGTAGGCACATCACATTCAACAACTCATATAACCTTCTTTTAACATTAGACATAAGACCAACATGCTTCATCAAGATCATATAGAAACCCATTCATTCATTAACATTACAAGGAAACACCAAGACTCCCTCCAAATGCCTACTTGTGCAATGCATAGATGACATATTTCCACCACCTACCCTATGTAGTTCACCTTTAGGAAGACCTAGTTCATTAAATTCTTTGGTGGGGGTAAGCTTTAACTAATATCGACCATGAGAGCTTTTTATTGAATCCCGATATTAACCCCTATCGGATGAGGGATCCCTACTTGTCTTAGGTAGGGTCATTCTTTTAGCCTTTATATGGGCTACCACTAACTAGACCTATGCAATCACATATTTAAGGGATAAGGAGATTGCTTATATGTACTACACCTTTACTAACGGAAAGTACCCATCTCAAGAGGTTGCTTTTGGATACTACACCTCTACTCACGGAGAGTATCCACCCCCTTTCAAATCCTCTCAGTGCTAAGCATTAATCCCCACGGAATTTAAGAATTTCATTACATTCATTAACTATAGGTTAGGGATTGCTACAAATTATTCTACCTCTACTCAGGAAAAGAATACTCATCCAATCTATCATTCATTCACTGGAAAGATCTTAGGGATATTGAGGTTGTTACTATACCCTACACCTCTACTCACATAGAGTTTCCACCTGAAAGTCCCCATTCATTCATTAGAGTTCTATTGAGAAAACCTTTCTATAGACCCACATTCATTACATTTTCATTAGCTTCATTCATTCATTCATTCATTTCATTCATGTGTGTATATGTGAGAAAAACTTTCACATAACCACCGTCGTTCATGAAATTGTCTGTTAAACATGACCATACTACATTTATCATAATCAACACACAAACATACTTCACATTCACATTATACTCCAATAATCGTACTATCTTCAAGAATCACATGCATATCTTCATAATACATCTCTATACATAAGAATCATGACATTACGTTACTCAACATTCAATGACTTCAAGGACATAATCACAACACACATACATATTCATATAAATTAGCTAAACACTGCCACCATAAGTGGACCATACCACACAAGAGCAATTCAATAAGAAATAGGGCAATTTAGGTCAACTTACCCTTCATCCAAGCAAATGATCAACCTTTCTCAATTCTCCAAAAATTTATCATAATTAGGCATGTATAGAAATAGATAACAATAGGAACAACCAATACTACTCAATTTAAGTGCAATTCTATCAAGATGAAAACATAGTCACAAAACCCATTTTATAAGCCAATTTAGGAGATTTGGACAAGACATGGGTTCTTCAAGGAATTCCATCAAAATCATCTTAAAAAACTTGATTCAACATCATTACTTAAATATCATGAATTATAAAACATTTTACCAATGAACCCATGCATAGAATAGAAATTGGAAAAAATTGATCATTGATAGACCTTTGCAAACCTTTGAATTGAAATCCTTGAATGAGAGGCTATTCAAGAATGAAGGATTACCATAACTTAGTATTAATAATACCACAAAATTTGGATTGAAAACTTGGAGAATAGACCTTCTTCCTTGGATCTTGAAAGTTCTTCAATGGAGGATTTGGATAGAGAGAAAATTTAGAGAGAAGGGAGAGCTTTTGATTTTCAATTTGAGGGTTTTGTTTTTGATTGGTGAAGTGGGGTATAAGTGACTCAAAAACCATTTATAATAAATCCCTAATGTACAGAAAACACCCCTACATTTTTTGGACCTTTTTAATTAAGACTAACTTGATTTTTAAACGACACAAGAAAATCTGGGCAGCCACTGCGCGACGCGCACGCACCTCCCAGGTTTGTTTCTCGAAACCATTTTGATGAAGAGGGCTAAGCGAAAAGCCCGCAACGTATGGAAAATTTCGGATGTTGAGTGACAGGGGCGCGACGCGCCACCAGTCCCCAAAAGCTGTTGGTCACGCTATCCATGGCCGATTTCTTGGCCAACGTTTGGTTCCTCCTCAAGGATCCTTAGGGTGGTCCTTGGGGAGTCGTACCCAAACGTTCTGATCCTAAATATAATCATTAAGACACTTGGGTAACCTCCACTAGTTTTAGACTCCAAAAGATACACCAAGACATGGAAAACATACTTGGACATACTAGCACACAAAATACTAGTTTCCAGATGTCTTGGTCGTCATTTGACATTTGACATCCAAAATCTTTGCAATTGACTTCAAAGGCTGTATTTCATCATTTAACAAGTTATTAGCTCATAAAACCCACGTGAAGCTCTAATTTATCCTAGTTCATTTTGAGGATCGTTACATAGTGGATCTTCATTTCCTAGGCAACTTGTACTAAGTGTTGAATGAAGCATGAGGGTAAGTGCCTAGCCGTCAGAAATGGTTGCTTTGGTTGTTGTAAAAGTTTTTACAAAATGAGGGATTTCCCAATGCTTGTGACTAAAGAAAGACAAGGAAATCAAGCTACTACTAGTGGTATGGGTCCGAATGCTCCTAAGCAAAACTGATTCTATGCACTTCAAACATGAGGTGAACAAGAGGGTTCTCCCAATATGGTTACCGATATGTTGAATGTTTTCCAAGTTGATGTTTATGCTTTACTTGATCCCGATGCTACCGTGTCTTTTGTGACCCCATATGTGTCTATGCGGTTTGATGTTCTTGTGGATGTGTTGTAGCCAACCTATGAACATCTTTCACTAGGTCTTTCTTGGCTTCTTCTACATGAGGCACACTACCCATGGTCATACGACTTAGAGCATCCGCAACCACATTGACCTTGCCGGGGTGATAGAGAACACTCATGTTATAATCTTTCAACAATTCTAACCATCTTGTTTGTCGGAGATTCAACTCCTTTTGAGTAAACACATATTGTAGACTCTTGTGGTCGGTATACACATCAACATGAACACCATACAAGTAATGCCTCAATATTTTTAAGGCAAATACCACGGCCGCTAACTCAAGATCATGAGTGGGATAGTTCTTCTTATGCACCTTAAGTTGTCTAGATGCATAGGTGATTAATTTCCCATGTTGCATAAGCACACACCCCAAACCCACTCGGGATGCATCACAATACACAACGAAGCCCTTTGTACCCTCCGGTAAAGTCAACACCACAGCGAATGTAAGCCTATCCTTCAAGATTTGGAAGCTTTTGTCACATGCCTCCGACCACTCAAACTTCTTACTCTTTTGGGTCAAAGTAGTCAAGGGAGATGCAATGGATGCAAAACCATCCACAAACCTCCGATAATAACCCGCTAGAGCTAAGAAAATCCTAATGTCGAGTCAATGGTCTAGGCCAACTTCTCACTGCCTCCGTTTTCCTTGGATCAACCTCAACTCCCTCACTGAAGATGATATGACCAAGAAATGCCACCGACCTTAACCAAAACTCACATTTGCTATACTTGGCAAATAATTTATGTTCTTTAAGAACTTGCAAACCACTCTCAAATGACCCATGTGATCACTCTCATATTTCGAAGATACCAAGATGTCGTCGATGAAGACAATGACAAATGAATCCTATTTATTAGGTCCATAAACACCGCCGGAGCATTAGTTACAACCAAGGACATTACTAAGAACTCATAGTGACCATATATAGTTCGAAATGCCGTCTTTGGTATATCCTCACCTCTCACCCTAAGTTGGTGATATCACGATCTCAAGTCAATCTTAGAAAATTAGCTTGTCCCTTGGAGTTGATCAAACAAGTCGTCTATCCAAGGGAGAGGATACTTGTTCTTAATAGTGACTTTGTTGAGTTGGCGATAATCAATGCATATTCTTAAGGACCAATCTTTCTTCTTTACAAACAAAACCGGAGCACCCCATGGAGAAATACTAGGTCTACTGAAGCCTTTGTCTAGTAAATCTTTGAGTTGTGCCTTCAACTCCTTCAATTCGTCTGGGGCCATCTGATAAGGAGGAATTGAAATGGGATTTGTATCCGGTAGCAAAGCGATACCAAAATCAATTTCCCGTTCGGGAGGAATACCGGGAATATCATTAGGAAAGACCTCTGGAAATTCACTCATTATGGGGACCGACTCAATGGGAGGAATTTCAGAGTCAAAATCTTGGACTCTTCCTATATGATATAGACAACCCTTTGAGATCATTTTGCATGCTTTTAGACAAGAGATTATACGACCTCTAGGAATAGAATTTCCCCCCTTGCACTCTACAACGGGCTCATTTGGAAAGTTAAACTTCACCACCCTTGTTCTACAATCAATAGAGGCAAAGCAAGAATACAACCAATACATACCCAAAATGATATCAAAATCAAGCATATCAAGTTCTACTAGTTCAATATCAGAAACTCTATAGGGCAACATTATAGGATAATTTGTATACACCTTTTTTGCAACAACCGACTCACCCACCGGGGTAGACACTATAAAAGGTTCATCCAAGATGTCGGGTGAAATATCAAACTTTTTAGCTACAAGAGGGGTAACAAATGACAAGGTATCACCGGGATCAAGTAAATCATATACATCAATAGAAAAGACTTTCAACATATCGGTCACCACATCGGGAGAGGTCTCTTGCTCACCCCTAGTGCGAATAGCATAGAAGAGGTTCTTCTTAGGAGCATCACTAGAACCACTTGCTTGAGCTTGAACACCCTTATCTTGACCCTTCATATTAGGTTAATCTCTAACTTTGTGGACCCCTTGACAAATACAACAATTACCCGTTCCAACCAAGCATTCACCAAACTGACCCTTTCCACACTTGGCACATGTAGGCTTCTCATTTGGTGGGTTTCCACTCCTTCCCTTTTGGGATATAGGTTTATACACCTTATCATCATGAGCCTTAGGGAACTTGGATGGAAATTGACTAGAAAACCTCTTCTTGAACTTAGGCTTGTCTTGAATCTCAAGCCTACCCTTAGAAGAACCACTATCAAAAGATCTTTCCCTCTTAGCATCTCTAATCTTCCTCCTAGACCTTGCCTCTTCCACTTGTCGATCATGAACCATGAGACGAAAAATGTTCATATTATCATGTAGCATAGCCGAATGACACTCCTCTTGCAAGTCTTCTGACACCCCCATCACAAAGTGGCTCATTTCATCCCTAGGATCAGAAACCAAATAAGGAGCATACTTGGACCATTTAGTGAATTTCAAAGAGTATTCAAGCACTCATACCTCCTTGACGAAGGTTGATGAACTCCACCACTTTGGGTTCCCTCATCTCCCTAGGAAAGAACCGATCAAGAAAATTCTTCTTGAAGATCTCCCAAGTCACCGGTCCACCACTTAGAGGCCTATTGTCCCTCCATTGGACATACCAAGTTTGAGACACATCTTTGAGTTGATAAGTGGCTAACTCGTCCTTGTCACTGGTAGTCAATCCATAGAAAAGAGTATCTTGTAGACTTCATCAATGAACTCTTGGGGGTCTTCTTCAACCTTTGACCCATAGAAAGTAGGAGGATTCATCCTAGTGAAATCCCTTAGATGGGAGGCCATGGTAGTAAATTGTTGATTTACTCGGGGTACAACCTCCCGATTAGCTTGGGCCGTCATAGCTTGAGCTTGAGTAGTGGTGGCTTGGGCTTGAGTAGTAATGGCTTAGGCCATTTGGAAGAGCGCATCCCTTATATCACCATCCGTTAAAGGAGGAGGATTGGCTGGAGCTTGTTCAACATTAGCATCTTCTTCAAGAGGAGGGACTTGATCACCACGGGGAGGAACTCCCGCATTGGAAATCTCTTCCTCAAGTCTTCGAGCCGCATTCCTTTGAGTATTCATTGCCTATAACCAAAATGCAAGGTTATGGTGAAAGCACACAACAGTATACCCTAGAGGCACGATATTAGATGTCCAAGAAAGAGAGAGTTTCCTAAGCATCATATAGATTCCTATTCATAAGTGTGGAACGCTTCACATTTATAAGTACGAGACGTGGTTGAGAGAGACATGAACAACAAGGATATTCAACCTCATGCTCGGATACCAAGTTTGTCACATCTGCTCCCCCTAGACGTTACCGGCGTCGTTGTCCTCTTTGAGAACTAAGACTAGACTCTTAGTATTCATCATTAAATTCATAGGTCAAAAATATGGAAAATTTTAAACTTTTTAATTACCTCTACATAAAGGTTTACATAACCTCTACATACTCATAATATATTCATATCGAGTATACATAGACCCTTCATATAGGAAGATTACATAGTCTTCTACTTTTATTGCATATATATATATATATATATATATATATATATATATATATATATATATATAAAGAATATAGATAATAGTCTTTAAAGATTGTATCATCTCATAACCATCTATCAAGATTTAGCAATTTGGGCATAGACCATACATAAATGTAAAGGAGTCACATATAGGCTTATACAATCCGTAATAAAATTAAAAGAGATAGAACATAAGAGTCTTAAAACTAAAACAACTTCATAATATCGATATTGGCATCGCCCTAGGAAAGTGAGGACTTACCCACTTGGATGATTGAGAAAGTCCAAGTCTTCTTCAAAGTCCTCTCAAGGAACATTCAACGACCGGAACCTAAAATGTTAGGGGAAAAGGGAGAAAATGGGGTTAGTACACCACTTGTACTAAGTATGAGACCATGTGAACATATAAGATCAAATCATGCTAAAAAGGGACATTTAATTAAATCATGCTATTTTATCTTTTGAAAGTCTTATGCATAATCAAGTAAACCATACCAATCAACAAGACATGTTCATTAAGTCAAATCAAGTAATATGCATATCAACATACTTGAACCCATAATCTAATACAACCCTATCATCAAGTAATAATATCACAAGCATGAATAAGAGTTCATCATGTCATAATAAAGCAAGACAACTACTCATGAATCCTCGTAAAGTCATTAAGTGCAATGACCAAGAAAAACCCCATAACCTTACTCTAAATTTGAGTGGTCAGAGGCATGTGAAAGAAGTTTCCAAATTCTGAAAGATAGGCTTACTTGTGCTCCGGTATTGACTCTACCGGAGGGTACCAAGAAATAGAATTCCCCCCTTCCACTCTAGGAATATAATTCCCCCCCTTCAACTCTAAGACATGTTCATTTGGATAATTGAACTTGAATATTCTTGTTCTACAATCAATGGAAGCAAAACAATCATGCAACCAATCCATCCCCAAAATGACATCAAAATAAACCATGTCATGTACTACTAATTCAACATGAGTAACTCTATTGGACAATTTTATAGGACAATTTCTATATACCCTCTTTGCAACCACCGACTCACCTACTGGAGTATTTACCATAAAAGTATCATTTAGGACATCAAGAAAAATATCAAACTTCTTAGCTACCAAAGGAGTAACAAAAGATAATGTAGCACCCGGATCAAGTAAAGCATATACATCCATAGGGAAGACTTGTAACATACCGGTCACCACATCGGGAGAACTCTCTTGTTCACCCCTAGAGCGAAGAGCATCAAAGTGATTCTTTTTTGAAGCATCCACATTGGAACCACTAGCTTGAGCTTGCCCACTTACTTTGTCTTGCCTCTTAAAATTAGGGCGATCCCTAACCTTGTTTCCACTCTTTCTACACCCAAAGCAATTGTCTGTCCCTACTAGGCAATCACCATAATGCTTCTCGGCACACTTTCCACAAGTTGGCTTCTTGCTTGGTGAACTAGTACCTTTTCCCTTTTTAGGCTTAGGGTTAGACACCCTATCATCACGAGCCTTGGGAAATTTGGAGGGAACTTGATTAGAAAACCTCTTCTTGAGCCTAGGATTGTCTTGAATGTCAAGTATAACCTTTGAAGAACCACGTTCATAAGACCTTGCCTTCTTGGTCTCCTTATTCTTCCTCCTTAGCCTACTTTCTTTCACTTATTGAGCATGAACCATGAGATGAGAAATATTCATGTTATCATGAAGCATAGCCGAATGACATTCTTCAACAAAGTCTTCAGACCCCGTAAGAAAATGACTCATATCATCCCTTGGGTTAGACACCAAGGATTGAGCACACTTGGAAAATTTAGTGAATTTCAAGGAATAGTCAAGTACACTCATACTTGATGAATTCTTCCACCTTGGCTTCCCTCAATTCTCTAGGAAAGAACCTATCAATGAAAGCGTTCTTGAAGATCTCCCAAGTCACTGGACCACCTCTTAGTGCCCTATTATCCCTCCATAGCACGTACCAAGTTTGGGCCTCATCTTTGATTTGATAGGCCGCCAACTCGGCCTTCTCAATTGAGATCACCCCCATAGCATAGCGAATCTTCTATACCTTATCAAGGAAATCATGAGGGTCTTCATCCTATTTCAAACCGAAGAACATAGGTGGGTTCATTCTAGTAATGTCTCTCAAACTAGATGCCATGTTGTTGACATGAAGAGGCACTTAGGGTCCAACCTCCCCATTCACTTGGGCCGTCATGGCTTGGACTTTAGAAGTGACATCATTGGCTTGTGAGGTCATGGCTTGGGCCAACTTGAGAAAAGCCGCCCTTATCTCTCCATCGGTCACCGGTGGAGGAACAATCGGAACTTGATCACCCATAGCAAATTCTTCTTCGGACCTTCTTGCCGCTGCACTTCAAGTATTCATACCTATAACCACGATACAAGGTTTACACATAACAAGACTCTAGAGGCTCAACATAGGAATATAAGAAGATGAGAGTTTCCTAAGCATCACATAGTCTCTCATTCATATGTATGGCACACTTAACAATTATGAATAAGAATCTACATAGACGTGGTTTTATCAGACATCAATTCTAGGGATATTCAACCTCATGATCTATACCAAGTTTATCACATCCGGGGAGCACCCCCTAGACGTAACTGGCATCTTCGTCGTCGGAGATAAGACTAGCCTCTTAGCATTCATCATTACATTCATAGGTTAAAAAGTGCAAAAAATTTAAAACTTTTCATCTACAATTACTTTATGAGGTTTACTTAGACCTATCGCTTACACGTAATATATTCATAGCGAGTAAACATAGACTCCTCGTATAAGAAGATTACATAGTCTTCTACTTATATGGAACATATATATAGATAAGATATACAATATAGTCCTAAAAGGGATGTCTCATATTAAACCATCTAAACGGAATCAAACAATATGGGCATAAGCCCTCACACAATGCATAAATGGCACTTAGGGCTTAAAATAATATCTTGAAACATGTAGAATGAAATGATCGTCTTTAAACTATAAAAAAGAAACATAGCTAGAGTAAGAAAAAGGCATCATTCTCCGACTTGAGGACATACCGACTTGGAGAATGATTCCAAGCCTTCATTGCAAATAGACAGAATCTCTTCAAAGGCCGGAACCTAAAATGTTGGGGAAAAAGGGATAAATGAGGTTAGGACATCACTTGTACTTAGTATGGAATCATATGCACATACAACATAGAAATCATGCCAAAAAGGGACATTTGTTCAAAAGCACGCAAAGTCACTTTGGGAATACCTTACGCACATTCAAGAACCAACACAAGTCAATAAGCACATATTCCTTAAGTCAAGATCATGTACAACACAAGACCAACAATACCAAGTCTAGTCAAGTCAATATGCATTTCAACATATTTGAGCACATAACCAAAGAACTCTAACATCAAGTTATAACATCAACAAGAATGCACAAGAGTTCGTGACATCATAACCTAAGCAAGACCATTACTCATAACCCCCCATTAAGTCAACTAGTGCAATGACTAAGGCCCCATAACCTTACTCAATACAACAAACCAAACAAGGACCGTAAGCAATGCCTAACTTTACATACCATAACATCAAGAATAGTCATCATCATATCTAGCATTGGAGGTCAACACATGTTCATAAGTGGAACCAATATCATCTAGTGTCATTAACATGTAAAATCAACATATACACATCACTTACATTTGTAAGCATATAAGCACATAAGAACATCCTTCTAAGACTTCCCTCAAGTCTAACTAGTGCGATGTATATGTAGAGTCCCATACCCCTAACTAGACTAAGCCAAACCCCTTAGGTCATCCTAGTTAGAGTTTACTTTATTACTTCATTTTACTTTTGGGAATATATTGTGTCACACCCGGAGATCACACCCCGGATGAGATCGGCGTCGCCGTCCTCTTAGAGGACTCAGACAAGCCCTTAGCATTCGTCATAACATGTGATCAGTAAAATTGCGGAAAAATTAAAACTTTTATGTAATATTTGAAATATACTTAGACTTCATACTTAACATTCATACAGACATACGATATTCTAAAAAATTGTCTCACATATATAAAACCATCTAAAGAGTGCAAATCTGTACTTAACCAATGATAGTCAATACACCATATATGCCTTAATACAACAGAATCTAAAGAACATAAATGGAAATCTAATACTCTTAAAATCTACTTATATCTTCATAAAGCTGGAAATTGAAAGATAGAATCCCAAACATGAGGACCTACCAAGACTTGAAGAACTCCAAGCTTCTTCAAATAGACCTCCTTAAACTTCAATGGACGGAACCTACAGTGGTAGTAATACAAAGTAATGGGGTTAGTACGCCACATGTACTAAGTATGGGTATATGCACATAACACTTAAGGACATGCATGAAAAAGGATCAGTTATCATCTCTTTAGAAAACATACTAAGTCATATGAAAGTCTTCAATGCACATACCATATAACATATACAAGTTAAGGATTCCATCACTTAAATCATGATCATAAGCAAAGACATATTCTCATAGAGTCATGCTAACATTACATATTCAAAATATCATTATAAAAATAATATACAAAACACTTACCAATGATCCCATCTCTAACCTACAAGTGCAATGGTCATGTGAAGCCCCATAACACCACATAACCAAGTAGATAAGATAGGATACCATAAGTAAAGCCTTGCTTTATGTAACTTGTAACATAAGTAGTCATCACTTCATATAGCAATATAATCAAATAACATATTCATCATAGTGACCAACATTCATATAAGAGTAACATAATGTATCATAAGTATCATTCCTTTTCATGTTATCATATTACATAAGAACAATCTCCTAGGACTTCCCTTAGAGTCAACTTGTGCAATGTCTAGGTAGAGTCACATACCCCTACCTATACTAAGTAGACTCCTCAAGTCACCCTAGTCAACGTTCATTTACTTGTCTTTCATTTTACATGAGAGAACATTCGCATTAACCGACATAGACCATGTGAGCTAAACATGGAATCCGGTGTCATGAAAACCCCACACCGAAAAAAGGTGGTCTACCGGCCAAAGTAGAACCTAACATGACATAGCTTTCTAGGTGGATCCACTAGCTAGTATCGTATGGTGGAAACATAGTTCAAGAACTAGGAATTATATTAGAGACCCATAGTTCCACATTACATGGAAGCCTCGATTTCATGAGAATCATTGTGAACCTACCTTCCAACTAGGGAAGGGACACTTCTCATATCTAGTTCAGTGGTGCTTAGCTTAAGTCCCTTTATTGAAAAACCTTTAAGTTGTCTTTTATCATAAACTTATCATAGGTCATAGGAGATTAAATCCTTGTATAACATGATCATGAGCTCTTTTAGATTAGATGAGAATTTCCTTTCATCATAACCCTTCATATGTGAGATTAACATAACATAATTACCTTGTGTAAAGCATACAAGGGATATCATAGACTTGCATTTTCGTATTCTTATCATGATCTCACAATTTACATGTTCATAGCCCAACATATTCACATAGAAACATCATACATAATACATTCCTGTCGTAATCATAGCATCATAATTATAGGATAACATGAACATTAAGAGTAATCACTCTTAGAAGACTTACCTCTTGCTTCCAAGAACCTTATTCATATTACAATATTCATAATCATACTTAGTGAACTACTCAATAACATAATCAATAACAACTCATCAAATCATGATGCATACCGTAGGAGAAGGTAAACGAGTCGTTAAAGGGTTTATTCAAGTCTTAATTCTAATCCTAACGTTTACACATTACTAAATACCATAAACAAACCATTCGAAACCATCACTTAGAGAAAGATCATGTATCACACGTTATTCAAACATTATCAATCAAATACTCAACAATTCGCATGAAATTAACTATAGAAAATTTTCACTTTTCATTGAAAATCATAAATCTAGGGTTAGGAAGAAAATCCGTTTTGTAGAGTAAAATCCCTAGTATTTGAAGTTCTTGAAAACTTATCTTGAAAGGACCTCTTGGTGGAAGGGATCCCAAGAGTGAAAAACCCATACCTTATAGATGAAGAATCCACTAAAATCTGATTGGAAACTTCAAAGCCTTCGTCTTCTTCCTTAAGCTTTTCGTGTTCTTCAATGGAGTTTGGAAAAGAGAGTGTTCATGAGAGATGAGAGAATTTCGTTTGATCTGATTTGGGACTTGTAAAAGTGGTCTAAAACTGACCTAAAATACATATATAGTCGTCCTATGAATTACACAAAAGACCCTCCACTTAAATGGGTCTTTTTAACAAGTTAAATTACAAAAAATATGACTTTTACGATTCTGGAAAGTAGCTGCACGTCGCGGGGCTAAATCCCGTTATTTTTATTAATTTTTGAGCTGAGGTAGAGAGGTGCGTGTCAGCATCGCGTCACGAGGAAGCCTCTCAAATCTTGGAGGCATAAAACCTGGTGTCCTCTGCGCGTCGCGCACCACATGCTCACATCTTGCTCGCGCAGGCTGCTTTGGCAGCCTGCCTACCCATGTTGGGGTCCTCCCCAAGCACCCTTCGGGCGGTCCTTGGGGTGTTATTATCGGAATTTTGGACCCTTTTTACTACATACTACCTATACATGGTCTCATTACACGTTTTGGACTTCATTTGACATCACTAAACCATCACCAAACATAGGGACGTCAACTAGTTTGAATTAGCTAGTTTTCGGACGTCAAGGTCTTTCTTTGTCGTTTTTGCTCTAAACTTTTCCAAATGAGTTTGTTATATTAATATAGGTCTGGCACATCATTTTAAACATTATTAAATAGATTAAGCTCTAGTCTAAGTCCTGGCATTTCCGGAGTGTTACATATTGCCTTAACCTACATAGAAAACATGAGCTAATGTGGAATCCGGTGTCATGGAACCCTACACCGAAAGAAGGTGGACTACTTGCCAAGGTAGTACAAAAACATGAACATAGCATCTATGTGGATCGACTAGCAGTATTCCTATGGATGCAACATAGTTCAAGAACTAGGAGATGTATTTGGGACCCTCTTTATGCTACATGCATTATAGTCTCCAATCTTATGAGTACAATAGTGAACCTACCTTCCCTATGTGGGAGGGGACACTTCTCACTCTAGTTCACTCGGTGCAAAGCTAGAGTCCATGTTTGAAATGTCTTTCATTAATAATCATAACTTAATTTAGGAATTGCATGAGTATGTCCTTTCAATACAATCCACACATGTGAGGTTAGCATATTTACATCACCTTATCATAATAAGGCACATAGGCAATTCATCACAAACCTTATATCATTACATCTTAGCCAACAACTCACAAGCCATAAATCAAGATATTTCAATTCAACATCATACCAACCCTAATCAATCTTATCATAAGGTGTACTTCAATAGAACTTCATTACTAAACACAAGTAATCATAATTGAAGTAAATGTTTGGGATCGTAAGACTTACCCAATACCTCTCATAAGCCAACATCCATGCTTTTACCATCAACCAATAATTCCACCCAACAATAGGTGTAAAAACATCATACAATAGTAATCTATACAATACTAAGCCAATTGTATCATCCCTATCCCAATAAACTTCAATTCATAACCTAGCGTTTAAGGGAGAGGGGTTCATCATGAATTCTACAAGAACTAGGTCTAATCCCAACAATATTTGTCCCTAGGCAGACCATAGATTGAATAAGATAGTTACAACAATCAACACATTCATAATTCGTCTTCAGTTCACAAGTAAGAACAAAGATATAGGGAAATTGGGGAAAGGATATGATCTATCAAAGTTTCCACAATTAACATCCATTTACCAACAATGTACACTAGATAAGTCATAGGCAATCATAATTCAACATAATGAATCATTAATTTCGTCTTTAGAAGAAAACCCATTTGTAGAGAAAAACCCTAAGAATTTGGGTAATTGAAATTCAACTTTGAGAGGACCTCTTGGGGAAAGGAATCCCAAGAGTGAAGAACCCATACATTCATGAAACTTTGTCCACAAAAATTGAGTGAAAACCTTGGAGACTTTTTCTTCTTCCTCAAGCTTCTGGTTCTTCAATGGAGGATGAATGGAGAGAGAGAAAGTAGAGAGAAGTGGGAGAAATTTGGGTTTCAACTTGAGTTTGTGTTTTGGAGTGGAAAATGAATGATTTTTTACCTACACTCAATATATAGTCAACCCCCAAAATACCCAAACTACCCCTCATTAAGTTGGACTTCCAAAAGTAAAGTTCAACATAACTTAACTTTGATCCCCCCGTCCATCTTCATGCCCCATATCAGGGTCCATAAAGTGCATGATGGACCGTGATGGTGGTCGTGAAGAGTGGAGGCATTGGCTCCTCCAAACGAGCCACCACCATTTTCCCCTCTAAGTCAAGACCACGAGAAACATTGCCCTCTTCCGTGAAGATGCACCACGACCCATCAAGTGGCTCGTGGTGCTCTTAGGCACTAGCTCACCATCGCCCACAAAACTCACCTCATTTGGTTAAGGCCTTTTTACGGCTTCCCCTCTCCTTCCGTCAAGTTCACCACGAGTAGTGAAGTGACTAGTGGTGTCTTGGATAGTATCTAGGTCTACTGACCTCTTCTTCCCCATGGCCAAGTCTTTTTCACGAGCTCCCCACCTTGGACGTGGTCATAACCACGAGCCATGGTCCTTCTCGTGAGGAGCAAGGAAATAGCCTCCCTTCTTGGGCAGCCTTGGCCTCTTGTCTTTGGCTTGCCTTTGAAGGTTGGCACTCCTCACTTGGCCTTGCTTACTCATACCCCCTTTAAGGCATATATGTCCACCCTCATCACCTCAACTTGACTAACCCTTAGACACTACCTTAAAACCATCAAGGCACTACACTAGCCCAAGTTACAAGTTTACCAGACGTTGTGGACGTTCCTTAACATTTTAACTCCAACACCTTCTAAATGATTTATATTCATTATTATAGGCCTAATAACAAAGTTAAAAACCTTAGATTGTCATGTGAGGCTATAGATTAGGTTTTAGAATTTTGGAGTGTTACAGTTAAAGTTGGGTTTAAGGCTCTAATCTAAGGTGTATGAATCATATTCATTCATAGATTCTTCCATCAATGAAGTCCCCCTAGTTTCCCTTTAATTGTGAATCCAAAGAACGCCAATCTAGTGAGGGTTGTGATTGCATTGTAGGTAAGGTGTTTTTGAGATCCCAATAGAGTGGGTAACATTCACTTACGTTCATGTGATGATTATGTATTATTTTTATGAAGATTTCATGGTGAATTATAGATTTTCATGTTGAAGGTGATGATGGTTATTTTAGGCCATTAGAGGATACATGAAGGTTTTATGTTGATCTTCTTAATTCAATTGTATTCTATACTACTTGATCATGATTGAATCACCTATATATGAATTGAACTAGGTCTAATTGATTAAGTATGATCTTTTCCTAGCAAGTTGGAATTGAACTTATGTGATCATGTATGACTAGAATTACCTTCTAATGATCTAATTGAATAGATTAACATGTGATTGAATATGAATCATGAGGGACTATGTCTAGTAGTCGTTTATAGGGCTTATGGCCATTGTGTTAGGGCTTAGGGGGTAAATTCATGATGAGGATGATTGTGATGATGTTTCCTTTCTCTTCTACACCTAGAAATGAACATGATTAGGAGAAGCAAATTCTCAGAATAGTTGAACCCTAGGTTGATTTAAGAACCTAAATGAACCAATATATGGTAGAATTAGATTAGCTTGAAGATGAGTTGTATGGTCACTTATTGTGTGGTAGACTTGGTGAGACAACACCAATGTCATGGTAAATTAAGTTGAAACACTCATGATAGCTTCAGATGGTAGATCTCAAGGGTGGCTTGGTATAGTGCATCTCAAGGAGGCTTTAATTGAAATACTCATGGTAGCTTGAGATATGGAATCTTATGGAAGCTTGGGTTAGATTACTCATGTTAGCTTGAGGTGAGGAACCTTCTGGTAGCTTGACTTGGTTTGGCCAAAAACCATTTCATGGTAGCTTTAATAGAAAGGCCTATACTCTCCTAATGGTAGCTTGATTTTCATATAAGGTGTATGTCATGGAATATCTTGACATAGTTTTCTCATGGTATCTTAGGGTTGAAGATTCATGCTCCCCTATGATTAGTTTGCATCTACATGATTGGTTGCATGGTCGTTAGGATGGTTGTATCCATTCTTAGTTAGCTTGGTTAGTATGATGTGATGCTTTCCATGATAGTAGGTCTATTATGATAGTATTTTGAGCTTAATAGACAAGTTTAAAAGACAAGTTTGCTTTGATTATGTTAGTCTAGAGAAATATTTAGTATGAATGGTGGTGTAGGATGCCATCTATACATGGAATAAGTATGACTTAAAACTACCTATGACATGACACATCTATGATGTATGTTTAGCTTCGATAGTGACTAGTGTTGAATTCCATGACATGATTGACTTAAGATGATAGTTCCTTGGCAATTTGAAGTAGCCCTATTAGATTACTCCTAAGATTACATGAAACAAAATTGGGTGATTTCAAGATATGCTTAGTGTGTGAGGTATTATGGGATTTTTCATATGGATTGCACAAGTGTGTTTTGAGGTGGCCTGGGGGCATAATGCTCATATGTTATGATGAACTAGGTCTTAATTATGAAAGTGAACAATGATCAAGAACGACGAAAGAGAGGTACTCAGTTTTGGTAGTAGTATGGGATGCTACCTTAGCCTAGCACAAGGATACTTGGAGGTGGCTTATGATGAAGTTCATTTAAGTAAGAAAGACATTGAGTTAAGAATGAACTCTTATATGCTTTATGATTCATTAATTTGCTTATGATATTCATGTTATGCATATGTCTTTATCTCTTGATGATTATGTCGATTGCTGACTTACCCTTTGAGATATCTTATGTTTGGTATGATAGTTGCCATACTTAGTACATATCGTACTAATGCATATTGCCTACATGTTGTCCACGTAGGGTCTTTAGAATATTGAGTTGCTTTCAAGGGTAGGGTTTCCAAGGTTTCTAAGAAGAAAAGATTGGTGAGTCCTAATAGCATCTGAGGACACCACCACTATGTTCTTTTATGTTTTTTATTATGTTTAGACTTTTATGGGATGTGACTCAAGACTATTGTTATTGATGTTGTCATTGATATCTTTGAGACATATGTTAGACGTTTTATAAAATGACTTCTACATTATGTTTTTGAAGAAAAGTTTTAATTCCGCACTCCTTCTTGTTTATATGCATTGAATGATGTCTAAGGGATTGTACAAGACCTCCGAAAGTTCAAGTACGCCGTGTGACGACTCAAGTATTCCCTAACTTCTAGGGTGTACAGATGCGGGTCTTTACAAACTTGTTATCAGAGCATGTGGTTATGAAATGGTCTTAGGATGTCTCAAACCACATCTAGTAGAGTCTTATTCATCTGTGTGAGTCGCGACTCATCTCTGAGTAGGAGGCTATAGGATTCTTAGGAAAGTTTCACTTCTTCATTCTTCAGGTCGTGCCATAGATATATAAGATCTATTTCTAATCCCTTATCCGATGGTCTTTAGGATGTGACTATTAGAATGGTTATGCCACAAGGAGTGACGGAAAAAGGTGGGATGAAATGCCAATTATGGCTATGTGACTTGATAGAGTTGAGATGATGGGTTGTCATGTTGTTCTTAGTATGAATGGGTTGATCTATGGTTATGTTGATGTTGGTAGAAGTCCATGATCTGTTTTGATGTGTTGTTGACAGAATTGGTGGAATAAATGTTTGAGTGCTTCCTAGAAGGGGTGAGTGAATAGACTCCTCTAAGGAGGGTAGAAGTGTAATTCACCATGGTTTAAGAGTCACCTTGGTGAAGGATGTGAAATCTTAGTAATGTTTAAAAAGGAGTTAGCATAGGCTTGCTCCAAATGGGGGAATAAGATTTTTATGTAGTGCATAAGCTAGGGTTACAAGAAGAGAAGACAAGCAAGTTGCTCTTAGTGGTGTAGTTGATGAACCTCAAAAGAAGAATAGGTTTTACGCCATCCAATCTAGGGAAGATCATTAGTGATCTCCTCATGTCCCTTCCCGGTATGTTCTCCTAATGATGGTTAATTTGAAATTAGAACTTCGTATATGTAGCTTATTCCTAGGTGGGGGATAAGGAGCCTTTCTATGAGGTCCTTATATGATTATGTGTATATATGTTTAACTTAGAAGTGAATTGTTTCTTTGATTTTGGGTACGTATATTTAGGTATAATGCAGGAACGATGGGCTGCTAGTCTAGAGTTCGTCCCTTAGAGGAGTGTTTAGAAAGGTATCATTCAAGGACGAATGTTTCCCATGTGAAGGATATTATAAGGACCCAAAAAATGAATTAGGTCTAAATAGAGCCTAAATCATGGTGCCATGCGCTTATGAGGTCATAAAATTGTCAAATATAGTGTTTAGAAGAAGTATATAGAGTTTGAGAGAGTTTGGGGGTGAAACATCCAAGAACGTCTAATGACGTTTGAAAGTTAGCCTTAGACGTACTTGTGTCTTCTAAGTGAGTTTGGGTATGTTTCGTGGGTTGTTTGGTGATCAAACTCACAAATAGGGACCCTAGCATGTATATGAGTGTATTTGCGGTCGAGACATCAAGAAACGACTCCCCAAGGTCCCCGCAAAAGGACCTCAAGGAGGACCCCAACCATTGCCTAGACACTCCCTGGGCAGTGTCAAGCGACGAGACCATTGACGCCCCGTCAATTAGGAGGGGGGGGGGGCGTAGGTTTACACTTATCCTCCTGAGCTTAAGAACCATTTGACTAGTCTCACACCATGACGACGGTTTTCCAGTACGTCCGTCGTCTGGTCGATGCCCCGTAGGTGGCATCCATCGATACAGGTCTGCAATTCTCGCAGTTCATTGTTAAATGAAGGGGTGAATTGGGAAATTCATCCCACGTCCAAATAAATGTTTGGGCGGTTATTTTAGGTATTTTTAGGTATTATATCAGTATTAAAACAATAAAACACCCCCTTAGACTCTAGACTCTAATCAAAAGCTCGCTCTCACATTAGAACTCTCAAGAACATCATTGAAGAAGAAAAGAGGTTGGGGGCAACAACTTATGACGAATTCACCAAGGGTTAAGCTGGGATTAAGTCTCTAATCTAAGGTATGTGAATCTTCTTCATTAATGGATTCTTCCATCCATGAAGTTCCCCTAGTTTACCTTCAATTGTGAATCAAAAGAACCCCAATTTAGTGAGGGTTGTGATTGCTTTGTGGGGAAGGTGTGTTAGTGATCACAATAGAGTGGGTAAAATTCACTTATGTTCATGTGATGATTATGTACTGTTTTTATGAAGATTTCATGGTGAATTCTAGTATTTGATGTTGAAGGTTATCATGGTGATTTTAGGCCATTAGAGGCTAGATGAAAGTTTAATGTTGATCTTCTTAATTCAATTGTATTCAATACTATTTGATCATGACTGAATCACCAATATATGAATTAATCTAGGTCTAATTGATTAAGTATAAACTTGACCTAGGAAGTTGGAATTGAACCTATGTGATCATGTATGACTAGAAGTGCCTTCTAATGATGTAATTGAATAGATTAACATGTAATTGAGTATGAATCATGAGGGACTAAGTGTAGTAGTCGTTTGTAGGGCTTATGTCCATTGTGTTAGGGCTTTGGGGGTAAAATCATGATGAGGATGATTGTGATGTTGTTTCCTTTCTCTTCTACCCCTAGACATGAACATGACTAGGAGAAGCAAGTTCTCACAATAGATAAACCCTAGGTTGACTTAAGAACCTAAAATGAAAGAATATACACTAAGATTAGCTTGAAGATAAGTTCTATGGTCACTTCTTATGTAGTAGACTTGGTGAGACAACACCAATGGCATGGTATGTTGAGTTGAAACACTCATGATAGCATGAGATGGTAGATCTCAAGGGTAGCTTGGGATAGTGAATCTGAAGGATGATTGAGTTGAAATACTCATGGTAGCTTGAGATGTGGAATCTCATGGAAGCTTGGGTTAGATTACTCATGGTAGCTTGAGATGAGGAACCTAATGGTAGCTTGCCTTGATTTGGCCAAAACCATTTCATGGTAGCTTTAATAAAAAGACATATACTCTCCTAATGGTAGCTGTATTTGCATGTAAGGTGTATTTATGGAATATCTTGAGATATGTTTCTTATGGTAGATTAGGTTTGAGGATTCATTCTCCCCTATTATTAGCTTGCATATATATGATTGGTTTCATGGTGGTTAGGATGGTTGTATCCTTTCTTAATTAGCTTGGTTAGTATGATGAGATGCTTTCCATGATAGTAAGTCTATTATGATAGTATATTGAGCTTAATAGACAAGTTTACAAGACAAGTTAGCTATGATTAGGTTAGTCTAGAGAAATACTTAGTAAGGATGGTTGTATGGGATGCCTTCTATACATGAAACAAGTATGACTTGAAGTTAGCTATGACATGACCCCTCTATGATGTATGTTTAGCTTTGATAGTTACTAGGTTGCATTCCATGACATGATTGACTTAAGATGATAGTTCCTTGTCAATATTAAGTAGGCATATTAAATGACTCCTAAGATGACATGAAACAAGATAGGGTGATTTAAAGATATGCTTAGTGTGTGAGGTATTATGGGATGTTTCACATACATTGCACAAGTGTGTTTTGAGGTGGCCTAGGGGCATAGTGTGCATATGTTATGATGAACTAGGTCTTAATTATGAAAGTGAAATATGATCAAGAATGACCAAAGAGAGGTACTTAGTTTTGGTAGTAGTATGTGATGCGACCTTACCCTTGCACAAGGATATTTGGAGGTGGCTTGTGATGTATTTCATTTATGGAAGAAAGACATTCAGTTTAGAATGAACTCCTATATTCTTTATGATGCTTTAATATTCTTATGATATTCATGTTATGCTTATTTCTTTATCTCTTATGATTATGTCTATTTTTTACTAACCCTTTGAGATATCTTATGTTTGGTATGATAGTTTCCATACTTAGTACTTATCCTACTAACACATATTGCCTACATGTTGTCTATGTAGGGTCTTGAGAAGATTTAGTTGCTTTAAAGGGTAGGGTTTCCAAGGTTTCGAAGAAGAGAAGATTGGTGAGTCCTCATAGCATTTGAGGACACCACCACTATGTTCCTTTATGTTTTTCATTATGTTTAGACTTTTATGGGCTGTGACCAAAGACTATTTTATTCATGTGGTAATAGATGGTTTTCAGATATATGTTAGACGTTTTAAGAAATGATTCGGCATTATGTTTTTGAAGAATTTTTTTTATTCCGCACTACATTTCGTATATATGCAATGAATGATGTCTAAGGGATTGTACAAGACCTCCGAGAGGTCAAGTACTCCGTGTGACAACTCAAGAATGTCCTAACTTCTAGGGTGTACACATGCGGGTCATTACACAATTTTCCTAAATGATACATGTTTATGAAAGCTAATGTCATGTTAGAAATTGAAATTATATTAAATGACTTCCTATTGTTGTGATGTGTGTGGTATGAGCTGCAATTTTGACTTCATAAGGAATAGAGCTAAGCATGCGCTGGTTTGGAGTAAAGAAATCCTTTTTAAAATGAATTGGACTTTGTGCATTGCTTATATGTGAACTCTATGATGCCATGTGTGTATGTTGTGACTTGGAGAAGGTATTTCCTCCTTGAAAAAAAGTTATGCTTGGTTATTTCTTATATGACCTTGATGGTATTATGTCTAGGCTATAAGATTGTAGTTGATCTACATTATTCATGATTTTTGTGCAACTAAATGAATTTCTTAATTTTCTCATGAGTTGAAGTGTGGATTATGACTATGTGTGTATTTGAGATCCATTGTATGTCTAACTTTATGATAAAATAATGAGCCTGCCTAAAAGTTGGAGAAGGTAGTTCCTCCATATGGCAATGAGTATGAAGAAGTACGTAAGCATGGAAATAAATTGTAGGAGTAATCCATATTTGATTATGTTGCTTTAGTTGCATGATAGTATGAAGTTTGTGGTCCTTGTAAGTTTGGTACATTGACAAATGTATGATAACATGTTATATGTTGTGAGCTGCTCTATGTTCAGTGAGTCCTTGAGAGTGTTTTAAAAGTTCCAAGTGTCATTTGAGGACGAATGTTCCCAATTGGGTGATATTGTCAAGAACCTCAAAATAAACTAAGGTGTCTAGAGCCTCAAATGTTCCTAAAAAGGTTAATAATGTGTAAATGAAGTGTTTTACAGTAGGTATGATTGATTTGAAGTTGTTTGGAGGTCAAACATCCAAGAACGTCATGATGTTCAAAAGTTAGGCTTGAGACGTGCTAGTGTATTCTAGTGTTCCTTGGTATGTTTTATTTGTTGTTTGGTGCTCAAATTTATAGGGAAGGTTCCTAACATGTGTACCAATATATTTATAAGTCAAACACCCAATACCCAATAACAAAATAAAAAATCCCAAAACCTTCTTCTCTCCCAAAACCCCATAACCTCCATTGGAGACCAACACTCAAGTTCAAGCTAGGGGCTGTATTTCTGTGGTTTCTTTCAAAATTTTTCATGGGACTTCAATCAATAAGGTATGGTAATCTTTTATCCTTTGTTAATCTTCCATCTAAGGAGTTCAATCAATGATTTTCAAAAGTGATTCAAAGATCAAAATTCCCAATTTCTAATCTAGCCACGGGTTTATTGTCAAATTGATTTCAAAGTCATTCTAATGATGGATTTATGTTTAATTACTGTTTTAAATATGAATTTCAATCCAATTCCATGAAGAACCTATGATCCTCCTAAATTCTCAAATCGGCCTATAATGTGGGTCTTGTGATCTTGATGATATGATTACTAGATTTTGTTTAGATTGTAATGAATTGCTTAATGTCAATTGTCACGACCGGAGAGCACCCCCTAGAAGTAACCGTCGTCGTCGTCCTCATAGAGGAGTAATACTAGCCTCTTATCATTCGTCATTATATTTCATAGGCTAAAAATATGGAAAATTAAAACTTTTCATATACATATTGAGGTATACATAAACCTCTCGCTTAGGAGTCATATATATACATATGGAGTTTACTCAGACTCCTCTCATATGAAGCATACATAGGCTTTTAATTTCGACAACATACGATACATAGGAATTAGTCAAATACTTTGTATCATATTGAACCATCTAAACGAGTACAAAATCTTGGACATAGCCAATACAAACTCAACATGCCAATATAGTCTTACATCAATGTCCAAATGAAAAAGGAATCAACAATGTCTTTATGAAAATACAACTTTAAAGCTAGAGCTTGTCTGAGGACCTACCAACATTTGGAGAAAAAAGTCCAAGTCTTCTTCAATTTGCCTTCTAAGAACTCAATGTCCGCAACCTACAAATTTTTAGAAACCATAGAGATATGGGTAGTACACCACTTGTACTAAGTATGGAACTATATGCACATAAAACATTGAAATCATGCTTAAAGGACATTTGTTCAAAACATGCTAATTTACTTTGAAAAGACTTTATGCACATTCAAGAACACATATGAACCAATGAGCAAATATTCATCAAAATAAGACCATATACAATACAAGACCAAAATTCTCAAGTATAGTCTAGTCAACATGTGTAGTAGCATATTAGAGCACATAATCCAAAACAACTCCAACATCATGTCATAACAACAAGGCATGTACAAGATTTCATAACATTACTAAATATGCAAGACCATCACTAAAAACCCATTACAAATCTTACATGTGTAATGATCAAGTGAAGTCCCATAACCCCACACAACCAAGTAAACCAAACAAACGATCACAAGTAATGTCATATAACATAGCATCATGAGTAGTCATCATCATATTTAGCAACATAGACCAATTACATGTTCATAAGTGAAATTGACATCACATAAGTCATCAACATATAGAGTAAGCATTAGCATATCATTAGAGTCATAAAAGCATAAGAACATCCTCCCAAGACTTCCCTCAAGGAAAACTAGTGCAATGCATAGGTAGAGTCCCATACCCGTACCTATACTAAGGTGAACCCATTAAGTCATCCTAGTTAGAGTTCACATTATTACATTAATTTTACTTTCAGGAACAATTGCCTAAACTGACATAGACCACATGAGCTAAATGTGGAATTTGGTGTCATGAAATCCTACATCGAAATAAGGTGGACTACTTGGCAAGGTAGTACCAAAACATGAACATAGCATTCTAGGTGGATCAACTAACTAGTAGTCCTATGGGGGTAACAAAGTTCAAGAACAAGGAGACATATGTTGGACTCTCTTTATGCACAATTGCATTCTAGTCACTATCTCATGAGAGCCCATGGTGAATCTCCCGTAATGTCAACACCTCTCATTATCAAGTTCACTCGGTTCTAAGCTAATGTCCCTTTTTGAAATGTCTTTAAGCATTTATTAATCATCATATATTAGTATAGGTCATAGAGGACTAACCCCTTGTATATCATTATCATTAGCTCATTAGGAATTGCATGAGAATGTCCTTTAATTGCAACCCTCATATGTGAGATTAACACATTATCATCATTATGTCATAGTAAGTCACATAAGTGATTCATCCCCAACCTTATATCATTACATCTTAATCATAATCTCACAATCCATATAATCAATACATTTCAATTATATTCATCATACCGTCACCCATATAATCTAATCACAACCAACACTTCAATTGAATACCATCATCAGGTATAAGTCATCATAATTTAAGTAAGGATTCAAGATCATAGGTCTTACCAATTCACCTTCACAAGCCTTCATCCATGGTCTTACCATCAACCAACCATATTCATCCAATAATAGACTTAATCACATCACATAACATTAATTAACACAAGAACTAAGTCAATTGCGTCATCACTATTCAATTCAACATTAATTCATAACCTAGGGTTAGGGAAATAGGGTCAATTCATGATCTCTTTCATTGAAAGAGGGTTAATTCTTTTTTATCTAACACCACTCCCAGGCAGTCTACAACTCTTGTAAACTTCAGCCTTTACACTCACACGAATTTGACTAAGTATAGAATTCCTTTACTTAGTTTTTTTAAGCAATAGTAATAGTAACAACACAACCAACGTACGGGAACTCTTCCCAACCTTTTATTAATTATAAATCCACAAAGGATAAGGCTTCACAAATTCATCTAAGGCCAGATTCGTTCTTCTATGCCTTAGACGAATTTCCACCCTTTTTAAAAATTTTGCACAAGGCAGTTACAACAGTTACATCGGCAGTTACATTGGTGGTTACATCTGACAAGTGTCCTACACTTGTCCTCACAGAATTAAAACTATGTCCAACACTAAATATTCTAACAGATAAAATTATTTTCGAATTCAAAATACATTCTAAGGCATAACCGAAATCAGTCATTCTAACACTTAGAATATTTTCATCTTATTCCAACACTTAGAATATTTCAGCTTATTCCAACACTTAGAATTATTTCGGTCTGCTTCCAGTACTTAGAATATTTCAGCATGCTTCGAACACTTAGTTTTATTCCAGCTCTTGTCTTGCCAACATCAAGTCCACAACCTTGTCTTGTCAATCCAACACCTCGCCTTGACTTGCCGATGAATCTGCCCACACGTAAGCCTTGCACGTACAAGCTGCCTTGCCAACACTCAAGCATCTTGAACCTTTGTTGCACTGTTTTTCCTTCATGCATGCCAAGACCAATGCCCAAATCCTTGTCATGTCTGCACATAGTTAGATCAAGTAGTTTACGGGTCTAACAGAAAACCCGCACCACTTGAACTTGATGTCCTCATCGAGACTGTTTTAAGGTAGTCATCGATTTGAGCATCAAACTGCCACAAGTCTTTTGATTTCTCCCAAACTGCATCAGCTACACTCCTGCCTTCTAATGAATCAAGAACTCTGTCTTTGTATTCTTCTTACTTGTGCCCAAAACACGGTGATCAAGGATCTTCTCAATTCCAGCATTAAACTGTGTAGGTACTGATGGAGGAGCACTCTTTGACCTGTTCATGTTCGGATCATCTGCATCTGCAAAGTAAGGTTTCAAGAAACTCACATGGAAAGTGGGATGAATCTTTAACCTTTCTGGCAGGTTCAATCTGCATGCAACTTCGCCTACTCGTTTCACCACTTCAAATGGACCATCATACTTAGGAATCAAACCCCGATGCCTAGTCTTAATTGCAATCTGTTTCCAGATTTGTGGAGTAAGTTTCAGCAAAACTTTATCCCCCACATTAAACTCAACTGAGTGACGATGTTGATCATCATACTTCTAGGTATAACATTATGAACTACCCTAATTAACCTATAATCAATCATAATTCATCCATAATAATCAAAATAAATTAAGAAATATAAAATTTGAAAGATCATTTCGGATAGGGAATGAAACCAATGATTTTATCATCTTTTGGAAATCAATTTGAAAGAACCCTTTGGCGAAAGGAGTCCTAAAGATAAAGAGTTCCCATACCTTGTTAATCCTTGAAGATTTATGGAGAAAAGTGAAGTTCTTGCTGCCCTAGAAATCTTTGACCTTGGTTTTATGGAGTCTTCTTTGGGCAAATAGAAAGTAGAGAGAATGAAGAGAATTTGAGTTTGGGATTTGTGGGTGTTGGGTTATTTAATTAGGCATAGGTCTTTATATAGGTACTTAATAAACATAATTAGACCTTTATTAACCCTTAATTAACTAGGTAACTAATTAAATGAACCCTCTTAAACTCACCAGTGAAATAACAGACCTGACCTACGAGACCGCGACCTATGGTCCGTAGGTGAAGCGACGCTTGCTTACCCCACCGTCCTGCACATCCGTTGATGTTGTCAGACACTTTTTGCTGAACCTTCCTCAGCCATTTGGATACGTTTTCAATGATAGAGAAATAGATGGAATGTCGCAAAATCTATGGAGCGTTGCCCAATCGATGGAGCGTCACCCTATCGATATAGCAATCGACGGAGCTCGTCGATTGACTCGTCGATGGACACTGCCCATGTATGACCTCCAAAATGAGTTAGGGTTTATAGAGCCTCATATTTGATTATAAGATTTTTAACATATTAAATAAGTGTTTTAAAGTTTGTATTATTGATTTGAAGTCATTTGGAAGTGAAACATCCAAGAACGTCCAAGACGTTCGAAAGTTAGTCCTTGAGACGTGCATGTGTGTCATGGTATGTCTTGACATGTTTTACATGTTCGTTTTGGTTAAAACTGTATGGAAGGTCTTTAACATGTTAAGAAGTATATTTATTTTGGAAACGTCCGGGTACGACTCCCCTAGGGCCCCGAAAAAGGCCCTCAAGGAGGACCCAATAACTGTCCAGGCACTGCCTTGGTAGTGTCAATTGACGGAGCCAAAGTACGGCCAGTAGTCCATCCTACTCCCGTCGATGGTTAGGCGTCGTCAAAGACATAGCCTGGTGAAGGCTCAAGCCAATGGAAAAGCCTTATAACCAAACAACGACATGTAGTATGGTCCGTCGATGGACCTACTGGGCGTCGTTTGAGACCATCGATGCTCCCTGCAGTTAACTGCCAGGCATGCAGTCTCATTAAGGGGTGAATGGGAAATTCACCCCACGTCCTAACCTCACCCTAGTCTGTTTATGTGGTCATTTTTGGGTGTATTTAGTTGATTAAAAACGTGACAACCCCATTCCCAATTTATTATTCAAAATTAGACTTCCCTCTCCCAATATATCTTCTCTAGAAATCTCCATGGGAGATTAATCTCAAGGTCATCTTGTAGATGGGATTTCCATGGGTTGTTCACCAAGTTTTCGTGGTTCCTTAATCTAACAAGGGTATGGTTATCCTTCATCTCTAGATAATCATCCATATAGAGAGTTCCTTTCAAAGTTTTCACAAAGAAAACACGATCAAACTTCTTATCTTTCAATCTAACCATGGTTTCTTTCTAAAAACGTTTTCAAAAGCATTCTCATGATTAATTGATGTTAATTTATTTATTATGAAGTCAATTTCAATCCAATTGCATGATGAACCCATGCCTCCTTCAAATTCTTATTTTAAGCCATGTATTGGTTATTATGATCTTGATGTTAGGAGGATTATAATGTGATTCAAGTATGTTGAATTGATTGTTAGCTACTGCCTATCATGTATATATATTATGACTTATATTTTATGGATCCAATGTGGATCAAAGATTTATGGTTTGAAAGATTTGCCTATAATCTTCCTATCTTCTATAGATTGCTAATGAAGCTCAATGTATCTCGATTCTATGGTAAACTGAAGTAGGAGTTTGTTAGTTTATGATCTCTTTAGCTACTGCCTTATATTGATTTTACTGATGAATTGAGTGTATTGATAATTAATGATCAAGCATGGAATATTGGTAAGTGATCTATGCTTCTCTACCCTCTATGGTGAAGTAATATACATGTTGGTATCATGATCTTGTTGAGATTTATGCATGATTTCATTATGTTAATGTACATTTAGCAACTTCCCTAGATTGATAATATTTATGGATATTAAGTATTGATAAAAGTTGATCAAAGGTTGATGAATTTATAAGGTCTACTCTTTTCCTTTACTTTCTTATAGTATTGATAGTAGAATTGGCCTTGTATGGAATTGTGTTGTATGATCCACTTATGATGGCGGTGCTTACTTCATTGAATATGTAAATGTGATGTGATAATGTCCTTGAAGGCAATTGTATTATGAATGTGTGTTGGTGATGATCACCCAATGTGAAGCTTATGCCTAGCTTCCTATTCTAGTTGTGATCTAGGTTATGCTGTTAATGTATGAGCTTGTGAATGACTATGTTAGGGTTACGTATAGGTGATGCCATTATGAAGTAATGATGATTAATTTACCTTACCTATGTACCCCTATGTGAATGTGTGAATAGCTAAGGTCAAGAGTCTTAAGTATACTATGAAGTTAGCTTGTCTCCTATGCTAAATTGTGTTGTGTGGTCAATGCTTGGTTGTGCATTGTGGTCCTAAGAAGGTGTCTGCCTCAATGTGTTGTTGATAGACATTAGTTGATCATATTGGCTAGTGTACACACACTCACACATTATGCATGCTTACAAGTAATATAGGTTCATGGTGTCAAAATGAAAAGGTATTCTTATATGCACTAATGTCTACTAGTATGCATGTAAAGCTTATGTCTATAAAAGTATGTTATGTATCCCTTAACTAGGATGACTTGTTATGTGTACTAGTATGGGCAAGGGTATGGGACCTTGTCCATGCATTGCACATGTGTGCCTTGATAGGATAGTTCTTAGATTTGGTTTCTATGTACATGAATATGAATGCATAGTTGTGTTACGAATGTGCATGTTGTCTTAATGTGTTTATATTAAAAGATTTCTCATATAGTTACAACTAATACATTTATGCATTAATGTTAGAACATGTGTGTCCTTAATGTGTTATGTGAAAGGTTTGCTCACATATATGTTTACACTCATGTATTATAAGGATCTAGTCAATAGAGGGACACTTGGAAGGTGTTCCGAAGAGTAACCTAAACTAGAGCGTGCTTGAATATGCTATGTCCATGTGAAAGAGTTTCTCACATGATATAGGTTGATGAATTCTCATCTATGACCTATGAGCTAAGCACATGAGGAGTCAATCTCCTAAAGCCTATGTTTTATAATGTAATGTAATAAAGGCTTTTAATAAAGGGAAATTAGCTTATCACCAAGTGAACTTGAAGATGAGGGGTGTCGTTTTCCATGAGTGGATAACTATAATGCCTCAATAGTCATAAAGAGGGTTTCCACATATAAGCCTCCAAGTTCCATAACTATGCTTGCCACATAGGATCTAGCTAGTGATCTCACTTAGTATGCTAGCAAGTGTTAATGTTTTACCTTGGCTGGGTAAGAGCACCTTCCCTTGGTGTAAGGCTCTACAACACCAATTCTATGTTTAGCACCCATGGTCTTAGTGTCGGTTAAGGCTATAGTTTCCCTATCGTAAAATGGACAGTGGAAGTAAATGACTAGGACCCTAACTAGGATGACCTAAGGGAAGTTTATTAGGATAGGTAAGAGTAATGAACTTACCTATGCATTGCATAAGTAGCTTTTGAGGGAAGTTCTTGGAAGGAGTTCTAAGGTGTATGGCTATGTTTATGTTCCTTAAGAATGACTTCTTAGTATTGTCTACTTTTTGTGAAGAAACGCATGGTATGAGTCTATATGATGTGTTCTTGTCCTTATATGCATAATGTTGGTCTTAATGACTATATAATGAAGGTCTTTCTTGGCATGAATGAAGTTGTTTATGTTTGTCATGTTAATATAAGAAGTGAATGTTAAGGCTTGTGGTCTCATGATAGGTTTACTAAGTATATTTGAGGTTATGGGGCTTCACATGTACATTGCAGTAGTAGAATTAGATTGAGATTTTGAGTAAGGTCTTATAATGTTCTATGTGAAGTAAAGTTTGTATATGTGCATGATGACTAGAGTTCACAGTAATGTTTTTATGGTCTTTACTTGAATGTGTCTTGTGGTGTGATATACTACTATGATGGTATGTGTTGGCTTATGTAGGTTGTATGTATGATTTCATTGTAGCCTTAAAGTGATGCATTGCACCAAGTATCACTAGAGGAGTACTTGGGAAGTTGAGATATTAAAAGAAAGAAAGCTTACTGTAAAGAGAAAATAGGTTACTGTAATATGCTTCAAAATGTGACTTAAATGCAATGTATGATTTTATATGATGTATGACCTTTGAATATGCCTATATAAAGTATTTTAATTGTATAAATGCTATTGTATCAAAGTTTTATGAGATTTTCCCAAAAAGACATAATGTGTGGTTTCAAGTAATATGTCCTCTTTTAGTGCAAGTTTTTGCATGGTTGCCATACTTTGTGCATTCTTGTACTAAATCCACTCTTCTCTACCTTTTTACACAAAGTGTAGGTTATGGATGCTTAAAGGTTGTCTCTATGGTGAGGAGCTTGTTATGTGCTTCCCATGCTCAAGGTAATGGGATCCTTAAGTTCAAAGATTTCCTATGTCATTGTTTTATGTAATGTTTGTAATAGCTTAGTTAAGAATTATGTTGTATGGTCGTGTCCCTAATTTACTCTAATAATGTTGAGTATAAGATGACAAAGAGACTTACAGTCTAACTATGTAAATATGATATTTTATATATATATTGAAAGTGATGTTCTAGCATATCATGTGCTATGAAAGTTTTAAATTTTCCGCTAAATTTACTTATGACAATTCAATGAATGATAAATATGGGCTTGTATAGGACCTCCGAGAGGTCAAGTACTCCATGTTACTTCTGGGGGTTTTCCCCGAATGTGACAAATGTGGTATCAGAGCATGAGGTTGTAAAAGTGGTTTAGGTTCCAAAAGTCTCATACTGCCATGTCAAGTAGAATCTCGTCATTGGTGGTGAGTTGAGACACATCAATGAGCGGGAGGCTATAGGACGATATAGTTTCTCTTCATCATCATTCTCACGTCGTGCCGTAAAACTTAACTCTATAAGACCTCTCTTATGTTTTCCTGTCCGGTGGTCTTTTAGATTTGATTGCTTAGATGAGATGGTATCGCTATGGTTGAGAGAGAAAAGGTGAGTTTGATGCTTATATTGGTTTTATGTTTTCATGAATATGTGTGAAGTTGAATTTTGGAATGTTATGTTGATATGATGCCATTTATGGCTATATATATGAGATTTATGTGAAATGACATGTTATGTGAAGATTTATGCTATGACATTGTTAAAGCTTATTGAAGAAGTTGTTATAGTTGAATTGAGCTTCCTTGTGCGATTATAAGTTGCTTGATGACTTTGCATGATGATAGTTATAATATGGTTTAGACTTGAAATTCTTTAGGAAGGGTGGTAAATGGCTAAAAATTCATGTTGCCTATATATGTATGTTTAAAGTACAATGTTGCCTTGGATATGTGTAATGGTTCAAATATTGCCCTATGTATATGTGTTGTTCTTCATAGTTGCCTTGTTGGATTGGAGTCTTTTGTATAGGCTTGATCCTAAGTGTGAGGGTAACATGCTTGTCTTTGTAGGGTGATGATGTGGGTTTGATTGACCTAGAAGTTACCTTACTGTAATGTTCAAGGAAAAGAAAGAGACCTTATGGCTAGGTACCTCTGTTGTTTTCCCCTAAGTTTGTCATTACCCTTGGTAATTATGGTATAGTTGAGACTTTATGAGGTTGGGTAGTATGACCTAACTTGGGTGTTATGGATTTCCTTTTGGTGTTAGGCCTAAAGGGATGGTTATGATTGAGTTAGTAGAATCCTTGATGTGAGATTTGGAGTGAAAACCTCAATGATGTTAAACCTTCTTGTGTGAGGAGTATAAAAGGTTAGTTTTGACTTGCCTTGACCTTGGTGTGTAAGGGGCTGAGGTGAATAGGCATACCCGAAGTGGGGGATATAGTGCCTAGATGATATGATTTTATATACCTTTGATCTCCCTAGGCTAAGTTACTGTAATTCCTTTTAGGTTTGAAATCACTTTTAAGTGATGATGATGAAGGTTGATAAGCTAAGATCCTCTTGAGGTTGGTTTAAGTTTCTCTTAATTGGGTTTACCCTAAGTGGGGGATGGTGATGGAGTAGTAAGGTTGTAGATATTTCTATCTTGTCCTTTTATTCTTACTTGAGCTTGAAACTAATGAATTCTTAGTAAGCTTATTCATGATAGGAGTCTTGCATAAAGTATGAATTTCATGACCTTCATATGTTTTGTATGTCTTGATTGACACTATATTAAGGATATTTTTAAGATTCTAAAGTGCAAGAAAAAAGAATTTTGATCAAATACATGTTTTCTCATGTTGATTGTGCATCTTGATATGATCGTTGTGCATTTAACTTCATGAGATAAGGTAAGAAACATGGTTTTAGTCATTTTTATGTGTAATGTTTAGCCTTATAATGAAAAATTGAGCCTTTTAAAAATGAAAATGTTGAGTCTCTTGAAAATTTTGTGACTTTTATGGTTTGGAAAGCATGATTGTAGGCTCACTCTTGAAAAGTGAAGGCATGTTTAGCTAAGTGTCCTTGTGTGTGCCTATAAATTATGTTATTTTCCCAAATTGATGCTTGCCTATGAAGTCTAGTGATATACTAGAAATTGAAATGTTGTGAAATGACTTACTATTGTTGTGATGTGTGTGGTGTGAATTACCATTTAGACTTCATTAGGAAGAATGTTTGAGCATGCTTTGGTAAAAAGTTGAGAAATTTCATTTAAAATGAACAGACCTTTGTGCCTTGCTTGGATATGAACTCATGAGGCATGTAAATGTGTTGAGGAGAAGGACATTCCTCCCTAAAACATAACTAAGCATTCTATGGTTGAGTATGACCACCATGGCATTAAGCCTAAATAATAAGAATCCATTGTCAACCTATCACACTCAAATATATGTACATTAAAGTATGAGTGCCTAATTGTTTCTTGAGTATTGTCGAATGTGCCTAAGTGTGATCTTACATGATGAGCTCTAAATGAAATGAAGTGTAATGACCATGTTATGATTAGGAGAAGGATGTTCCTCCTATGAACATGAGTGAGTAAAGTGTGGCTTGCTTGTGTTGCATGAAGTTCTATGTGGTTTGCAGTTGTGTTCTTTGTAAGTTTCGTGCATTGACTTCTATGTTATGATGTTATGAATTATTTGAGCTGCTCTATGAGTAATTGAAGTTCTTGTTGTTATAAAAGTGTCTCAAGTGTCATTCGAGGATGAATCTTCCCAAGTGGGGGATATTGTAAGACCCCAAAATGAGTTAGGGTGTCTAGAGACTCACATGTGCTTATAAGCTTGTTAACATGTTAATTAAGTGTTTTAAAGTATGTATGATTTATTTGAAGTCATTTGGAAGTGAAACGTCCAAGAACGTCCACGACGTTCGAAAGTTAGTCCTTAAGACGTGCATGTGTGTCATGGTATGTCTTGACATGTTTTACGTTTTCTTTTTTGTTGAAACTGTTATGGAAGGTCTTTAACATGTTAAAAAGTATATTAAAGTTGTAAACGTCCGGGTACGACTTCCCAAGGACCCACAAAAGGCCCTCAAAGAGGACCCAAAGGCTGTCGAGACACTGCCTTGGCAGTGTCAATCGACAGAGCCAAAGTACGGCCAGTAGTCTATCCTACGCTTGTCGATGGTGAGGCGTCGTCCAATACATAGACTGGTGAAGGCGAAAAAGGAAAATTCTTAGAACCAAACGACGGCATGCAGTACGGTCCGTTGGTGGACATACTAGGTGTCGTTTGAGACTTTTGATGCAACCTGCAGTTAACTGCCACGCGTGCTGTCTCATTAAGGGGTGAATGGTAAATTCACCCCACGTCCTTACCTGAACCTAGGTTTTTATGTGGTTATTTTTGGGTGTATTTAGTTGGTAAAGAACGTGACAACCCCATTCCCAATTCATTATTCAAAGTTAGACTTCCCTCTCCCAATATATCTTTTCTAGAAACCTCCATGAGAGATAAAGCTCCAGGTCAGCTTGTAGATGGGATTTCCATGGGTTCTTCACCAAGTTTTTGTGGTTCCTTAATTTAAAAAAGGCATTGTGATCCTTCATCTCTAGATAATCATCCATATAGAGAGTTCCTTTTAAAGTATTCATAGAGAAAATATGATCAAACTTCTTATCTTTCAATCTAACCATGGGTTCTTTCTAAAAACGTTTTCAAATGCATTCTCATGATTAATTGATGTTAATTTATTGATTATGATGTGAATTTCAATCCAATTGCATGATGAACCCATGCCTCCTTCAAATTCTTGTTTTAAGCCATGTATTGGTTATCATGATATTGTTATTAGGAGGATTATAACGTGATTCAAGTATGTTAAATGATTGTTATCTACTACCTATCATGTATATATATTATGAATTATATTTAATGGATCCAATGTGGATCAAAGCTTTATGGTTTGAATGAGATTTGCCTATAATTTTCCTATCTTCTGTAGATTTCTAAGTAAGTTCAATATATCTCGATTCTATGGTAAATCGAAGTAGGAGTTTGTTAGTTTATGATCTCTTTAGCTACTTCCTTATATTGATTTTACTGATGAATTGAGTGTATTGATAATTAACGATCAAACATGGAAGATTGGTAAGTGATCTATGTTTCTCTACCCTCTATCGAATTGGTGAAGTAATGTACATGTTGGTATCATGATCTTGTTGATATTTATGCATGATTTCGTCTATGTTAATGTACATTTAGCTACTGCCCTAGATTGATAATATCGATGGATTTTTAGTATTTATCAAAGATGATCAAAGGTTGATGAATTGGTAAGGTCTACTCTTCTCCTTTACTTTCGTATCGTATTGATAGTAGAATTGGCGTTGTATGGCATTGTGTGGTATGATCCCCTTATGATGGCGGTGCTTACTTCATTGACTATATATATGTGATATGATCATGGCCTTGAAGGCAATTGTATTATGAATGTGTGCTGGTGATGATCACCCAATGTGAAGCTTATGCCTAGCTTCCAATTCTAGTTGTGATCTAGGTTATGTTGTTAATGTATGAGCTTGTGAATGAGTATGTTAGGGTTATGTATAGGTGCTTCCATTGATGAAGTAATGGTTATTAATGTCCCTTACCTATGTACCCCTATGTGAATGTGTGAATAGATAAGGTCATGAGTCTTAAGTATAATATGAAGTTAGCTTGTCTCCTATGCTAAATTGTGTTGTGTGATCTATGCTTGGTTGTGCATTTTGGTCCTAAGAGGGTGGATGACTAAATGTGTTGTTGATAGCCATTAGTTGATCATGTTGACCAATGTACACAAACTCACACATTATGCATGCTTACAAGTAGTATAAGTTCATGGTGTCTAAATGAAAGGGTATTCTTATATGCACTAATGTCTACTACTATGCATGTAAAGCTTATGTCTATGAAAGTATGTTATGTATCCCTTAACTAGGATGACTTGATAGGTGTACTAGTATAGGCTAGGGTATGGGACCTTGTCCATGCATATAACATGTGTTCCATAGTTCATAGGTTTGGTTTCTATGTACATGAATATGAATGCATGGTTATGTTACGAATGTGCATGGTGTCTTAATGTGTTTATATGATTGCTCATATAGTTACACCTAATACATTTATGCATTAATGTATGAACATGTGTGGCCTTAAAGTGTTATGTGAATGGTTTGCTCACATATATGTATACACACACATGTATTATGATGATCTAGTCAATAAAAGGGCACTTAGAAGGTGTTCCCAAGAGTACCCTAAACTGAATGGTGCTTGAATATCCTATGTCCATGTGAAAGGGTTTCTCACATGATATAGGTTGATTAATTCTCATCTATGACCTATGAGCTAAGAATATGAGGAGTCAATCTCCTAAAGCCTATGTTTATAAAATAATGTTTATAAAGGCTTTCAATAAAGGGAACTAAGCTTAGTACCGAGTGAACTTGAAGATGAGGTTTGTCCCTTCACATTGTAGGAAGGTAGGTCACCATAATCCTCGTGAGATGGTTAGACTCATAGCCAAAATGGCATAGAGTGATATTTCAATGAGTGGATAACTACAATACCTCAATAGGCATAAAGAGGGTTTCCACATATAAGCCTACAAGTTCCATAACTATGCTTGCCATATAGGATCTAGCAAGTGATCTCACTTAGTATGCTAGCATGTGTTAATGTTCTACCTTGGCTAGGTAAGAGCACCTTCCCTTGGCGTAAGTCTCTACAACACCAAATTCCATGTTTAGCACCGGCGGTCTTAGTTTCGGTTAAGGCTATAATTTCCATAAAGTAAAATGGAAAATGGAAGTAAATAACTAGGACCCTAACTAGGATGACCTAAGGGAAGTTTCTTAAGATAGGTAAGAGTAATGAACTTACCTATGCATTGCATAAGTAGCTTTTGAGGAAAGTTCTTGGAAGGAGTTCTAAGGTGTATGACTATGTTTATGTTCCTTAAGAATGACTTCTTAGTATTTTCTACTTTTTGTGATGAAACGCACGGTATGAGTCTATATGATGTGGTATTGTCCTTATATGCGTAATGTTGGGCTTAATGACTATATGATGAAGGTCTTGCTAGGCATGAATGAAGTTGTCTATGTTCGTCATGTTAATGTATGAAGTGAATGTCATGACTTGTGGTCTAATGATAGGTTTACTAAGTATGTGTGAAGTTATGGGTCTACACATGTACATTGCACTAGTAGACTTAGATTGGGATTCTGAGTAAGGTCTTATAATGTTTTATGTGAAGTAAAAATTGTATATGTGCATAATGACTAGAGTTTACTGTAATGTCTTTATGGTCTTGACTTGAATGTGTCTTGTGGTGTGATATACTTCTATGATTGTATGTGTTGGCTTATGTAGGTTGTATGTATGATTTCTTTGTAGCCTTAAAGTGATGCATTGCACCAAGTATCACTAGAGGGGTATTTGGGAAGTTAAGATATTAAAAGAAAGGAAACTTACTGTAAAAAGAAAATAGGTTACTGTAATATGCTTTAAATGTGATTTAAATGCAATGTGTGATTTTATATTATGTATGACCATTTAATATTCCTACATGAAGTATGTGAATTGTATAAATTCTATTGTATAAAAGTTTTTTGAGATTTTAACAAAAAGACATAATGCATGGTTTCATGTAAACTATCCCTTTTTAATGCATGTTTTTGCATGGTTGTCATACTTGGTGCATTCTTGTACTAACTCCATTCTTCACTACCTCATACACAAAGTGTAGGTTATGGATGCTTAAAGGTTGTATATATGGTGAGGAGCTTGTTATGTGCTTCCCAAGCTCAAGGAAAAGGGATCCTTAAGTTCAAGGATTTCCTATGTCATTGTTTTAAGTAAAGTTTGTAATAGCTTAGTTAATGACTTATGTTGTAAGGGTCTTGTCCCTAATGTATATTAATGATGTTGAGTCTAAGATGGAAAAGAGACTTAGAGTCTAACTATGTAAATACGATATTTTATATGTATATATTGAAAGTGATGTTCTAACATATGATGTGCTATAAATTTTTTAAATTTTCCGCTAAATTTACCTATGAAAATGCGATGAATGATAACTATGGGATTTTATAAGACCTCCGGGAGGTCAAGTACGCCATTTTACTTCTAGGGGTTGCTCCCCTGGATGTGACAGCCCCAAATGGAAGTTTTGGTCAATTTTGAAGGGTCCTCCACAAAGACCCTTAGGTTGGTCCTTGGGGAGTTGTACCCGGATGTTTCGACTCTAAACACACTCTAAGACTAGTTTGAAACCTCTCCACTAACTTTCATCAAATTCCAACTCCTAAAACCCCGTGAAATAGGCTAAGGCACACTAGCACCTACTTCACTAGTCTCCGGACGTCATGGACATTCGTTGACTTTTTGACTCTAAAACTGCCTAAATGGTTTACAAACATTATTTTATGTCTTATAACAATGTTTCAATCCTTGAATACTCATTTGAGGCTCTAGATTATGTCTTAGACTTTTGGAGTGTTACATTATCTCCCCTTAGGAACATTCGTCCCCGAATGACACTAATATCTCTTTATAGGGAAAGTATAGACTCAATACTAGCAGCCAAACGAAATCACATATAAAATAAACATGAGTTACAACGTAAATCAACATCACAACATGGCATTTACACATAACACTGAAACCACAACTTACCACATTTAAGAGCTCAACATCACAACATGAGGAAAGAGTCCAAGTTTTCTTCTATTGGCCTTCTAAGAATTCAATTGTCGAAACCTAAAATTTGTAGAAAACATAGATATATGGGTTAGTACACCACTTGTACTATGTATTAAAACACATGCACATAAAATATTGAAATCATGCTTAAAGGGACATTTGTTCAAAACATGCTAATTTACATTGAAAAGCCTTTATGCACATTCAAGAACACATATGAACCAATGAGAACATATTCATCAAGACAAGACCATATACAATACAAGACCAAAATTCTCAAGTAAAGTCAAGTTAGCATGTGTAGTAGCATATTAGAGCACATAATCCAAAACAACTCCAACATCATGTCATAACAACAAGGAATGTACAAGAGTTCATAACATTACTACATATGCAAGACCATCACTCAAAACCCATTACCAATCTTACATGTGCAATGATCAAGTGAAGTCCCATAACCCCACACAACCAAGTAAACCAAATAAAGGATCACAAGTAATGTCTAACTTCATATAACATAGCATCATGAGTAGTCATCATCATATTTAGAAACATAGACCAATAACATGTTGATAAGTAAAATTGACATCACATAATTCATCAACATATAGATTCAACATTAGCATATCATTCGAGTCATAAAAGCATAAAAACATCCTCCCAAGACTTTCTTCAAGGCCAACTAGTGAAATGCATATGTAGAGTACCATACCCCTTCCTATACTAAGGTGAACCCCTTAAGTCATCCTAGTTAGAGTTCACATTATTACATTCATTTTAATTTAGGTAACAATTGCCTTAACCAACATAGAACGCATGAGCTAAATATGGAATCCGGTGTCATGAAACCCTACACCGAAAGAAGGTGGACTACCTGTAAAGGTAGTACCAAAACATTAACATAGCATTCTGGGTGGATCTACTATCTAGTATTCCTATGGGAAAAAAATAGTTCAAGAACTAGGAGACATATGTTGGACTCTCTTTATGCACAATTTAATTCTAGTCACTATCTCATGGGACCCCTTGGTGAATCTCCCTTCTATGGGAGAGTCATCTCCTCTCATTGTCATGTTCACTCGGTGCTAAGCTAAAGTTACTTTTTAGATGTCTTTAAGCCTTTATTAATCATCATAGCTTGGTATAGGTCATAGAGGACTAACTCCTTGTATATCATCATCATTAGCTTATTAGGAATTGCATGAGAATGTACTTTCATTGCAACCCACATATGTAAGAGTAAACACATTATCATCATCATGTCATAGTAAGGAACATAAGTGATTCATCACCAACCTTATATCATTACATATGAATCATAATCTCACAATCCATATAATCAATACATTTCAATCACTTTCATCATACCATCACCTATATAACCTATTCACAAAAACCACTTCAATTGAATACCATAATCAAGTAAAAGTCATCACAATTGAAGTAATGATTCTATATTATATGTCTTACCAATTCACCTTCACAAGACTTCATACATGGTCTTACTATCAACCAACCATATTCATCCAATAATAGACTTAATCACATAACATAATTGTAGTTAACACAAGAACTAAGTCAATTGCATCATATCTATTAAACTCAAGATCAATTCATAACCTAGGGTTAGGGAAATAGGGTCAATTCATGATCTCTTTCATAGAACTAGGTCAAACATTAAGGACTACCCTAATTCAGCTATAATCAATAATAATTCATCCATAATAGTCAAAAGAAATCAAGAACATTACAATTTTAAAGATCAGTTTTGTATTAGGAATGAAACCCATCATTTTATCATCTTTTATAAATCAATTTGAAAGAACCCTTTGGGGAAAGTTGTAACACCCTAAAACGAACTAAGGTGAACTAGAGCTTCGTTGTTGTTTCTGGAGTTAAATATTTTTATAAAATGAGTTATATTAGTGTAATTAGGCAGTGTGTGAAGTTTGGTTAAGTTTGGAGGTCAAACGTCCAAGAAGGTCCATGACGTTCAGAAGATATGCCTTTGATAGTACTTGTGTGTTTTGGTGTGTTTGAGCGAGTTTTTCGTGTTCGTTTTGTTTGAAATTGGTGTGGGATGTTCCTATGACCTAGAAGACTATTATTAGGGGTTTAAATTTCAGGTAAGACCCCACCTAGGACCCACAAGGGACCCTAGGGAAGGGCCCAAGACAAGGACCCAAAACTGACTTCGCAGTGTCCACCAACGAGGGCAAACGACGGCCAGTGGTCCAACCAACGGCCCGTCAACTTGCCCCGTCGTTTGGAACTGCAAGGTAGTATATCCATGACCCAAATTAAGCTAAGTATCAACCCACACAACCCCACAAACGTACCATTAATGGACAGACGGTCAGTTGGTTGCATCCGTCGATGAAAGGCTGTCCAAAAGCTGCTTTTCCTCTAATGACTTGAGGTGCTTGGTAAATTCACCCCAAGTATTTTATGAACCTAGGAAGTCAATTTTAGGGTTATTTAGGTATATTAAATAGTTCCAAACCCTAAGACTTAATTTTAGACCTCATTTTTCGTAAAACCCAAAACCCCTCTCTCTTAGAACTCTCTCTAAACTCCATAGAAGCTAGAAGTCAAGAAGGAGCTAAGAGGGCTGTTGGTGGTCGAGTTATTCATCAAAATAATTGGGTTTTATTCTTCTTAGGTATGGTATCCATCCTTTAACTCTCTTCCATTAAAGGAGTCACTTCTAATGAAATTTCAAAAAGGGTTTCCAACCCTAGTTTCTTCTATATTCAACTCTAAATATGGATCTTACATGAAAACGTTTTGAATGAGTTAAAAATGATGTTTCTAATGTTAGTTGATTATTTTAATTCTAAAATTTCAATGAAAATATGTTAAATATTTTTATCAAATTTTGGATTAAGAAATGGGTCAAATGAGCATAAGGTTGTAGTCTTTGAGCTTTGGTTTCTTATGGTTGATATTGTTGTTTAGATACTGCCCTAGGGGCTATATTATGATGAAATTTTGAGTAAAATTTTATAGGTTGTGGGAGCTTGGAATAAAGGGTATGTTGGTTATATTGCTTAGTTTTAATTATGAAATGCTATTGAGTGGTATGGTCCACCTTCTTGGTGGCGGTGTTCACTTGAATTGTATGAATGTGTAGTTACTTGTGTATTGTGAATGAGGCCACAAAGACATATTATGTGAAGAAAGATGGAAATGAAGTTAATCTTGTTAATGTGTTTTATGAAGCTTGTTATGAAAATTATGCTAAGGATTATGTCCAAATGACTTGTATGATTATGTGTAGCATGTTAAAGTGTGTGATGTAATGAATGAAGGTCTAAGCAACTGCAGAATGAAATGTAAATGAAATGATTCTTATGTGCAAGGTCTGTTCACATGTACACACATTCACACTTGAATGAATGAATGAAGATAAGTTATGTAAAAAGGGGAGTTTTGGGGTGAACACTCTTCGTGAGTTGAGATGAAGTGTTTAGTAGCAACCTCACTACATCCTAAGATCTTTCTAAGATATAGGTTAGAGGATGAATTTAATTCGTGAGTTGAGATGTGGTTTTCATTAGTTATTCTTAACATATAGTTTATAATGTTGAGAATTCGTGGGGAGTTATGTCTAGCACTAAGAGGATATGAAGAAGGGGTGGTTCCACTTAGTGAGTTGAGATGCTATATTCCAATGTACCTCTTGAGATGAATACTCCTCGTTAGCAGATAATGAGTTACTTAGTAGCAATCTCCTTATCCCTTAACTATGCGCCCGCATAAGTGTAGTTATTGGGAAAAGCTAAAAGTAAGATCTCACTCTAGGCAAGTGAGGGACGCTTCTCCGATAAGGAAAGTATCGGGATTCCATGTCTATCTTTCATGGTCTATGCCGGTTCAGCTAACCCCTACAAAAGTAATGAAAGTGCTATGTCTTCTAAAAGAGTGTGCTACTTAGGGTAGGTAGTGGATAGGTCGTTATCTATCCATTGCACTAGGTAGGCATTCCGAAAGGGAAGTCTTGGTGAGTCTTATATGAATTGAATGAACTAAGTTTTCTAAAAGAACGTCCTACTTAGGGTAAGGGTGGTATGGGACGCTATATATCCATTGCACTAAGTAGACATTCAGAAAGGGGAGTCTTGGTGCCAAGCCTTCTAAATTAGTGTACTACTTAGGGTAGGTGGTGGAATGGGACGCCATATACTCATTGCACTAAGTAGGCGTTCCTAAAGGGAAGTCTTGGTGTATTGTTTGACTGTTCTTCTAATGTCTTGTTATTGTGTGGTGACTTGTTCTCCCGAGTGGAGTAAGCCTATGGTGGGTAGTCTTAAGGATCTCCTTGGTGTGCATTGAAGGAGGTGTGTGGGCGTTTCCTTCACGTCTTACATCGGAGAGTCTTAGGATAACCTCGGTTAGGGAAACTCCTACTGAAATGAGTTTACTTCCTCTTCGCAATACCATGGAAGTTCACTGTTTTGGAAATAGGATCGTTCACTTTAATGATGAAGGAACTTACTGTAAAAATTGGGTACTTCAGTGTAAAATGATTCTTTTTGCTAAAATTATGGAAATCCTTCTCTAAGTGTTAAATGATGGTTCTTATGTTGTTTTGCTTCTAAATTCTTGAATGTTTCACTTATTTGGCATGAAATCTTGTTTATACTAAAATGTCCTTTTTACATGTTTTTGCATATGCCATACTTAGTACATTGTTTTGTACTAATCTGATACTTTTCTATACTCTATAAGTATAGGTTTTGTAAGCAACGTTGAAGTCTAGAAGGCAAAGCTTGGTAAAGATTCTCTCAAGACTAAGTATGTCCTCATATATTCGAGGGCATAGTTCTATTTTCTTTGTTTTCTCTATTTAAAGACTTATTATTTATTTATTTTAAATGTAAAGGACCATGTCCCTAAGATTATTTATGTCATGTCTTAAGTTGGCTTTTGAAGACGAGATTATTCCTTAGCTTAATGAAATATATTTTTTTTATTAATTTATTTGTGAAAAGTTTTAAATTCCACGCTACTTTTCATGTCTTATGCAATGAATTATAGTTAAAGTGCTTGTACAAGACCCAAAGGGTCAAGTATGCCCTGTCATGACCAAAGGGTTTGCCCTAACTTCTAGGGGGTACTTGAGGGTCGTGACAGACTTGGTATCAGAGCATAAGGTTATGGGAAATAGTTTAGGCTCTAAAAGTCTCACAAGCCACATCTAGTAGAGTCTTGGTCATTGGTGTGAGTCCCGACAAATCCATGGACAAGAGGCTATAAGATGATAGAAGTTTCACTTTCTTCTCTATTTTAATGTCGTGCCTTAGAGTTGAGTTCTATAAGATGTCTTTTCTCAACCTCTTTTATGTGTGTTTATAGGACATGAATACGAGGAGATCAACCGCTAGAAGGGAGGAGGGAGGTGTAGCTAATGAGAGGACCCCTTCCCGTGTTGACCAAGTTCCTATTGTTGGCCTAGAAGGAGAGAATGAGGAGGTTCCCCTTCAAGAACCTCAAGTGCCTCCGGAACCTCAAGAGCCTCAAGTGCCCCAAGTGTCTCCTATGCCTGAAGCTCCTCTGGTTGAAGGAGATATGACTAATGCGGAGTTGAGGGCTGCCCTAATAAACTTGACCCAACTCATGACGGCTCAAGATCATGTCGTCAATAATCACTTTGTTGCCCAAGATAATCAAGGAGTTGGACCTCAACCTAATGCCATTACTCCCGCTTCTAGAATTCGGGATTTCATGAGGATGAACCCTCCAAATTTTCATGGCACTAAGGTTGATGAAGATCCAAAATTTTTCATTGATCAGGTGTTCAAAGTGGTAGATGCTATGGGTGTGACCCCTAGGGAGAAAGCGGAGTTTGCCGCTTACCAACTCAAGGATGTGGCTCAAATGTGGTTTGAGAAATAGAGGGGTGAAAGACCCTTAGGATATGGTCCGGTTGATTGGGAAGAGGTCAAAAAGGCTTTCCCAGATAGGTTCTTTACCCTAGAGTGGAGGGAGAACAAGATCGTTGAATTCATGAACCTTCGTCAAGGGGGAATAAGTGTGCAAGAGTACTCTATCAAATTCACCCAAGTATGCCCTAACCATGGTAGCCACCCTAGGGATAGGATGAACAAATTTGTGATGGGAGTGTTTAGCTTTGTGAAGAAAGAGTGTCGTACGACAATGCTTCTTAATGACATGGATATTTCTAGGCTCATGGTGTATGCACAACAAATCGAGGAGTCAAAAATTAGGGAGATAAAGAAAGAGGGTAAGAGGCCTATGTCAGATGATTCTAGTCATCAAAAACCTAAGAAGAGGTTCTATCACCAAGATTTTTCCACAGGAAACAAGGATAGGGTTCCAAATCATAATTCCCACGGTGGTGGCCATACTTTTGATAGAACTAGGTGTGCTACTTGTGGAAAGCAACATTTGGGTAAGTGCCTTTCCGTAACGGATGGTTGTTTTTGTTGTGGTAGTAAAGGCCACAAGATGAGGGACTGATCTAGCATCAAAGAAAGAGGGAAAGAGGTCAATCAAGCTCCTCAAAGTGGTCTAGATCCCAATCCTCCAAAGAACAATCATCCCTATGGGATGGGAGCTAGGAAGGATAACAAATCCGGAGTTGATAGTCCCGGTAAGTCTTAACTCTTTATGATTGTTGCTTTTATGTTATAAGATGAGTTTATATGGTTTTATATTTTGATATGATCATGCCTTCTTGATGTAATACTTAAAGAATGGATTTTTGAAATTTTAGCATGTTTCACTGTGTTACAGTGGTGTTCAGTATGAGATTTCACATTTTTTATTTTCCTTTTTGTCATGAATTGTGGCTCTAATGTGTGCAAAAGTTATTTATATGAGCATGTTTAATTTTGGAGAAGGTAGTTCCTCCATAAAGAAGGATAAGGGTGAGTTTTGAAATTTTGAAGTTGATGCAAAAGTTGCTTATTTTACAAGTGTGTGAAAGATTGAATTTGTGCTCCTTGATAGTTGGTGATTTGATTTTGAATGTTTGATCATGATTGTAATGTTCTTTTTTTTCTAATTGAGTCCTTGATGGTCGTAAAGTTTTAGTGTCATTCGAGGACGACTGTTATTCTATGTGGGGGAGAATGTAACACCCTAAAACGAACTAAGGTGAACTAGAGCTTTGTGATTATTTCTTGAGTTAACTTTGTTATAAAATGAGTTATATTAGTGTCCTTAGGCAGTGTGTGAAGTTTGGTTAAGTTTGGAGGTCAAAACGTTCAAGAACGTCCATGATGTTCGGAAGATATGCCTTAGATAGTACTTGTGTGTCTTAGTGTGTTTGAGTGAGTTTTTCGTGTTTGTTTTGTTTGAAATTTGTGTGGGATGTTCCTAAGACCAAGACGACTATGTTTAGGGGTTTAAAGTTCAGGTACGACCTCACCTAGGACCCACAAGGGGCCCTAGAGAAGTGTCTAAGACAAGGACCACCAACGAGGGCAAACGACGGCTAGTGGTCCAACCAACGGCCCGTCGACTTTCCCCGTCGTTTGGACCTGCAAGGTAGGCTATCCAGGCCCCAAATGAAGCTAATTATAAACCCATAAAACCCCACAAACAGACAGTAGATGGACAGACGGTCTGTTGGTTGCATCCGTTGATGGAAGGCTGTCCAAAAGCTGCTTTTCCTATAATGACTTGAGGTGCTTGGTAAATTAACCCCAAGTCTTTTATGAACCTAGAAAGTAATTTTAGGGTTATTTAGGTATATTAAGGAGTTCCAAACCCTAAGACCTAATTTTAGACATCATTTTTCGTAAAACCCTAAACCCCTCTCTCTTAGAACTCTCTCTCAAACTCCATAGAAACTAGAAGTCAAGAAGGAGCTAGGAGGGATGTTGGTGGTCGAGTTGTTGATTAAAATCATTGGGTATTCTTCTACTTAAGGTATGTTATCCATCCTAGAACTCTCTTCCATTCAAGAAGTCACTTCTAATGGATTTTAAAAAAGGGTTTCCAACCCTAGTTTCTTCTATCTTCAACTCTAAATATGAGTCGTACATGAAAACGTTTTGAATGAGTTTAAAATCATGTTTCTAATGTTAGTTTATGATTTTAATTCTAAAACTTCAATGAAAACATGTTAAATCTTTTTATCAAATTTTGGCTTAAGGAATGGGTTAAATGAGCATAAGTTGGTAGTCTTTGAGCTTTGGTTTCTTATGGTTGATATTGTTGTTTAGCTACTGACCTAGGGGATATATTATGATGAAATGGTGAGTAAAATTTTATAGGTGGTGGAAGCTTGGATTAAAGGGTAAGTTGGTTATGTTGCTTAGTTTTAATTATGAAATGCTCTTGAGTGGTATGGTCCACCTTCTTGGTGGCGGTGTTTACTTGAATTGTATGAATGTGTAGTTACTTGTGTATTGTGAATGAGGACATGAAGAAGTATTATGTGAATAAATTTGGAAATGAAGTTAGTCTTGTTAATGTGTTTCATGATGCTTGTTATGAAAAGTATGCTAAGGATTATGTCCAAATGACTTATATGATTATGTGAAGCATGTTAAAGTGTGCCATGTGATGAATAAAGGTCTAAGCATGTATAGAATGAAATGTAAATGAAATGACGCTTATGTGCAAAATGTGTTCACATATGCACACACACTCACACTTGAATGAATGAATGAAGCTAAGTTATGTAAAAAGGGGAGTTTTGGGGTGAACACTCTTTGTGAGTTGAGATGAAGTGTTTAGTACCAACCTCACCACATCCTAAGAGATTTCTAAGATATGTTGGAGTATGAATGCCCTTCGTGAGTTGAGATGTGGTGTTCACAAGTTATCCTTAACCTATAGTTTATAATGTTGAGCATTCGTGGGGAGTTATGCCTAGCACCGAGATGATATGAAGAAGGGTTGGTTACACTTCGTGAGTTGAGATGTTGTATTCCAATGTACCACTTGATATGAGTATTCCTCGTTAGTAGAGAATGAGTTGCTTAGTAGAAATCTTCTTATCCCTTAAATATGCATCCACATAGGTGTAGCTATTGGGAAATCCATGTAAAAGCTAAAAGTAAGACCTCAGTCTAGGTAAGTGAGGGGACCCTTCTCCGATAAGGGAAGTATCGGGATTCCATGTCTAGATCTCATGGTCTATGTTGGTTAGGCTAACCCCCACAAAAGTAATGAAAGTGCTAAGTCTTGTAAAAGAGTGTGCTACTTAAGGTAGGTATTGGAATGGGACGTTATCTATTCATTGCACTAGGTAGGCATTCCGAAAGGGAAGTCTTGGTGAGTCTTATATGAATTGAATGAGCTAAGTCTTCTAAAAGAACGTACTACTTAGGGTAGGTGGTGGTATGGGATGCTATCAATTCATTCCACTAAGTAGACCTTCCGAAAGGGGAGTATTGGTGCCAAGCCTTCTAAATGAGTGTACTACTTAGGGTAGGTGGTGGAATGGGACGTCATCTACTTATTGCACTAAGTAGGCATTCCTAAAGGGAAGTCTTGGTTTGTTGTTTGAGTGTTCTTCTAATGTCTTCTTATTAAGTGGTGACTTGTTCTCCCAAGTGGAGTAAGCCTATGGTGGGTAGTCTTAAGGATCTACTTGGTGTGCATTGAAGGAGGTGTATGGGCGTTTCCTTCATGTCTTACCTCGGAGAGTCTTAGGATAACCTCGGTTAGGGAAACTCCTACTGAAATGATTTTACTTCCTCTTGGCAATACCTTGGGAGTTCACTGTAATGTTGAAGGAACTCACTGTAAAAATTTGTAAAATGCTTCTTTTGCTAAAATTATGGAAATCCTTCTCTAAATGTTAAATGATATTTCTTATGTTGTTTTGCTTCTAAATTCGTAAATGTTTTACTTATTTGGCATGAAAGCTTATTTAAACTAAAATGTCCCTTTTTACATGTTTTTGCATATGCCATACTTCGTATATTGTTTTGTACTATCCCCATACTTTTCTATACTCTATAAGTATAGGTTTTGGAAGCAAGGTTGAAGTATAGAAGACAAATCTTGGGAAAGATTCTCTCAAGACTAAGTATATCCTCATATATTCGAGGGCATAGTTCTATTTTCTCAGTTTTCTCTATTTAAAGACTTATTATGTATTTCTTTTAAATGTAAAGGGTCGTGTCCCTAAGATTATTTATGTCATGTGTTATATTGGATTGTGAAGACGAGATTATTCATTAGCTTTTATAAAAGATATTCCTTTTATTAATTTATTCATGAAAAGTTTAAATTCCGCACTAGTTTTCATGTCTCATGCAAAGAATGATAGTTAAAGGGCTTGTACAAGACCCCAAAGGATCAAGTACGCCCTGTCATGAACCAAGGGTTCTCCCTAACTTCTATAGGGTACTTGAGGGTCGTGATACAAGGAGTTCCAAAGGTGAAGAGTTCCCATACCTTGTTAATCCTGAAGATCGATGGAGGAAAGTTAAGTTCTTGCTGCCCTAGAACCCTTTGACCTTGGTCTTCTAAGGTGTCTTCTTTGGGCAGAGAGAAAGTAGAGAGAAGGAAGAGAATTTCAGTTTGGGAATTGTGGGTGTTGGGTTGATTTCATTTGGATTAGGTCTTTATATAGGTCCTTAATTAACTTAATTAGACATCCCTTAAACATTAATAAACAATCTAACCAACTAAATAATTAAATGAACCCACTTAAACTCAACAGTGAAATTAAAGACCTGACCTACGAGACCCCGACCTACGGTCCGTATGTCAGTCGATGCTTGCTTCCCCCACCGTCCTGCTCATCCCTCGATGTTGTCAGAGACTTATTCCTGGACTTTCCTCAGAAATTTGGCTAACTGTTCAATGAAGGAGCCATCGACAGAGCGTCGCCCAATCGACGGCTCGTCGATTGACTCGTCAATGGGCACTGCCCAAAATGGCAAATTTGGTCAATTTGGAAGGGTCCTCCTGAAGGACTCTTAGGGTTGTCCTTATGGAGTCGTACCCGGATGTTTTGACCCTAAAAACACTCTAACAATAGTATGACACCTTTCCACCAACTTTCATCAAATTCTGACTCCTAAAACCCCGTGAAATAGGCTAAGGCGCACTAGCACGTACTTCACTAGTCTCCGAACTTCATGGACGTTCCTTTACGTCTTGACTTTAAAACTTCCTAAATTTTGTATAAACATTATTTCATGTCTTTTAACAGTGTTTCAATCCTTGTATACTTATGTGAGGCTCTCAATTAGGTCATAGAGTTTCGGAGTGTTACATCAATTGATTACGAATTGTTGGGAATTGATCAAGGATGATCATTAGTTTTGAGATTTGGTAAGTTGACATATTTTCCTCTATTTAGCATACAATGTATATTGAATTGTGATTATTGGTATGGTCCACTTATTTTGGCAGTTTTTACATTCTTGTACATGTTTATGTGTTATGATCATGGCCTTTAAGTCATTAGATGCAACATGAATTGATATGATGATTTCAATGTTTAAGAAGTTGAAGGATGTAACCTTGAATCTAGTGTCATGTCTTAGTGAATTAATGTTATGTGGAGTTCTTTGTATAGTCTTCCACACTAGTTGTATGATTTAGGTGTGTGGATGATGTTGTGTATATGTGATGATCATGATAGTGTTAGGTGTTGTCTAGATGGCTAATGATGATGAATAATCTTATAGCATGACCATACCTATATGAACCCTATATGAATGTGTGATCAAAGTATGTTAGGATTCTTCTATTTTAATGATTGAATATGTTATTGTCTCTTATGATGTAATGTGAGTGTGTGTAGTCTATAGTCTTTAATACACTATATTTGTGTATGACATGAGACTTGAGGAATGGTGTACATGTGTTGTGGTCTTTAGAGGGTGGTTTACTCAAGGTTATTTATATCCATTATGTGATCATTTTGACAAATGCACACTCACACACTTCATGTATGTCTATGAATAGGATAGATTCATGATTACCAAGGAAAGGGTAGTTCTGCTATGCATCATTACCTATTTCTATGCATGTGAAGTATATGATTAGTGAAGTTATGAACATGCATGTCTAGAGGTGTTTATGTGAAGGTAGATCTCACATTGTATGTGTCACACCCCGAAAGCGCACCTTAGAAGACATGGCACTCTAGGAGCGTGACTCGGCGTACTTGACCTCTCGTAGGTCTTGTACAAGACCTTAGACATTATTCATTGCATAATATATTAAAACATCTTTTAGATAAAATGATAGAATATACTAAATCTCAACATATTCCAACCTTAGACTCAAGAATACTTGGGACACGGCCCATACAATTAAAATATAGGAATACTTAATTACAATACTTTGAATAAATGAAATCTAAAGATAGTAAAATCCTCGAATCAAGTGAGGACATACCCCAACTTTGCTTGAAAGAGTCATAGTTTCCATGCTTTGCTAAGAGACGTCTCTGACCTTCGACCTACAACTTTAGATATAGACAAAATGTATGGAATTAGTACAATGCATGTACTAAGTATGTCATAATGCATAAAATCATGATAAAAGGGACATTTGTATAAAACATGCACTTTTGAGTAAAACTTCATAAATCAAGTATAAGATATCACATAAAATCAACATAAGCACATCCAATCACATTCCACAATATAAAACTAAGAACACTTCAAAACACATACACATTAAACCCTTCTACCAAAGGTGATTCTAATTCTCACTTGAGTGAGTTATGAAGCGACCGCCCATATAATTCCTTAACACACACAAAACAGATCCTTTAGACTACCTAAGATAAGATGATTCACATTTAATTAATCAACTTTGCTATCTAGAGTTATTCTTAAGAATTCTCTAGGTAAGACATGAAGAGACCATTTTCGATGCCCCCTCCAAACCTTAACTAGGCAATCGTTAATGTTACCCTAGATAAGTACTTATTCATTAACATACATTCTAACTCAAGTCATTATCTTCTTTACTTCATTTAAGAGACATTAAACATGTAAGGAGATTCAAGTAATGGCCTTGGAGAAGACCTAGGTACTCACATACTAACATTTTCAAAGTGTAATTGTGCAATGTCTAGATAGCGCCCCATACCACTACCTAAACTTCATATAACTTCTACAATACTAGTAGGTATCCCATATTATAAGAATAGGCAATAACCGACATAGATCATACTAGATATGCTTGGAATCCGGATTCATAAACCTACTCTGATGGAGGGTGTTCTACTTACCAATGGTAGAACTAGGACACATCTCATGTAGGCACATGGTTAAGGAATATCGAGGGTTTCTTTGTTCAGTAATGTCAGCTTAAGAAGAGAAACTTCCCAAGCATACTCACTAAGGCTTACCTAAAATGGTCAAGAGGATAGCTCAATGATTTTACAATGGATAATTTCATGCCGTTCCAGCCAACCTACCCTATGTCCACCATTCACACAAGAAAGATACCATTACAGCTATAAATTCAAGGATATCATAACCTTCAATCTAGGATGAAGGTTCCACATAAAGGACCTTCATAACTATGTTCAAGGTCACATGTCAATCACACATAAAACACTAAGAAGCTTTATCATACTAAGTCAAGAATCCATATTTACATCTTACATGTATCAAGTAAGGGACACAAGTCTACGAAAACAAGACACTCACATGCTTCACCATATACCATATATCATATCATTCAAGAAGCATATAGGAACAAACAATGTCAACGATATGTTACCCTATTCACTACTATAGTATCATAAACCTAAGTCCACACAAGTGTCATACAATTCATTAAGAAGCATCATACTTCAACATCAAGTAATACACATAGCAACTTTACTATACCCTACTAGAGACACATATCATCAACTATAAGAACTCATGCTTTGACTTCACATATACATATATCATCAACGAGGCCACATTGTTTCACAAGTATTGCACATAAGCACCGCCACCATAAGTGGACCATACAAAACATCATCATTATCTAAGGCCTATACTACACAATATAGAGAAAGTTAGATCAACATACCATCAATCCAACCTCACAACTCCAATCCATAGCCAATTCAACCAACTCAATATACATAGGATCTTACAAATAGCCATAGTCACCAATTCAATTTAATAATAACAATATACAATGAATAAAAGATAGTACAATATGAATTGATAAAATTAGGGCAGCCTACTTACAATTCTAGCATGATTATTTCATAATCAATAGTCTAATAAAACTACACAAGACTTCAATAGCATAAAGACATAATCAAATCACCCATAAAATAGTCAAAACTAGAGTTTCATGAATTGCATTGGTTCATAGAGTTTTTATGTTAAAATCATCAAATTAACATCAATTCAATCAATATACATGTAACAACCCTAAAAATGAAATAGGTCAAACTAGAGATTCGCATGTGTTTCATGATTTAATAATGTATTAAAATAGTGTAGTTTAGCATTAGAAGTCAGTTTGTAAAGTTTGGGAGCGTTTGGAAGTCAAACGCCCAAGACGTCCGAAAATTAGTCAAAGTTGAACTAGTTTATCGTAGTGTTTTGTGGTGAAGTTTTGGTTGATGTGTTTAGAGTGAAATTGAGTTTCAATGGTTCCTATGCGTATAGGGATGTACCAAGTGTCTAAATGTCCGAGTACGACTCCTCGGGGACCACCCAAAGGCCCCCCAAGGAGGACCCAAACATGGGTAAAGATGTTGGCCAAGGCAGCGCGCAGGGGCAGGATTTTTAAGTCCACCTCGCGACGCGCCCTTGACATGAGGTGCACTACCTCAGAATTTTTGAGAGGTAAGAATCTGGAGCTTTCCTTGCGGCGCACAGCCAAGTCTCAGATTTGGCCGCGACGTTCTTAAGTCAAATTTAAAGTTGGAAAAGTGTCCAAATGGTGTGGGGGTCTTTTGGGAACTTTGAGTATCATTTGTGGACCGATTGAGGTCATCTTAAACCTCATTTCAGCCATGATTTCCAACCCTAAATATCAAATCAAATTTCTCTCCAAAACTCTTCCTCTCCAAAAACGTCTAGTAAAGAAGCTTCAAGCTCCAAGGAAGAGGACCAAGTTCTTCACATTTTCTTCACCATATTTTCGTGGGTTTCTTCATATTAAGGTATGGTAGTCATCCTTGAACCTTCTTTCATTCAAGGAACCCTTTCAAAGAGATTTCAAAAAGGATTTCAAACTTCAATCTTCTTTAGTTTTTGACTCTAAGTATGGGTGTTTGCATTAAAATGTTTTAATAGTTAAAATGGGTTGTTCTTAGTTTTAAATGATGTTTTTCATGTCAAAAACCCAATGGAATCATGTCTATTCTTTTATCGACTTTTGGCTTATGAAATGGTCTTTATGAGCATGATTATATAATGTTAAAGTTAGTGTTTCTTGGTGGTTTTATTGGGTTTTAACTACTGCCTTAAGGGATATTTCATGATGAATTATTCAATAAATTGTGAATAGATGATAATGGCTTGGATGAAGGGTAAGTTGTTCTATCTTGTTTAAGTTATTTTGAAATGTTGTTGAGTTGTATGGTCCACTTTTGGTGGCGGTTTTTACTTGAATTATATGAAGTTATATGAGTATTGTGAGAATGGCCTTGAAGGTAGGATATGTGAAGTGAAGTGATAATTTTGATATGTATAGGTATGGTATGTGTTGGAATGTTTATATGAGCATCTTGAAGGTTTATGCCTAAATGAAGTATGCATTTGATATGTGAAGTATGATAATGTGTGAATTATGATAACTGTGAGTTGAGCATGCATAGAAGTCAATGTTATGAATAGTGTTCATTATGTGAAATGTGTGATCACATGTGCTCACACACACGCTTGAATGCATGAATGAAATCAATGAATGAAAATGGGGGATTGTAGGGTAGACACTCTTCGTGAGTAGAGATGAAGTGTCTACACCATCCCTACTATTCCTAAGTATGAAAAAGTGGGATTTTGGGGTGAACACTCTTCGTGAGTTGAGATGAAGTGTTTAGTAGCAACCTCACTATTCCCGATGAGCTTTCCAAAGATAGGTTGGAGGTTGGATACCTTTCGTGAGTTGATAAAGGGTGTTCAATAGTATCTCCTAACATATAGTCAATGAATGTTTAAGACTCCGTGGGGGAGTTATTCTTAGCACCGAGAGGATTTGAAGAAGGGGTGGGTACACTTCGTGAGTAGAGATATTGTATTCAATGTACCTCTTGAGATGGGTGCTCCTCGTTAGTAGATAGTGAGTTACTTAGTAGCAATCTCCTTATCCCTTAACTATGCGCCCGCGTAGGTGTAGCTATTATAGAACCCATGTAAAGTCTAAATAATATGACCTACCTTAGGCAAGTAAGGATCCCTCATCCAGTAAGGGTAGTACCAGGATTCCATGTCAAGCTCTCATGGTCTATGTCGGTTAAAGATAGCCCCTACAAATGTATGTAAATGAACTAAGTCTTCTTAAGTGTGTACTACTTAGGGTAGGCGGTGGAATGGGACATTATCTATCCATTGCACAAGTAGACATTTGAAGGGAGTATTGGTGTGTCCTTATGAAATCTACGAATGGGTCATGATATGATGTAAATGAAAGTAATGTGACTTTATGTCTAATGTTAAGAAAGCATGTTCATGTTATGTCTTATATGATGAAACTTATGAATGATGAATGTAGTGTATCTAATCTCATGAAATCCTCAAGGAGCACATAATGGGGGTAGTAGTATGGGATGCTACTCTCACATTGCACCTTGTGTGACTTGTAAGTCCACTTGAGAGGGGTACTTATGTGAAGTTGTTAAATGCAAGTGTGTTTCTCTAGTGTCTTTAGTATGGAGTGTTGATTTGTAAATGAAATGAAGTAAGTGTATCCCTAGTAGTCTTAAGGATCTCTTGAGTAGGTAATGAGGAGGTTGTATGGGCGATCTCCTTATGTCTTACTTAAGGGAGACTTTGGACAACTTAGGATAGGAGTAGTTCATGTATGATTTTGGGTTCACTGTAAGTATGCTTTTCTGTTAAGAAAATGGATGTTTTGCCTTATGTGCTATATGATGGTTTTAAATGATGTCTTGTGACTTAATTCATGAAGGATTTTATCAAACTAGCATGACTTGTATGTTTCAACTAAATTCTCCCTTTTTGCATGATTTTGCATATGCCATACTTAGTACATGATTTGTACTAACCCCATACTTTTCTATACTCTATAAGTATAGGTTGGAAGCGAGTTGAAGGTTAGAAGGCAAGCTTGGGAAGTTGACTCTATCAAGACTTGGTATGTCCTCATATATTCGTGGACATAGTTTATGTTTCTTTTAGTTTCTTCTTTAAGACCTGTAAAGACTTATTAAGTTTTCTCTTTTAATGTAAAGGGCCGTGTCCCTAAGATACTTATGTCGTGTCTTAAGTTGGCTTGTGACAATGAGATTATCCTTAGTATTTATAAAAGATATTTTGTTTATTATAATGTATCATGAAGAGTTTAAATTTCCGCACTACTTTTCATGTCTTATGTAATGAATGATTGCTAAGAGGCTTGTGTAAGACCTTTGAAATGTCGAGCACGCCTTGTCACGGCCTAAGGTTTGCCCTAACTTCTAGGTGTACTTGCGGGTCATTACAATACAATGATTCAAAATGTTCTATGAGAGAACCCATGGCTAGATATCAAAATAGGACAATTTCATCTTTTGAAGGACTTTAGAAATCACTTTGAAGATTGACTCCTTCAAGAAAAGAGATTCATTATGAAAGCCATACATTAATTGTGAAGAAAATCCCACAAGTTCGATGGAGAAAAACTTGAAAAGGCTGTCTTCTTCCTTGTAGCTTCAGAGCTTCATCAATGGAGGTTTTTGGAGAGCAGACATGGAGAGGTTTTGTTTTGAGTTGAGGGTTTAGCTTTGAATGGTGATTGTAGGGGCTTACAAAGTCTCAATAACCCTCAATATGTCATCACAAAATTATCCAAAATACCCTTGAACTTTATGGACATTTTAACCAATTCAAATTTGACTTAAAAATGACGCGACCAAATCTGGGAGTTTACTGCGTCGCGGAAGAATTTTCAATTCTTGGTTCTGGAAATTTTGGGACAGAATGGTTCATGATGTCCACGTGTCACAGGGCAAAATTTTGAACATTTCAGTGCCAGCTGCGAGATGCGCAGCCACTGCCATTTCTTGGCTGGCGCGGCAGCTTGCATTGGGCATGTTTGGGTCCTCCTTGGGGACACTTAGGCTGGTGACCGGGGAGTCGTTCTCGGACGTTTCGACCCTTTACATGTCAGTCATGTATAGGAACCATCGATACTCAATTTCACTCTCAAACAATATCCCAAAACTCCTCTACAAAACACTACGACACACTAGTTCAATTTCAACTAGTTTCCAGACGTCTTGGACGTTCTTGGACGTTTGACCTCCAAATACTTCCAAATATTATATACATACTATAAACACTATTATTAACAATTTTAGGATTTTAAAAAATCATGACACACGTGTTAGGCTCTAGTATCACCTATGTCATTTTAGCGGTGTTACATTCTTCCCCACTTGGACAACATTCATCCTCGAATTACACTTGCATCATTATAGGGACTTTTCAAGAGATAAATAACTCAAGGATATAAGAATATAACCATACCTACAATACAAAACTCACATATAGGATGAATAGTAATTTAACATAATCAAGAGACTCAAACAACAACAAGAAAATAGAAACTATTCTACGACTCATTATGTAACAAGACTCACATTCATCATTTCAAATATAGGAAAACTTCTTATCCACACATTATAATGATTATATACATAAACTCTATACGCATTAAAACAATTTTCTACGTAAGAACAATTGAGTTTAAATTCAAAAATCCTTACAGTGAACTATCAAGACCTTACATTGAAACATGCTAAAGATTTTCAAAAATGCTACTCTTAAGCAACTTATGATGAAAGCATGACAATATGAGAGATAAGACCATATAAACTCATTTTACAACATAACTATAACTTCACAGAATGCACAAAGCAAGGAATCAATAAAATTCAATTCCAACAAGACTCCTAAACACAATGCAACATGCAACATGCTACTTTGACTTTCTAACTCTCAAGCTTGAATAGAATTGAAGAGAAGAGACAACTAGTCACAACTCCACTAATAACCATACTCCCCCACTTAGAAAGAACTCATAGCAACTACAAGTAGAAATCATAACTTACTAACATCATCTTCATCCGGCTTTCATCCCTTAGCCCGGAGGGCATAGAAGCAATTCCTCATTGGAGAACCACTATCCGAAACACTTGGAGTATCTTTCTTGGTATCCTTTCCCCTAGCTTCAATATCAGGACAATCCATCACCTTATGACCATCCTTACCAAAACCAAAGCAATTCTCGGTACCAACTAGGCATTTCCCATAGTGCTTCTTCCCACAAGTAGCATAAGTAGGCTTAACATCTTGAGAACCACTACCCTTCTCATGTTTGAACTTAGGATTCCTAGTTTTATCTTGAATTGGAGCCTTTTTATTGAACCTAGGTTGGTTTTGCTCACTTGGTCCACTCCTCTTCAAACTTCGAGAAATCCTACTAAGCTTGGACTCCTCAATGGATTGAGCATGTACCATAAGCCTACACAAATTCATGTCACCATGGAGCATGGCCGTACGACACTCTTCTTTCATGAGGTTTGCAACACCGGTCACAAACCTACTCATCTCATCCGTAGGGTTTGACACCAAGGATGTAGCATATCTAGACAACATAGTGAACTTCAAGGAATACTCTTCCACACTCATGTTCCCTTGATTAAGGTTAATGAAATCTTCAACCTTCACCTCCATCCTCTCACGGGGAAAGTAGTTTCCTAAGAAAGCCTCTTTAAACTTCTCTCATTCTATAGGACCCGACTGAACCAGCCTTTAACTTTCTATTGCGTGTACCACACTTGAGCAACCTCCCTCAATTGGTAAGAAACTAACTCCGCCTTCTCCCTAGAAGTAACCCTCATGTCACTGAACACCTTATAAACTGCATCCAAAAACTCTTGAGGATCCTCTCCCACCTTAGAGACAAGAAAGATAGGAGGATTAATCCTCACAAAATCTCTAAATCTAGAGGTCATACTACTCTCCATAGAATTCACTCTAGGTTCAACACCCCTATTCACATGAGTAGTCATGGCTCGGGCTAAAGAAAGTAGATCCTCTCTAATCTCCCCATTTGTCATGTCTGAGGGAACTAGAGGAACCTTATTACCTTCATCTCTAATATGGTCTTAAACACCTTCTGGAGGAATTTGATTATCTTCAGGAACTTGAACTCTTTGTGGATCTAGTCCACCTTGAAAAACTTCCTCTTGCACCCTTCCCTCTTCCAACCTTCTAGCGGCCATCCTTCTAGTAGTCATATTCTTATAAACACAAAGAAAAGTATTAAAAAAGACACTCATAACTTTTACTCCATGGCACGACACAAGAGTGGAGAAACAAGGGAAACTCTATCATCCTATAGCCTCTCGACCAAAGATGTGTTGCGACTCACACCGATGAATAAGACTCTACTAGACGTGGCTTTATGAGACTTTTTGATTCCTAAAACCACTTTCATAACCCATTCTGTGATACAAAGTTTTTCACACGCCGAGAGTACACCCTAGAAGACATGGCACTCTCGGAGCACGACTCACCGTACTTGACCTCTCGAAGGTCTTGTACAAGCCCTTAGACATCATTCATTGCATACATGTATAGAAATTAGTGTGGAATAAAAAAATTTCACATAAATAATATCTTAAGACATATATCATATAAAACGATAGAAAATACTAAGTCTCAACATATGCCAATCTTAGACTCAATAATACTTGGGATACGACGCATAAAATCGAAATATAGGAATACTTAGTCTATTACAATACTTTGAATAAATGAAATCTAAAGATAGTAATGTCCTCAAATCAAGTTAGGACATACCCCAACTTTTCTTGAAAGATTCCTAGTTTCTAAGCTTTGCTTCAAGACGCCTCTCACCTTCCACCTACAAAATTAGATATAGACAAAATGTATGGAATTAGTACAATGAATGTACTAAGTATGATATAATGCATAAAATCATGATAAAAAGAACATTTGTATAAAATATGCTCTTCTGAGAAAAACTTCATAAAGAAAGTATAAGAGATCACATTAAATCAACATAAGACTCTCCTACCAAAGGTGATTTTAAGGCTCACTTGAGTGAGTTATGAAGCGATCACTCATATAATCCCTTCACACACACTAAAGATATCCTTTAGACTACCTAAGATAAGATGATTCTCCTTATATTAATCAACTTTAATATCTAACATTATTCTTAAGACATCCCTAGGTAAGGCATGAAGAGACCATTCCTATGCCCCCTTCACACATTAACTATGCAATCCTTAAAGTTACCCTAGATATGTACTTATTCATTAACATACTTTCTAACTTAAGTCATTATCTTCATTAATTATTTTAAGAGACATTCAACATATAAGGACATTCAAGTAATGGTCTTCGAGAAGACATAGGGACTCACATACTAATGTCATCAAAGTCTAATCGTGCAATGTCTAGATATCGTCCCATACAACTACCTAAACTTCATAGAACTTCTCCAATACTAGTAGGTATCCCATATGATAAGAATATGCAACAACAAACATAGACCATACTAGCTATGCTTGGATTCCGTAATCATAAACCTACTCCGATGGAGGGTGTTCTACTTGCTAATGGTAGAACTAGGACACATACCATGTAGGCACATGGATAAGGAATATCGAGGGTTTCTTTATTCTCTAATATCATCTTAACTAGAGAAACTTCCCAAGCTTACTAACTGGGTGCTAGCCTTTGTTCTGATAGATTATTTCAATAAAGGAGCATATGAAGAGGTTCCATATCTAGTTCACAACCCAATAACATTACACTTTATCAAAGAAGGTCCACTAAAGCTACCTACAATGGTTAAGAGGATAGCTCAATGATTTTCCTAAGGATAATTTCCTGTCGTTCCAGCACACGAACCCTAAGTCCACCATTCAGACAAGAAGGATACCATTACGACTTTCAACTTCAAGGATATCATAACCTTCCATCTAAGTTGAAGGTTCCACATAAAGGACATTTTTAACAATATTAAGGTCACATGTCAATCACACATACAAGACTAAAAATCTTTATCATACTAAGTCAAGAATCCATATTCACATCTTACATGTATAATGTAAAGGACATAAATCTACGAAAACAAGAAACACACATGATTCACCATATCACATATATCATATCATTAAAGAAGCATATAGGAACAACTAATCTCATCTATAGGTCACCCCATTCACTACTATAGTATAATCAACCTAAGACATCACAAGTCTCATACAATTCATCAAGAAGCATCATACTTCAACATCAAGTAATACACATAGCAACATTACTATAGCCTACTAGAGACAAATATCATCAATTAGAAGAAGAACTCATGCTTTGACTTCACATATACGCATAAGTTATCAAGACCTTCAAAATACTTACATATTCCAGTTATAACATGATAAAACCATATTTCATAAAGTAATTTCGACGAGGCCACATTATTTCACAATTCATAAAGTAATGTCGACGAGGCCACATTGTTTCACAAGTATTGCACAAAAGCACCGCCACCATGAGTGGATCATACCAAACATCATCATTATCTAAGGACTATACTACACATTATAAAGAAATTTTGATCAACATACCATCAATCCAACCTCACAACTCCAATCCATAGACAATTCAACCAACTCAATATACAAAGGCTCTTACCAATAGTTATAGTCAACAATTAAATTTATATAATATACAATGAATCAAAGATACTAAAATATGAATTCACAAAATTAGGAAAGACTACTTACAAATCTAGCATGATTCTTTCATAATTAAAGAGCTCTAATAAAACTATAGAAGAATTCAACATCATAGTGACCTAATCAAATCACCCACAAAATAGTCAAAACTAGGTTTTCATGAATTGCATGGGTTCATAGAGTTTTTGGGTTAAAATCATAAAATTAACATCAATTCAATCAGTATTCAATGATTCAAAACGTTTTATACAGGAACCGATCGCTAAATATCAAAATAGGCAATTTCACCTTTTGTAAGACTTTGGAAATCACTTTGAAGATTGGCTCTTTCAAGAAAAGAGATTCAAGGATGAAATCCATACCTTAATTGTAAGAAAATCCCACAAGATGGAGGGACAAAAACTTAAAAAAGTTGTCTTCTTCCTTGGAGCTTCAAAGCTTCAACAATGGAGGTTTTTGGAGAGAAGAAATGGAGAGGTTTTGTTTTGAGTTGAGGGTTTAGATTTTCTTGGTGAGTTTAGGGGATTAAAAAGTCTCAATAACCATCAATAAGTCATCACCAAATTACTTAAAAGACCCCTGAGCTTAATGGACATTTTAATCAATTCAAATTTGACTTAAAAACGTCGCGACCAAATCTCAGAATTTACTGCGTGTCGCCGAGGCATTTTTGATTCTTGGTTCTGGAAAATTTTGGGAAACAACGTTTTGTAAAGTCCCCGTGTCGCAGCGAAAACTATTGCCCATATCAGTGCAAGCTGCACGACGCGAAGCCACTGCCATTTCTTGCCTAGCGCGGCAGCTTGCATTGGCCATGTTTGGGTCCTCCTTGGGTACCCTTAGGCTGGTCCCCGAGGCATCATTCTCCGACATTTCGACCCTATATATTTCATTCTATGTATAGGAACCATCGATACTCAATTTCACTCTAAAAAAATACCCCAAAACTCCTCTACAAAACACTACAACACACTAATTCAACTTTGACTAGTTTCCAGACGTCTTGGACGTTCTTAGACTATTGACCTCCAAACACTTCCAAGCTTTATATACTGCCTATAAACACTAGTATTAACAACTTTAGGAATGTAAAACATCATGACACACATGTTAGGATCTAGTTTCACCTAGGTCATTTTAGGGGTGTTACACTATGCACACACACATGATGTATGATCGTATGAATATGTGAAAGGACATTCTCATATGAAATAGGATTTATTGTCACGACTGGAATCTAGAACCCAGACGATACCGGCGTCGTTGACCTCTCAGAGGTCGCAGACAAGCCTACTTACGTCATTCTTACTTTACATAGGTTAATTTTAGCGGAAAATTTGAAACTTTTTGTTTCTAAAAATTGCTTACTAAACATTTCTAGTACATTCGTAATTTATTCACCATCAACCATCTAACATTAAGAGATAATCAAATAAACGAAATAGTTCAATAACATAATTTTATAATTGCCAAAATGGCACCATACATAGTCTGAATAAAATAAGAAAGAAACGTTAGTGGAACATGCTCCACTAGCTCAACTCCTAAACTAAGCTAGAAAATAAATAGTAGCATCCTCGAAAGCATGAGGACCTACCAAAAACCGGATGAATGCTGGACGTCCGGATAACTGCAGCGATGATCCTGTAGCTCTACCGTCCACCTGTGCCTACACCTAAAATAATAGAGTTTGTATAGGGTTAGTACACACTTGTACTAAGTATGGGTATATGCAAGCACACACCAAGGACATGCATGAGAAAGAATAGCTCTTTCCTAACAACATGATTTTTTGAAGTCAAGTCTGTGGACTTGCCAAATTGAGATTAGGAAAGGTAATGAACTTTCCAAATTTGGATTAAGAAAGTCAGTGAGCTTTCCAAATATGGATTAGGAAAGTCATGCCATGAGAGTAACATGCATCATCATACTTATCATATTGCACACATCACATAACATTTACACATATCACATATCATATTGCATATAGCACATAACATATTTCATATCATTCATTCATATGCCATGAGACCTTGGAATCATGGACTTAACACTAAGACTTTCCAAAATGAGGGCTCAACATATGGGACCTCAACTAGGGAGTCCTCATTAGCAAACACAGAGTCTGCTTCGTTCATTCATACGTACTCCTTTTCATTTCATTCATAGACTAGTGTAAACACCAGTTATACCTAGGATGTAGGTTAAGACTTTCATTAGGTTCGTTGTGCAATGACCAAGAATGACCTAATGTCATTACTTGAATCTAACTCACCTTTTGATTATCCTATCCTAACACCTTTGGTATCATTCATTTCGTTATGTGCATCATTTGAGGCTGGCCTCATTCATTCATTGGGAACTTTAACTTTAACCGACATAGATCATGTGAGCATCATGAAATCCAGTGTCTCCCCCACACCGAAAAGAGGTGGAATCACCGGCCAAAGTGATCCAATAACATGCTAGCGTACATGGGAATTTAACCCCGCCAGATCCCTATATTGGCAGTATAGGTTCAAAGACTAGGAGATATAAGGATACACATACCCGGCAAGCCGGACGGTCTCATCTCATGAGAGTTACGTGAACCTCCGCCCTTTCCGAAAGAAGGCATCACCGCTCATAGCTAGTCTATCGGTGCTCAGTATAAAGTTCCATTTCATTCATCTCATACGTTATGGAAGCTGAATTCTAGTATGAGGACATCATAGCTCATTGGATGATTTCTCATCTCATCATTCGTATTAAGTGTGTTAAGCTCAATACTCTCATTAGAGTGTTCATAGATACTGGTCTCTTCATTATCTTACACTCTCATAGGTGAGTACGTGTTGGTAACATTTACTTAGGCTCATTTGAGATTGCTCTCATCATTTACATTACCCTCATATCATGTTGTCACCACATTCATTATCATTAGCACCTTTGCTTTTTCATAGTTACTCAATTCTTATTATGTGAATGTTCATTTCATCATTTCATTGTTCATCTCATCATATGCCAATGCACTTGGACATTTAGTGTATTTACACTCATACTTAACCCTTCTAGGGTTCATCATTTCATTTCATACATCTTAGGTTCACTTATATTTGAATGTATATTAGACTTATGTGTCCATACATACAAGCCATGAGGCTTCATTCGTAGTTCATTAAGTGAGTCATACATTCCTAAGATTTTATAGTACAATATTTATGTATCTTGTATCTATGCCAAGATCTTGATTTCGATCTAAGTAGATGGCATTACTCTTGGATGATTTGTTCACGTATGACTTATGTATCAAACGGAAGTTTGGGCAAGGAATCCCAAGTCTTGAATCAATTGAATGTCCTTTACATTATTAATTGATTTCATTCTAATATTCATAATATTTTAACTCTAAGTCAAATCACAATATTTACATTGAAGGGTTACTTGTCTATTTAAAATTTTTCTTGCATTGGCCGATGGGTTGTGGGTTCAAGCCCCCACAACCCCATTTTCGTTTTTCTTTTATTTGTTTCGGTCCATGGGAGACTTTGGGACCCGGGTCGAGTCCCCTCAGCCACACTAAAATTCTCCTTTATTTTCCTTTCCCTTCCATTCGCTTAAGGCCGAGAGGTTGTGGGTTCGAACCCCCACAACCTCTTTATTTTATTCTCCCTTTTAAGAGTTGACTGATTGAGTTGACTGTGAGGTTGTGGGGTCGAATCCCCACAGCCTCATTTCATTTATTTTTATCTCCCTCATCCGCATAGAGGTCGTGGGTTCGATTCCCACGCCTCTCATATTTTTATTTTTTCCTTTTCTTTGGTTTCTAACCGAGAGGGTGTGGGTTCGAATCCCACCCCTCTCATTTCTTATTTTCTTTTTTTTTTCACACTTATTTCCCAGCCATGACACGGTTCGAATCCCCCTCACCATATAAATTTTTCTTCTTTAATTTTTTTTTGGGGGATTTTAAAGGGGTTAGGTCTCGGGTTCGACCCTCAATGACCTCACCTATTTTTCTTTATTTTTCTTAACATTCTAAACAACTTAAATTGGCAGAGATATATCAACATAATGCTGGAAATTTAAGGTAACTTCTTTACTCATTTTTATCTCCATTTGTTCGTGAATTTATAGAGCAATACATAGTACAATTGGTACATTCTTTAATACATTTTTTCTTCACGAATTCTTAACCAAGATGTTTACTCCTCAATTCAGCCACACTTCATGTCACATGAACATCACAATTTATTTCAATTGGCGTACATAAAACAACAAACATAACATTTTAGCCTACAATTTCAAGCCTCTAGGCCGAAACTCAACACATGCCATATATTTTTCTTAATTCGAACACACACATCGTTTGTCTTTCATAAA
>JAJJBR010002365.1:0-21594 GCA_022817965.1 Solanum lycopersicoides
CTTCTTATAACACATACCTATTTTCCCAGGATGGATCCGTTAAAATATATTTTCCAGAAAGCGATTCCGACCGGAAAGTTGGCTAAATGGCAAATGCTTTTGAGTGAATTTGGTATTGTGTATGTGACCCAGAAGGCGATAAAAGCACAAGTCTTAGCTGATCATATTACGGAATATCAAGTCGACGAAGAATATGAACTGCTCAAGACTTATTTCCCCAACGAAGAGGTATCCTTTGTGGGTGAAGATATTTCTGAAGCATACCCTGGTTAGAGGGTATTCTTTGATGGAGCGGCGAATCACCAAGGAAGAGGTATTGGAGCGGTTTTAGTGTAAGAATATGGTTAGCACTATCCTATGTCTGCCAAACTCCTATTTAATTACACGAACAACGTGACTGAATATGAAGCATGCATTCTTGGTTTGGAGATGGCCATTCACATGAATGTCCACGAGTTGCTGGTTATTGGAGATTCAGAATTGCTGATTCATCAGGTTCAAGGATAATGGGCTATGAAAAACGCGAATATCATGCCGTATGTGCAATATATACAGAAGTTGTGTAAGAGATTCCGCAAGATTGAATTCATACACACTCCCAAAACGCAGAATGAGTTCGCTGACACTCTTTCCACCATCGCCTCAATGATTAAACTTCCTAATACTTATTATATTCATCCAATGGATATACAGGTAAAATAATAGCCAGTCCATTGTTCACATGTTAAAGCAGAACCAAACGATTTTCCATGGTATTTTGATATCAAGAGGTATTTAGAGACCGAGATTAATCGTTAGAATGCAACATTCAACTATAAGAAGTCAATACACCATATGGCTCTCAATTTCTTTTTAAGTAGGGAAATCCTTTATAGGAGGACTCAAGAGTTAGGTCTTCTCACATGTATTGATGCTGCTGAAGCTGGAAAGCTTTTTGAACAAATATACGTTCGAGTTTGTGGTACGGACATGAATGGACTCACTCTAGCAAGGAGGATCCTTCGAGCCGGTTATTTTTGGATGACTAGGGAACATGATTGTTTCAAGTTTGTGCAGAAATGTCATAAATGTCAAGTGCATGGTGATTTGATTCGAGTGCTGCCTCACGAACTCAATGCTATGAAATTGCCTTGACTGTTTGTAGCTGGGGCATAGATGTCATTGACTACTTCACTAAGTGGGTGGAAGCAGCTTTGTACAAATCGGTAACTAAGAAAGTCGTAGTTGATTTTGTTCGCAACAATCTGATATGCAAGTTCGGAGTACCAGAATCCATCATTATAGATAATGGTACGAATCTCAACAGTCACTTGATGATAGATTTATGTGAATAGTTCAAGATTAATTACCAACACTCAACCGCTTATCGTCCTCAAATGAATGGAGCTGTAGAGGCCGCCAACAAGAACATCAAGAAGATTTTGAGAAAAATGATTGACAATCACCGATGTTGGAATGAGATGTTGTCATATGATTTGTTGGGTTATCGAATGACTGTCAGAACATCGATTGGGGATACTACGTATTTGCTAGTATATGGAACAGAGGCAGTCATACATGCTGAAGTTGAGATAACGTCCTTCAGAATCATCCAAGAAGATGAATTATGTAATGCCGACTAGGTCCGAAAGCGGATTGATCAGTTAACCTTGATTGATGAGAAGAGAATTATTGTCGTTTGTCACGGTCAACAATATTGACAGAGAATGATTCGCCCTTTCCATAATAGAGTAAGAGCCAGAATTTTCAAAGTTGGTTAGTTGGTCCTCAAACGCATTTTTCCTCATCAGGATGAGTTCAAAGGGAAATTCTCACAAAAAATTTACAAGGACCTTACACGTTTCACAAGGTATTATTTCGAGGTTCTTTGATCCTGTCGGCAATGGATGGCACCACATTGCCAAAACCGATCAACTCACATGTTGTCAAGAGATATTCTGTGTGAAACTTTAGTTTGTGTTCCTGTCATTTCCTTGTATTCATTATATTTTCTTGTATTTGTTTTGTTTAAGACTTTATCCCCCTTGTAATGAACTACATTTTGCCTGAATTCTCAAGAATGAGATACGTAGGCGGCCTATGTTAGCCTCAGTCACCACATTTATCCCTTTTATTATTTCTTTGTATTTGAAATACGTTCGACACGAATTCTCAAGAATAAGATACGTAGGCGGCCTATGTCGGCCTCAGTCAGTTTCTTTGTAAATTTCTTATTGTTGTTAATCTTTGAGGGGGAACAACGCTTGACATGATTCCTGCCTCAACAGGATATGTAGGCGCCACAAGGGTTCGATCACATCTCCCGTAAGATTTATATTTTTCTTTATAATAAAAACTGGATACAATTTTTGAGAAAGACTCAAAAATTCTCGATAAGCAGATTTTTCCTCAACAAGTAAAGACTGAAGATACTTTGATTTTTGAAACTGGAACACAATTTTTGAGAGGATCTCAAAAATTCCGTGGTTTGCTCTTCAGTGGTTAAAGATAAGACAAGACAGTTAACTGGGACTAAAATTTTGAGGACGACCTCAAAATTTCAACATGGGTTTATCGACAGTCTAGAGCAACTTTGAATACTTTCCTGCAAATAATGAGATGGACCACCAATCATCAGTCTCAAAGAAGTTTGCTAAGCCTGACGTGACATGATACTTGGCAGTGACCTTTTCTAAATACTAATTTCAAAAATCGATTTTCTTAAATAACTTTTCCTTTATGTTTCATTTATTTCTCGACATAAAATATGTTGTCTTATCTATCAAGATGCAGGAGAACGGAGAAATCAACCGAAGATAGCAAGACAAGGAGCAGAAAATCGAAGAGATCAACAACATCAAGTCTATAACATCTTTTCGTGGATGCAGGTTTACAGGAAAAAAATTATGCTGCTTATATCGAAACTCGGGAACAGGAATAACATTATTTCACTCATTCTTGACAACATGAAGTCTATAGTGAACGTCCAACTATGTTCAAAGAGGAATCAAATAGAAACCCCAAGAAAGACATTTTACCGTTTTTCGTCAAGGACGTTATCTACATCATATTACTAGACATGATAAACATTACTACCCGGAGAGTCATTTTTATTTGTATTGTCGATTGAGATGATAGACTACCCGGAGGGTCATTTTAATCGTATTGTCGATTTAGATGATATGCTACGTGGAGGGTCATTTTACTGTATTGTAAATTGAGACGATATCACTATCCAAAAGGCACCTAGAAGGTCACTATGTTGCTCCATTGAAACACTATCGTCATTTTGTACCAATTATAGCATCGAGATAAAGAAATCATGCATTGTAAGAGGAAACGATTTATGCATTGCGGAAAAGAGGTCATGCATTGCAAGAGAAGGAAATCATGCATTGCGGGAAAATGTCATGTATCGCGAGAAATAGATTTAGGCATTATGAAAAAATGTCGTGTAGCACGAGAAGATACTCATGCATTGCGAGAAAAAGGATCATGCATTGCGAGAGGAAAACATTCATGAATCGTGGAAAAGAAGTCATGCATTGCAAGAGAAGGAATTCATGCATCGCGGAAATAAGTCATGCATTGCAAAAGGAAAAGATTCATGCATCGGAGAAAAGAGGTCATGCATTGCAAGAGAAGGAATACATGCATTGAGTAAGACAGGTCATGCATTGCAAGAGAGGGAGTTCATACATCGCAGAAAAGAAGTCATGCATTGCAAGAGAAGGAATTAATGCATCGCGGGAAAGGAGTCATGTATTGCAAGAGAAGGAAATCGTGCATCTCAAGATAAATATTTATCCATTATGAGAAGATAGATATCGAGTACATCATTTTTTTTCTTGCAAAAGAGAACATGAAGAGAACTATCAACAACAACATCAAAAGAACTGTGAGCATGTTACATTGCATCAGACTTTTATTACAATGACATCAAATGAAGAATACATTGAAGATTACACTGCAAACATAAGACATAAGCTTTATTTGCTTTACGTCAAACCCAAGGGAGTTGACGTCAAATGTTAAAGGAGAGCAATTAAGTGTCAACAAGGTAAAAGACACTATCTTCCATTTGAATTGTATTTTTATACGAATGAGTTTTATTTAGTCTTTGTTGAGAGCATCCGAAAGGATGAATTCTCCAAAACAAACCACATCAAAAAGGATGCAGCACAATGTGGACTTTTCTTAGCAGCGAACTAGGATATAGTTAAAGAGGAGTATCAAACTCTTAGGACGCGAGCAACGGAGCGACTTCCACCACAATCAAACCACACCCCTATCAGAAGGCATGTGGGTTTTCCTTTAGGTTTCTTGGTTTCAGATTTGCATCCGGAAATTTTGGTATCTTCCGGAAGCGGGTTTCCAATCGAAGTGACATACACCAAGAGCTTTGGAAATTATGTCTATGTAAGTTTTTAATTATGGGTGTAAAGCGTGTCACATTCATGGCTAAGAGGTTACAAGTCTTTTTTTCATACTCGACTTAATTTGTCATTTGTCCAGAACAAAAGGTTATCTAGCATAATAGATTTTCTTCTCAACCGATCGATTCAAACTACAAATAGCCTAATTCCTAAGGTTTAAGGATCTGTAGGCGGGCTCAATGTTGAAAACTCAGCTGTATTCCATCATTCACCCTTAAATCATATTCTCGAGCATTCGGATCTCTTCATAATTCGGTATCGGGGTGACTTTTGAATTCTTTCAAATGGTGCGTGGAATCAAGTGTATCGAACTACAAGTGGCCTGAATTTTCATATAGCCTGAGATATGTAGGAAACCCATTTCCGGGATTCGGCCATAATTTCTAAAGGTCCATACAAAAACCTCATTCTTAATGATGAATACGTGGTCGGTCAAAATTGGTTTGGTCAATTTAATTTTCCTCGAATTTCTTGCATCAATCCAAGTAAAACGATGGATAGTTGTTGACACCAAATTTTGACCTTTCCCGATAATAATTAATTTTTGAGTTTCTCAAATTTCAGAGTATTTGAAATAATTGGTTTGGTATAATTTAAAATAGTTTAAGGGTTATTTTAATTTCTTCTCGTCATTTTCTTCATAATCTTTAAGTAATATTCTTGTTTTATATAAATTTGTATATAACTAGTATTTTTTAAGCATTTCGAAAATGGTCTAAAAAATGTTTTAATTTTCAATGAATATTTTAATTTAGTCCTACGTAATTTTATAGTTTTAATTTTGAGTTGCTAAAATCATTTAATTTATATTCGAATTAATTAGTTTATTTCGTCAAGTATAAGAAGCTCACTAAATTAATTTATGTTAATTCCTCATATTAGTCGAATACTTTAAATTCTTTAAAAGACCAAAATGTTGGGCCAATTCCATGCCTTTGAGCAGGCCCAACCCTCACAATACCATATCCAATTTCCCTTTAACTTCCAGCAATAAAGTCGACCTAGACCAACATCTCAACAACTTTTCCCAATTGTCTGATTCCTCTAGCCCAACACCTCAACAACTTTTCCCAATTGTCTGATTCCTCCAGCCCAACACCTTGACCCGACCCATCCCTCTATTTATCCAACAAAAAGAGAAGAACCCACATTTTAACGTCCATGCGTGTGTCTCTCCTTCATGCTGCCAAAGAGTAATCGCGAACCCAACCCCTACACGCTTCACACTAAAACGAATTCATGGAAAACGTTCACAGCTCAACAAACCGCGTACCAGTACTCTGCGTCACTTTTGTCTCCTTCCTTAATGTCTCCCTTAGCTGGTACCATCGCTGTTGATAGTTGCAGCAGCAAGTCACGTGAAATTGTCCTTGATAGCTCAAGATTGAGCCACGTTGCTTGCCAAGGACAATCTATTTAATCCATCCGTCTGTTCTTATTCCCTCTTTAGGAATGGATTCAGGCTTTAGCAAAGATGTCTCTCCCAAATGGTGAAAGAAAACCGTTTGAATTTCAAAAAAATCGGACTCCGTTTGGTCAAAAATTCTCATCTGTTTCTCCCCATTTTTCCAAACCCTAATTCCCCTCTTTAAAAGTTGCCCTCTTTTTTTCATTGTGAGGTTGGAAGATTTTGTGGGAAGAAAAGGGAAAAATAGTTAGAGTTTTTTAATTGGGAAATTTAGAGTCAAAAGTGTGGGATTCCTAGGAGCTGTCACTTTAAATTCAAAAGACTCAAAAAAAATAATTCTAATCTCGAGTCGTAAGAAAATTTTCATCCATGTCTGATTTAGTCATCTTCGATTAGTTGTTCGAAACCAAACTCGTGCTTGAGGCCGTGGAAGCTCGCAGCTTTTTTGATCGTTGTTGCCTCGATATCGCTACACCAAAAGAGGTAAAATCTTATGCTTTAGTTGTTCTTTGTTCATTATAGAATTGAGAGTGTTATCAGTCTTAACAAATAAAACATTGAACTATTATTCTAAATTCAATTCCTAGTTTTGGTATCGCTTGATTTTGTTCTATAATGTCAGCTGGATCTCCATTTGGTTCTGTTTGAGTAGTCTATTATTGTTTTGGTGATTGTTTGATCTATTTCTTCTCTTTTCACTCATGTTTCAGAACAATGTTTTCCTCTGTTTGATTCACCATGTTAGAATCTCATCGGTGTCGAAGTAATAATATAGTTTTTATCTATCCTAGTCTAACTTGATTATTATTTATCTCCTATTTTGAGATTTGTATGCTTTAGCTTTCTGAAGTTATTTATTCTAGTCGGTGTCAACATCCTTTTATGTAGCGTAGAGTATTATTTGGTTTTGGTTTTTGGATGGATTGTTACTAATCCATCCTCTTCGTCCGTCTCAGTTTTTGTGTCATGTTCCTCGATTTGAAATGGTCTAATTTCTTTCCTTTTCTTTCTTTAATTCGAATCTTGATTCTGTCTTGCTCTATTTATTTTGAAGATTCGCTCGATTGCATATATGCCTCTGTTCCATTTTCATATACTTCATAAAATACGTAAAGAATAATTGTTTAGCTAATCCCTTTATACACATTTTTATAAGTCTTTAAATGTCTTCGTCTTTTTTTTTATGTATCACTTGAGCATATTTTATTTTGTTTTGTGTATTTTGATAAATGTTAGGCAAGATTTTGAACTATTTTATAGGAAGGTTGAGTACTCTGGCATCCATGTTCATTGGACATAGAAGCTCGTTTGGTTCTCTATTTTCCAAGATTCGTGATTGTCTTAAGGCGTATGGTGTCTTATTTGAATTGATTCACTCTTCATGTTGCCTGTTTTAATAGAAAATTGTTTTCTTATTGCTTAGCACGTCTCAAAGCGGACTTTGTTTCTCCCTAAGTTCTCTATTTTCTTTAGTTTGGGTTTTCCTTTGAAGTTGTGAAAAATGATAAAATCCCTTTCTTAAGTATGCATGAAATTCCTTCAAAATCTTAGTTTGCTTTGTTAATCCTTTTTTGTAATACTTGTTCATTTACTATTTTTGATTTCCTCGGTGAAATAATTGTACTGTGAGTGTTATAAGAAAGCTACGCTAGTTAGGACCAATGTAGTTACAATCTTTACAGAATTTGGTGATCATTGTAGTAGTTGTATTTCCATTTGCTTTGTGTATTTAATTATCAATATATGTCGCTTCTTACTTTGTCTTCTTTGATGGCATGTGAATTTGTTTGAGTTCATTACGAACTCTTATTTTCCTCTTTCATTCGAGAGAGCCATAAAGGCCTCCATTATTTTTTTAAATTTTTGTATTTTCTTGTTTTTGGGCCTAAGCCCTTGTGCTTTTATTATTACTATTACTGTTAGAATTTTAGGATAGGTACCATTGAAATGGGCCAAAAGCCCAAGTGAAAGGGGTCCAAATACCGGTCCAAGCAGGCAGAAACCGGATTTGCACCCAACGCTCTCTCTACTTTACTGCCTATTTGCTTATTGATAATTGCTATTAGTTTTAAGGTTGGAAAAATTCAAATCCCCGAAAGGCGCTTCATTTCGTTTTAACAATATAACCGAATCGATAGTATCTAAATAGACTTCTAAATAAAAAAAATTGCATGTTAAATACTTCACTTAGATAGTAGGTTAATATTTTTGGATTCTAAATAAATCTATCGATTTTAGATTAAGTCGAAACTTTTTGTTTTAGCCAAATATTTTAATTGCCGGATAATCGCAAGTAAGCTAATATTTTAGGTGCCGGAAAACCTTCCTAAAATATTAATAAGAACCTCTGAACCCCCCTTAAAAGTTTTTGATAGTTTTCCTGTTTTAATCTTTTGAAAACAAAGGTTTTCTTAATTTTTTCCTAAAAATGAAGTGGCGATCCTAAAAACAAGTCCAAACTATAAAATATATTTTCTGAATTAAAATAGATATAAGTCTAATAGTGTGGATTATGGTGAAAGGCCTATAGTCGCCTAACCTACCTTATGGAAGCTTGAATGTATGAAGTAATAGAATCACTTGAGCATGGCTAGGTTTCAAGAACATCCTTCCATAAGAGAAAAGTGTTAAGCAAGACATAACAAGTAAATCTTGGAGTATATGCTTGACTTCAAGTGGATATGAAAATGAGAAGGAGTGTCACACGAGATAGTGTCCGGACTCCAAGAAGAATGGAAAGCCACACCTAGTAGATGTGAGGACTATCCAAGTGTAAGGGTGAACTCTTACGTAGTAGAGTATGGGTTTTCCAAAAGTTTAGTCTCATGAGACAGGATCCTTCACATAGTGGAGTCAAGGTTTCCTAGTACAGACCTGTATATCCTATGAATTAAGACATGCTTGAGAAACATCTCATAGTGTTCAAAGCACAATGAACTAAGACTTACTTAATGAAGTAACTCATAGTGTTCATAAGTGTAGATGAACTTAGACATACTTAAAGTGGCATATCATATTGTTCATTAGTATAGATCAACTTAGACATACTTAAAGTTGTATCACATAGTGTTCATGTCTTTAGAATGACTTACACATACTTAAAGAAGTGTCTCATTGGGTCCTTAAGAATAAGGAACATAGACATACTTAATGAAGTATCTCTTAGGGGTTAAACTTAATAATGAACTAAGATGTGCTTGAGAGAGAGTACTTCAGAGGGTTCTAAAGTTAAGGAGAGGAACTACGTTCCAAACCAAGAACCGGTAAGATGACCTAAAAGTAATACTTATGATGAATAGTATTATGGTATTCTATTAGTGCGTTGCACAAAGTATGACATAGGGTCATTACAGAGAATTCATTGAGATGGGATTGGACTAGAGTTGTTTTTCCTAGTTATAGTTGACTAAAAGAGAGAGAGATTCCTTTGTTAAGAGAGTGAAGTTAATGATGAGGCCAAAGTAAGGTGCGTATGACTAGGATGACTTCAAGGATATGCTTAGTGTGAAAGGGTAGTATGGGATGCCTTTCATGCATTACACATGTGTGCCTTGGAGTTACATAGAAAAATGGTACCATTATGTCATAGAGAAGCTTTAGAATAGACCATGTATATATATTATGTTAAGATGACATGTAAACCTGGGTCCTGACTATGAGAGTGGACTATGACCAAGAATGACCAAAGAGAGGTACTTAGCTTAGGTAGTATTATAGGATGCTATCTTGGTATTGCACAAGTATACTTGGAGTTGGCTTGTGAATTAGTTCACTTGAGTATGCAGGACTAATGGTTGAAGTATGAACTTATGTATGATTTATGTTAACTTGTCATGTTAAGATTATGTTACTATGTCACATGCTTATGTCTTATGTTGACTAACCATTTGAGATGTTCTTATGATGTTATGTTTACTTTAATACTTAGTACCTTTGTACTAATGCGTATTGTCTACATTCTAACCAAATGTAGTGTTGGAGATTTGAGTTGCAATTGGAGGCTAGAGTTTCAAGGATTTAGAAGATTGAATATATCGGTGAGTCCTCATACCTTCTAGGACAATACCCAATGAACATTATGCCATTTACTTTTATGTTTAGACTTTATATGGGATGCGTCCCAGGACATTTATTCATATGATTCATAGATGGTTTGAGAAAGCGATGTTAGAAAGACTTCCGCTTTTATGAAATACTTTTAGAGATATTTCATAAAGGATATTTTAAATTCTTCCATAGTTTTTTATGATTTCATGTAATTAATCCAAAGGTCTTGTATAAGATCTCTTAGAGATGGAATACGCCACGTTACGACTAAGGGGTGCTCTCGGGTCATGATAAACCATGTATCGGAGCATAAGGTTTTTGAATATTTTAGGATGTCTCAAACCACATCTAAGTAGAGTTTTATTCATAGGTGTGAATCGCGACACATTTTATGAATTAGAGGGTACAAGATGCTTAGGAAATATCACACTTCTTCATTCTTTAAGTCATGTCACAGATATACAATCTCTCTCTCTTATCCCTTATCCGATGCTCTTTAGGGTGTGACTATTAGAAGGGTGTATGATTCAAGGAGTGAGGGATAAAAGTTTGTTGTGATGCCAATTATGGCTATGTGACTTCGTAGATTTGAGATTATAGACCTTGATGTTGTTTTTATTATGAATGATGTTTCATTGTTTCCTTTAGGTTATGAAAGATGCTTCAAATAATTGAGTGGGCTTACTTCTAAGAGGGAGATAGTGTTCCTACCTAATAAGGTGATTGTAAGGTTATTTTTAGTTTTTGGTGGGACCTGACCTAGTCATGACGGGTTATTGAAGTATGTGATAGATTGGTTTAATAGGTTGTTTGAGTAATTCGCAGATGAGGTTGAGTGAATAGACTCCTCTAAGAATGGTAGAAGTGTAACTCACCATGGTTTAAGAGTCACCTTGGGTGAAGGATGTGAAATCTTAGTGATGCTTAAAAAGGAGTTAGTATAGGCTTGCTCCAAATGGGGAAATAAGGTTGTTAAGTATCCTTATCCTTTATGTGCATGTGATAGGGTTATTAGAGATTTACACCTTGAGAGGTGTAGTGAGTATGAGAAGTTTAGTCCTGGTTACTAGGCTCACGTAAGATTGTGAGTTGTGTTAGCAAGTATCATGACCGGGGAGCACCCCTAGAAGTAACATGACGTACTTGAATCTTAAGGACTCCTTTCCTTGAGCTTAGGAAACATCATTCAAGCTCTTTACCACATAGACATCCTTTAAGCATCCATAACCTACACTTTGTGTAAAAAGGTAGAGAGGAATGGTGTTAGTACAAGAATGCACTAAGTATGGCAACCATGCAAACCATGCATTTAAAGAGGACATTCACTTTGAAAACCATGCATCATGACTTTTTGTAAAACTTCATAAAAACTTTGATATAATAGGCACAACATAGATCATGCACTTCACATAAGCATGGACACTATTCATAACATCACATAAAGCCACATTATTCATTTAAAGCACATTAATCATAATCATCATATTATCTTGTCTTCTACCTTAAGTCTTTAACCCCCAAGTAACCCTCTAGTAACACTTGGTGCAATGTATGAATAGTGTCCCATTACACTACCCGCACTCAAGCACCACCTTAAGTTCACCAAGGTGAACATTCATATAACCTTCATTTACTTAAACATAGGCGTTCATAAGAACATAGCATATCCTAAGACACCTACTTCACATATGAACCAACATGTTCCATGAACCACATATAAGACTCACTTCAAGACCACATGCGAATAAACACTACCAATAACATCATAATAGACAATAGTCAACAATAGCATATTTGGACTTCATTTCATATATACATCATACGACCTTACTCATAATCACAATATAAGCCTACTAGTACAATGTACATGTGAAGTCCCATAACCTCACACATACATAGTACACTCATAAAGAGACCACAAGCCTATCATTTACTTCATACATCACCATCACAAGTATAGTCAACTACATACATAAGTAGTACCTTCATCATACGACAAGTAAGACTAACATCATGCATATTCAAAGTGAGATATTCATCATATAGTCAGTAAGGCCTACATAATGAATATAAAATAGGACCTCATCATATAGACACAAAAGGACTCATACTATGCATATCATCACAACAAGTAGATACCACTACAATGTCATGCATAAGTAACATAAACATATACATATACATTAGAACACCTTCCTAGAACTCCCTTCAAGAGCTACTTGTGCAATGCATAGGTGAAGTCCCATACACCCACCTACACTAAGCAACTTCCCTTAGGTTATCCTAGTTAGGGTCCTTACTTTACTTTTACTGTACATTTTACTTTATTGAACTATAGCCTTAAACGACACTAAGACCATGGGTGATAAACATGGAATTTGGTGTTGTAGAGACTAACACCAATGGAAGGTGCTCCACTTAGCCAAAGTAGAATATTAACATATGCTAGCATATTAGGAGATCTCACTTGGTATATCCTATGTGGCAAGCACAGTTTATGGAACTAAGAGATATGAATTGGACCATCTTCATGCTCATAGGCATTGGAGTCCCCATCTCATGAGAAACCGTGAGTGAATCTTCCTCGAGGGAAGTCACCACCTCATGTGGAACCATAGGTGAATTTTCCTCCAAGGGAAGTCAACACCTTCTGAGAACCCGATTGTGAATCTTCCTCCAAGGGAAGCTAACACCTCTCATTTTCAAGTTCACTCGGTGCTAAGCTAAGTTCCCTTTATTGAAAAGCCTTTATTAACATTACTTTATAAAACATAGGCTTAGGAGATTGACTCCCCATATGCTAAGCTCTTAGGTCGTAGATGAGAGTTCATCAACCTAAATCATGTGAGAAACCCTTTCACATGGACATAGCATATTCAAGCACCTATGTAGTTTAGGATACCCTTGTGGACACCTTCCAAGAGCCCCTCTATTGACTAGATCATCAACATTTGTGTGTGTACATACATGTGAGCAAACATTTCACATAACATATTTAGACCACACATATTCATGCTTCACTTTATTCATGCATATAAGGCATGTTCATCACTTAACCATACATTTATATTCATAAACATAGATAACCACCTAGGAACTATCCTATAAAGACACACATGTGCAATGCATGGACAAGGTCCCATACCCTTATCCATACTAGTACACATATCAAGTCATCCTAGTTTAAGGGTTACTATACATACTTCTTGGAAATATACTTTACATGCATACAAGTAGACATTAGTGCATATGAGAATATCCTTTCATTAGACACCATGATGCAACACTACTTGTAAGTATGCATGAGGTGTGAGTATGTGTATATTGGTCAAAATGATCATATAAGGGCAACAATCCTAACATTGAGGCAACCACCTTACAAAGGTCACAATACACGTTTAAGTATAGACCACACACCACATAATAACATAGGAGAAAAGAGATCATCATTACTTGAATCTAAGACTCCTAATCATGGTTAAGACCACACATTCATGTATAGGTTTATAGGTAGGGATCATACTACACAAGAGTATTCAAACATCAACATGTAGACCATACATAGCCCTAATATAGTCATTTAAACGTATAGGAAGCATCATCAACATACCCTAGATATTGAATTAGCATTGAAGACTAGGCATAATACTTCACATTGTGTGATCATAATAACCACTCTTTCAAGATACAATTGTGTTCAAAGCCATGATCAAATCACATTTAGATTGACAATAAGGTAAACACCGCTACAATAAGTGGATCAAAGCACACAATGCCATACAAGGCTACATCAACTAGCAATTCTATAAGAAAGGTAGAGGAATAGAGAAACCTTACCAAATCTCTCTTGCTTTGATCATCAATGATCAATACTCATAATCCATTAATAATACAATTATTTGTCATTAGCTAAATATAACATACATAAACAAAATAATGATTCAATCATCATAGAACTAAGGCCATATCATGTACACTTGTTCATCTTGTCTATAGAAAGTAGGGGAATATAGATCAATTTTTCCAAAACCCTAAACCTTGATCATCATTGATCACTCACTCAATAATTCATATTCAATTAACATGTAACAATAGTAATAGGCAATTCAACATAATTCAACCAACATAGAGTCAAGATCACAATGGCCATAATATAGGCTAATTTGAGAATTGAAGGGCATATGGGTTCATCATGAAATTTGATTGAAATTCACTTTAAAATCAGTGCATAAACATCAATTCATCATAAGCATGCTTTTGAAATCTATTTGACAAAGAACCCATGGCTAGATTTGAAATTGGAAATTTAGGCTTTTGAATCATATTTGAAAATCCTTAATTGACTCGTTAGATGAATGGATAACTAAGGATGAAGGATCACCATACCTTTCTACATGAGAATCCCACATGAAATTGAAGAAGAAACCATGAAAATCTAGCCCCTAGCTTGAAATTGAGCTTTCCCTAATGGAGGTTTGAGAGAATTTGGAAGAGAAAAGAGATTCGGGGTTTGATTTCTTAAGGGGTGTTGGGGTTTTGGCTTGGGAAAGGGGTTAAATAAGTCCTAAAAATAGTTTCTAACAGTATCACGAAGTTATCAAAACACCCGTATACTTATTGGGACTTTTAGACATGTCAAAATTGACTATAAAATGACGTAACCGGATCTGGGAAGTGGATACGCGTCGCGGAGGCAGCCTCTGATTCTGCCCCAAATAATTTTTGAGGTAGTAGGTTGCGTGTTTTTCATGAGTCGCACAGGCACCTTCAGTTCCAGGCGCGCGACGCGAGACTGACCCTCCATTCTTGCTGCTGCACGCTACGTTGGGCAACCTCCGTGTCAAACATTTGGGTCCTCCTTTAGGGCCCTTAGGATGGTCCTCAGGGAGTCGTACCCTAACATTTGACCCTGAACGTGTCTAATAAGATTCTAGGATCACCCCTATTGTTTTTATACTTCAAACGACACATAAAATCAAGGCAATCGTACAAGGGCACACAAACATGTGTAGATATCAACTTTCGAACCTCTTGGACGTTCTTGGTCGTTTGACCTCCAAATGACTTCAAATCAAGTATACATACTATTAAACACTTATTCAAAATATTTTAAACCTTTTTAGACACATGTGAGGCTCTATGCACCTTATTTTATTTTTGGGGTCTTACAGTATACCCTACTTGGGAACATTCGTCCTCGAATGACACTTGGAATATTCTTAAAACATCAAGGACTTCAACGACCCATTCATAAGGTCACAACATTCAAAACATTATCACATAGAAGTCAATGCACCAAAGTTACAAGGAACATAACTTCAAACCATATTAGCAATCAATGCAACACAAACAAGCGAAACATTTATCCACTCACTTTCCAAATGCATCAAACACGTAGGTTCTTGTCATGTTCATAGGAGGAACATACTTCTCCTAATCATAACATGGTCATTACACTTCATTTTATTAAGATATCATCATATATGATCACACATAGGCAGATTTCACATTACTCAAGAAGAAAGTAAGCACTCATACTTCAATGCATATAGACTTGAGACAAGTAGATCAACAATGGATTCTTATTAATTAGGCACAATGGTCAATTCACTTTAAATGAGACGTTCCCAATCTTTAACCCAAAGTATGCTCATATTTTCTTCCTAGTGAAATCAAAATAGTTAGTCACACCAAACACATCATAACAATAGGAAGCCATCTTCTCAAAATTTCAATTTTCTAGCATATAACTAGCCTTCATAAGCAAACATCAATTTGGGAAAATCTCACAATTTATAGGAACAAAAAAGGATAATAGTTAGACATGCCTTAACTTTTCAAAAGTGAGACTACATTCATACTTCCCAAACCATAAAATTCACAAAATTTTAAAGAAACACATCATTTACATTTCAAGGAGACTCAAATTTTTATTATAAGGCTGAACATTTACACATTTAGAGTGACTTCAAACATGCTTCTTACCTTACCTCATGAAGTTACATGGACAACTACCATATAAAGATGCACAATCCACATGAGAAGTCATCAACTTGATCAAAATTCTTTTTCAAGTACTTTAGAATATTCAAAATGTGCTTAACATAGTGTCATTGATGTACCGTGTTTTTACGGTACTTTCAATGTTTTTTCCTGAAGTTTAGTGTGTGTCTAAGGCCTTTTTGTAGTAGTTTTAATGTATTTTTCTTTGTGTTTGCACGAAAAACTGTCCAAAATGAAAACGTTGAAGATGTGCTAAAAATTGCAGAAAAGATGACCTACGGATCCATCGACGGTCCATAGGTGGGAACCGTTGCCATGAAGATGTTATGCTGCCAAGGAAAGATCGGGGAATTCTAACCAAGTGTGGGGCTACGGAAGGGATGACGGTCCGTCGTCTCATCGACGGACCGTCCTGGTGATCCATTGGTGTTAACTGAATGTAGCCCAGTACCCTATTTGAAAAGATTCTAAGTGTGGAGCAACGAAGGCCATCGACGGACCGTAGTCCTGTCAACAGACCATCGTCTTGGTCCGTCGATGGTAACAAGAGTTGGAGAAGAAAGCAGCTGAAAATAGAGTTGAAGTATGGACCGACGAAGGCGTCGACGATACGTCCTTGCCTCGATGGTCAGTCGGTCAGGTCGTAGACGCAAGACGCGTTTTTGGACAGATTTTCCTTATTTAGGTTTCCCTTTATGTTTAGGATTCTTTTATTATAAATAGGACGAAAAACCTCGTTTTTGGGGTGAGACTCTTAGTTAATTTTTTGATTTGTATTGTTGGTTGTTGAACTTTGGGTTTTGGAAAATACTTCACTTTTCCAGAATCGATTCTTATAATATTTTGATTAATTCAAGTGATTTTCTGGATTTTCTTCAAACTTGTTAAAGTAAGTACATGAATTCTTGTCTAATCAATATGAATTGTGTAATTCTTAACATGGGTAACTAAATCCACAACTAGGGTTGTGGGAACCATGTGTAATTAAAAAAGTAGAACTGGATAAAATAACAATTCTAGAATAGTTTCTTGCATGTATTGATAATTCTTTAATTTAGAAGTCTTTTTAACGGTGGCCAACGTTAGAACTCGCCTTGTTGCTACTTGCCGGACCAAGGAGGTATATAATAAGAAAAGAATTATCAACGTAGATTTAGTATACACTATCTAATAGGCTAGTGTCCATTGGTGCAAAGTAATAACTAAGTCATACATCGAATATGATGCTTAATATGAGGTAAAAGGTAAGGTTTAGTAAAGTACACACACGTAGCCGGACCAATGTGCGGAGTGAAATTCACTAGTTGCCGGACCAAGGAATTAGGGATACATAACTTATCACTTTGCATGCAAGACACTAGGAAATAGTTGTTATAGTTAGGGTTACTGCGTTATGAACCTATGGGGAACACTTACACCCTGGTTTTTCTCATCACTTGATAAACATCAAATATTTGAACTTGCTACTTGATTACTTAGACTTAGTTAATTACTTTTGTTACACAAAACCCTTCTTTTTATTATTTGTTTTCGGAAAGAACTTTACTAAATAGAAGTAATCGTAGATTAAATTTAAGTCTAAACAATTTTCCTCGTGGGATCGACCCCAACCTAACATTTGGATTCTTTACTTGATACGACTGCTTATACTTCTTTAGGGAAGTATAATTTGAGCGTATCAAATTTTGGCGCCGCTGCCGGGAAAAGTGGCTTTTAGATTAACTTTAAGCACATTACCAAATCTTAGTCAATAATTTCCTGATTTTACTTTTTCTTTTTGTTTTTGTCTCTCGCAGGTCTAGCTTTAGTGTATGCAAGTACACAAAGTCGAGGAGAACCAATACTTTCACTTGATCCAGAACTAAACCGTACACTTCGCAGAATGAACATTCAAAACAATCCTACTTATATCGAGGATGAGAGCAATCCTCAACCTCCCCCGCCGCTTGAAGCGCATAATCAAGTGATGGTTGATAACCCTGGTGAAGGTAATCCGAGGAGGCAACCTCCTGCCCCACGCCCTCAAGAGTACTATAGGGGAAATGTTAACATCAGTGACTTTGATGGGCCACTTGTACTACCTCTTCTACCACACGGTCATACTTTCGTGGTAACTAGTAGCTTGATGCAGATACTCACCGCTAGAGGTCTGTTCTCAGGGCTACCATCTGAGGATCCACATGCTCACTTCGCCAAACTGAGGTCGGTGTATAAGAGTTGTGTAGGGAGGCCTGACTTGGACATGGACGTCATTGGGTTAAGAGTGTTCCCTCTTTCACTGACGGGGGAGGCTGCTATATGGTTTACTGAGCTTCCCTATAACTCAATCTATACATGGAACCAATTGAGGGATGTGTTCTTAGCTCATTACTATCCGGTTTCAAAGAAGCTCAACCACAAAGATAGGGTGAACAACTTTGTGGAACTACCAGGGGAGTAAGTAAGCCGTTCTTAGGATAGGTGCACCTCGTTCTTGAGAAGTGTCCCAAATCACCGTATTGATGATGAGTCGCTGAAAGAGTATTTCTATTGGGGGCAAGATGATAATAATAAAGCGTTGTTGGATACGATTGTGGGTGGTTCTTATGGGGAGTGTACTTATGCAGAGATCACTGAAAAGTTAGAGAAAATCTCCCGAAATAATAAAGCTTGGAGCACTATAAAGTCGGATACTAGGAGAAACACTTTTGCGGTGCAATCTACACACAACCCAGCCGCAGATGAGATTCGTGAAAAAATGGCTCAAATGAGAACTGAGCTTGGGTTAGTGTTGAAACATGTCACTGGAGGTGCAGAGAAGGTAAATGCGGTGAACTATTTGGCTAAACCACCACCGCCGGTTGATGACTACTACTATGAAGAAGATTCTTATGCAGTGAATGAGCAGACGGGGATTTCCGACCGAACGCCCAAGGCTCCAATCAGGAAAATTGGCGACAAGGTCAAGGAAATCAAGGTCGAAACTATGGAAATTACAACCGATATGTAGTGGGCCCTATGTTCCACCTCAAAATCGTGAAGTTGCTCGTAGAGATGGTGGAGGTAGTATGGCGCGAATTGAAGATATGTTGCAGAAAATGATGAGGAGGTTTGATACTAGTGATGAGCACACCAAAGAGTTGAGAAGTGATTTAGCGAATATTGGGCAAAATGTGGATGCACACGCAATCTCAATCAAGCATCTGGAGTCGCAAATGGCCCAATTGTCTTCGACTATGAACCCACGCCAACCGGGTACTCTTTCTAGCAATACCGTCCAAAATCCAAAAAATGATGGACATTGCATGGCAGTCACTACTCGAGGTGGTAAACAAACCATAGTTCCACCTATGCCGTCTGGCGTAGAAAATAAGATGAGACGAGAGCGTGAGATAGTTGAAGCTAGTAGTGAGTTGATAGATGAAGGGGTAAAAGAAGCAGAGAAGCCCCAAAAGGTGACTCACATTCCAAGACCACCACCACCATTCCAACAAAGGTTGGTGAAAAAGACCGAAGATGGTAAATACCGGTGTTTTATCACTATGTTCAAACAACTTTCCATCAATGTTCCTTTGGTAGAAGCTCTTGAACAAATGCCCGGTTATGCCAAGTTCATGAAAGATATGGTCACCAAGAAGAGATCGGTTAGTTTTGAGGATGATGATAGAATGCAACATTGTAGTGCTATTGCTACAAGGTCTCTAGTGCAAAAGAAAGAAGATCCGGGTGCTTTCACTATTCCATGTACAATCAGGTTGTTACACTTTGCTAAAGCATTATGTGATCTTGGGGCAAACATAAATCTCATGCCTCTATCCATCTACAAAAAGTTGGGTTTGGGTGATCCAAAGCCCACTGCGATACGACTACTAATAGCCGATCGAATAGTGAAAAGGCCTATTGGGATACTCCACGATGTGTTATTCAAGGTGGAGTCATTCATATTTCCGGCTGATTTTATGATTCTTGATTTTGAGGTCGACTTTGAGGTGCCTATTATTCTTGGAAGACCATTTCTTGCTACCGGTCGCGCCTTGGTTGATATGGAGAAAGGGCAAATGAAGTTTCAGTTGAACAATGAAGAAGTGACTTTCCATATTTGTAGGTCCATGAGGCAGAGTGGTGAGCTCCAATCGGTATCTGTCATATCTTACAGGGTTGAGAGTTCGTCTGAGGTACAAATAAAAGGGTGTCTGGGTGTTGAGGTCTATGAACTTCGAGAGTGATGGTATTGAAGAGTATGGGTCATTGGTTGCGGCACTTGATCGAGGTGATGTTCGTTTCAAACCCAAGAAATTGGAGTTAGACATGATGCATCGCGAGTCTCCACCCACAAAACCATCTATGTGAGGAGGCTCCAAAATTAGAGCTTAAGGCTCTACCACCTCATCTGAGGTATGTATTCTTGGGAAAAGGTGACACTTTGCGGTTATTATTGCTTCAGATTTAAATGTGCACCAAGTTGAGTGTTTGTGGAAGTGTTAAAGAGGTTCAAGAGAGCTATTGGTTGGACTATTGCGGATATTATTGGATCCCTCCGGTATTTGTTCACATAAAATCCAACTCATGCCCGATCATAAGCCAAGTATTGAGCACCAGAGACGCCTAAATCCACCTATGCAAGAGGTAGTGAAGAAGGAAATTATTAAGTGGTTGGATGCCGGAGTCATATATCCGATCGCTGATAGTAGTTGGGTATGCCCTGTTCAGTGTGTGCCCAAGAAAGGGGGAATGATGTGGTCCAATGAGAAAAATGAGCTTGTTCCGATGAGGCGTGACCGGATGGAGAGTGTGTATGGATTACCGAAACTAAATGCTGAGAAAGACCATTTTCCTATGCCCTTCATGGATCAGATGTTGGATAGACTTGCAGGTAAAGGGTGGTACTGTTTTCTTATGGTATTCGGGTTACAATCAAATCTCTATTGCACCGAAATATCAAGAGAAAACCACTTTTACTTGCCCTTATGGAACTTTGCGTTCAAGAGGATGCCTTTGGGTTGTGTAATGCACCGGCTACTTTTCAGAGATGTATGATGTCCATATTTTCCGATATGGTGGAGGACACCATTGAGGTATTATGGATGATTTTTCTGTGTTGGTGATCGTTTGATCATTGTTTGAGTCACTTGTCTGAAGTTCTCAAAAGATGTGAAGAGTGCAACCTTGTGCTAAACTGGAAAAAATGTCACTTTATGGTGAAAGAGGGTATTGTATTGGGCCACCGCATCTCAGAGAAGGGTATAGAGGTTGATCGAGCTAAAGTCGAGGTTATAGAGAGATTCCTCCACCCATCTCTGTAAAAGGTGTGAGGAGTTTTCTTGGATGCAGGTTTCTACCGAGGTTTATCAAAGATTTCTCAAAAATTGCACATCCTCTGTGCAAGCTGCTTGAGAAAGAGTGTAAATTTTATTTTGATGAATCCTGTCTGAAGGCATTTGGAGAGTTGAAAGAGAAGTTGGTATCTGCGCCCATCATTATTCTCCGGATTGGAGCAAGCCATTTGAGGTGATGTGTGATGCTAGTGGGTTGGCTTGGCGTGGTATTAGACAAAGAAGGGATAAAAATCCTTCACCCCATTTATTATGCTAGTAAAGCCCTTAATGAAGCCCAAAAGAAACTACACCATGACTGAACAAGAGCTCCTTGCGGTGGTCTTTGCTTTTGAGAAATTTCGCTCCTATTTGCTTGGCCAAATATCTCAAGCAGAATGATCAGTATGCCTATAACTCTAGTGCCAAA
>JAJJBR010002366.1:0-26024 GCA_022817965.1 Solanum lycopersicoides
ATACTGTGATTTATGAAAAAGGAAAACCAGATTTCTATTAATTTTTAATTATTTATGTAGTTGACTAAGTCCTACCAACAAGTCCTACTTCTACTAGACACTACTCTCCCATCTTCCCATCTCTTTCCTATAATCTCTCTCTTTCTCCACTCTCTTTTGGCTGCAAAACGTTGAGAAAAATCAGAAAGAAAACTAAAGTTTTTCTGCTGGTGAAAATTCACACGCAAACACAAAAGAGAAAGCAATTCGGTAACGTTAAGCAAAACGTACTACGCTGCGGGAGGTGTGAGTTTGGTGTGTGACTAATTTTTGGATAGGTCTTTGGGCGCTTCTAGAGATTTTGAACAAGAAAATAAGGTATGGGTCTTCTTACTCTGGTCACTTTCCCAAGAGGACCCTAGGACTCAGAAGGATTCGGTCAAAACTAGTTGTTTTCCCCGTTGCATGTCCCCTGTCATTAATCCCAGAATTGTAGGTTGGTTTGAATGCTGGTTTAGACTTAGGATTTATGTGATGTTTGTACTGATGTGAATTGTTGGATGTACGTTAATTTATTGAAAAGAACCAAACCATGTGTGTGTTTTCGAAATTAAGGAAAAATGTGTGACATGATTGAAGTCTCGGGCCTAGAGGCTTGAATTTTTAATGTTATGTTTTTGTTTGTTATTACACCAATTGAAGTAAATTGTGATATTAGTGTGACATGAAGTTGGCTGAATTAGAGGATAATCTTTTGACTAAGAATTCGTAATTCGTGAAAGAATGTATTAAAGAACGTATCAATGAACTATGTATTGCTCTATAAATTCACGAATAAATGGAAATAAAAATGAGCAAAGAGTTTACCTTAAATTTCCAGCACTATGTTGACATATCTCTGCCAAATTAAGTTGTTACAAAATGTTAAGAAAATAAAGAATAATAGGTGAGGTCATTGAGGGTCGAACCCGTGACCTCACCCCGTTAAAATCCCCCAAAATGAAAGAAGAAAAAATATATGGTGAGGGGGATTCGAAACGTGTCATGGCTGGGAAAATAAGTGTGAAAAATAAGAAATGAGAGGGGTGGGATTCGAACCCACACCCTCTCGTTAGAACCCAAAGAAAGGAAAAATAAAATATGAGAGGCGTGGGAATCGAACCCACGACCTCTATGCGGATGGGAGAAGATAAAAATAAAAACAAAATGAGGCTGTGGGGGTTCGACCCCACAACCTCACAGTCAACTCAAACAGTCAACTCTTAAAAAGGAGAATAAAATAAAGAGGTTGTGGGGGTTCGATCCCACAACCTCTCGGCCTTAAGCAAATGTAAGGGAAAGAAAATAAAGAAGAATTTAGGTGTGGCTGAGGGAACTCGACCTCGGGTCCCAAGGTCTCACATGGACCGAAACAAATAAAGGAAAAATGAAAATGGGGTTGTGGGGGCTCGAACCCACAACCCATCGGCCAATGCAAGGAAAAAGTTAAATAGAAAAGTAATCCTTCAATGTTAACATTGTGAATTGACTTAGAGTTAAAATGTTATGAATATTAGAATAAAATCAATTAAAGATATAAATGATATCCAATTGATTCAAGACTTGGGTTTCCTTTCCCAAACTTCCGTATTGATACATAAGCCATACGTGAACAAAATATCCAAGAATAATGCCACCTACTTAGATCAAAATCAAGATCTTGGCATACATACAAGATACATAAGTCTTGTACTACATAATCTTAGGAATGTAAGAATCACTTAACGGACTATGAATGAAGCCTCATGGCTTGTGTGTATAGACTCATAAGTCTAACATACGTTCAAAAGTAAGTGAACCTAAGATGTATGACATGAAATGATGAACCCTAGAGGGGTTAAGTAAGGATGTGAGACACACCAAACGGCCAAGTGCATTGGCATATGACGAAATGAACATTCACGTAATAAGAGGTGAATAATTAAGAAAAACAAAGGTGCAAATGATGATGAATGTGGTGACAACATGATATGAGGCTAATGTAAATGAGGAGAGTAATCTCAAATGAGCCTAAGTAAATGTTACTAACATGTATTCACCTATGAGAGTGTAAGATAATGAAGAGACCAGTCTCTATGAACACTCTAATGAGAGTATTGAGCTTAACACACTTAATACGAATGATGAGATGAGAAATCATCTAATGAGCTATGATGTCCTCATACTAGAAGTCAACTTCCATGACGTATGAGATGAATGAAATGGAACTTTATAATGAGCACCGATAGACTAGCTATGAGCGGTGATGCCTTCTTTCGGGAAGGGCGGAGGTTCACGTAACTCTCATGAGATGAGACTGTCCGGCTTGCCGGGTATGGGTCTCCTTATATCTCCTAGTCTTCGAACCTATACTGCCAATATAGGGATCTGGCGGGGTCAAATTCCCATGTACGCTAGCATGTTATTGGATCACTTTGGCCGGTGATTCCACTTCTTTTCGGTGTGGGGGAGACACTGGATTTCATGATGCTCACATGATCTACGTCGGTAAAAGTTAAAATTCCCAATGAATGAATGAGGTCAGCCTCAAATGATGCACATAATGAAATGAATGAATACCAAAGGTGTCAGGATAGGATAATCAAAAGGTTTAGGTCATTCTTGGTCATTGCACCACGAACCTAATGAAAGTCTTAAAATACATCCTAGGTATCACCGGTGGTTACACTAGACTATGAACGAAATGAAATGAAGTACGTATGAATGAATGAAGCAGACTCTGTGTTTGCTAATGAAGACTCCCTAGTTGAGGTCCCATATGTTGAGCCCTCATTTTGGGATGTCTTAATGTCAAGTCCCGATTCCAAGGTCTCATGGCATATGAATGAATGATATGAACGAAGTTATGTGCTACATGCAAAATGTACTGTATGCTATATGATATGTGCTATGTGTAAATGTTATGTGCTGTGTGAAAAGTATGATGATGTATGTTATTCTCATAGCATAACTTTCCTATTCCAAATCTGGAAAGCTCACTGGCTTTCCTAATCCAGATTTGGAAAGATCATTTACTTTCCTAATTCAAATTAGGAAACTTTCCAAATCTCAATTTGGCAAGTCCACTGACTTGACTTCCAAAAATCATGTTGTTAGGAAAGAGCTATTATTTCTCATGCATGTCCTTGGTGTGTGCTTGCATATACCCATACTTAGTACAAGTGTGTACTAACCCTATACAAACTCTACTGTTTTAGGTGCAGGCACAGGTGGACGATAGAGCTACAGGATCATCGCTGCAGTTATCCGGACGTCCAGCATTCATCCGGTTTTGGTAAGTCCTCATGCTTTCGAGGATGCTATTGTTTATGTTCTAGCTTAGTTTAGGAGTTGAGCTAGTGGAGCATGTTCCACTAGTGTTTCTTTCTTATTTTATTCAGACTATGTATTGGTGCCATTTTGGCAATTATACACTAATGTTTATTGAACTATTCCTTTCATTTGATTATCTCTTAATGATTAGATGGTTGATGTTGAACAAATTACGAATGTATTAGAAATGTTTAGTAAGCAATGTTTAGAAGCAAAAAGTTTCAATTTTTCCGCTAAAAATTAACTTATGTAAAGTAAGAATGACGTAAGTAGGCTTGTCTGCGACCTCTGAGAGGTCAACGACGCCGGTCTCGTCTGGGGTCTAGATTCCAGTCGTGACAAAGTTGGTATCAGAGCCCTAGGTTTACTTCCAAGGTTAATAAGTTCACATCAACCACATTGAGTAGTTTCTAAGTCATGGTAGTGAAGTGCACCACTATCCTGGATTAGAGACTGCATGATGCGTAGGAAAGTTTCCCTTCTTCTGATCTTATCGTGCTTTTCCTAATGTCTAATTTTCTTGGTGTTATGAGCGTGTCTAACATCAACTCTTAAAGTTTCCGAAAGATGAATACAAGGAGAAAAGCAAGCGAAGATATTGGAGGAGCAGCTGCTGGGGTAATCCAAGTTTTTCCCCAGAATCCAGCTGCTGGAATAGAGATGCCTGTTAACCCATATGGGTTGACAGATGATGAAGTAATAACAACGTTGGTATAAATGGCCCATGCTAGCACTTTACAAGATCAGGTTGTTGGGCTTGATTGATGTGAAGAAGTCTGAGTTGACATCCTACCAGCTAAAGGATGTATCTCAATCCTGGTATAAGGTGTGACAGGATAGCAAGGCCTTAGGAGGAGGTCCTATTACATGGAATCTTTTCAAGATGGCTACTCTAGAGCAGTTCTTTCCCAGATAAATGAAGGAGACTAAGGTTGAGGAATTCATCAACCTTAAGCAGGGCTCGATGTCAGTCAGGGGTTACTCCCTGAAGTTCGTTAGACTTTACAGTCCGAACGGGAGGAAATGTAAGAGCTGATAGAGTATACAAAGATTGCCCAATAGTTGGGAGTGGTAAAACTATGTGTGCAAACCTGGTTGAGTTACCCATGCATGATTTTGATGTTATTCTTGGCATGGATTGGCTTCACAGTTGTTATGCTTGCTTGGACTGTCGTAGTAGAGTGGTGAGATTTCGCCTTCCTAATGAAGAAGAGTTAGTCTGGGAGGGGTACAATTCGATTCGTCCTAACCCCTTGATTTCTAACCTTAAGGCCAATAAAATGATGTCCAAGGGGTTATTGTGTCATCTGGTGAGTTTTAATGATTTAGATCATGACATTCCTTCCATAGATTCAGTACCTGTAGTGAATGAGTTCTTAGATGTGTTTCCTGATGGTTTACCTGGAGTCCCTCCCCTTCGAGAGATTGACTTTGGTATCGATTTAGAGCCCGATACTAAACCAATCTCAATTCCTCCTTACAGAATGGCTCCAGCAGAACTCAAAGAGTTGAAGCTGCAGTTAAAAGATCTCACTGCAAGGGTTTCATTCAACCGAGCATATCCCCTTGGGGCGCTCCAGTGTTGTTTGTAAAGAAGAAGGATGGAACCCTTAGAATGTGTATTGATTATCGGCAGCTCAACAAAGTCACTATAAAGAATAAGTATCCACTCCCCAGAATAGGTGATCTGTTTGACCAACTCCAAGGGTCTAGTTTCTTCTCTAAGATTGATCTTCGTTCAGGGTATCATCAGCTTAGGGTTAGGGATGGAGATATCCCAAAGACAACCTTTCGTACCTGCTATGGTCACTATGAGTTTTTAGTCATGTCATTTGGTCTCACGAATGCACCTGCTGCATTTATGGACCTCATGAACAGGGTCTTCCGTGAATACCTCGACTCTTTCGTCATAGTACTCATTGATGACATTCTCATCTACTCTAAGACCAAGGAAGAGCATGAACAGCATTTGAGACTAACCTTGCAGGTACTTAGACAGCATCAGTTGTATGCCAAATTCAGTAAATGTGAATTCTGGCTGAGATCAGTGAACTTCCTGGGTCATGTTGTGTCCGACCAGGGCGTGGAGGTGGATCCCAGGAACACTGAGGCTGTGAAGAACTGGCCAAAACCTCTTACTCCTACTGACATCCGTAGCTTTTTGGGATTGGCTGGTTAGTATCGCAGGTTTGTGGAGGGCTTTTCTTCGATTGCTGACCCATTGACATCTTTGACTAAGAAGAAAGCCAAGTTCGAATGGACGGAGACTTGTGAGAAGAGTTTCCAGGAGCTCAAGGATAGACTCACTTCAGCCCCGGTGCTTACTTTGCCCAAGTGTGGTGAGAATTACACTGTTTATTGTGATGAATCTAGGGTTGGTTTGGATTGTGTTCTTATGCAGGTTGGTAAGGTGATAGCCTATGCATCTAGACAACTCAAGGTTCATGAGAAGAATTATCCCACTCATGACCTGGAGTTGGCAGCTGTGGTATTTGCACTGAAGCTGTGGAGGCATTATCTGTATGGAGTGCATGTAGATGTGTTCACAAACCATAAAAGTCTCCAGTACGTGTTCACACAGAGGTAGTTGAATCTACGTTAGCGGAGATGGTTGGAGCTATTGAAGGATTATGACATGAATGTGCACTATCATCCAGGTAAGGCTAATGTTGTAGCTGATGCTTTGAGCAGGATGAGTATGGGAAGTACAGCTCACGTTGAGGATGAGAAGAGGGAGCTGGTAAAAGATGTACACAGACTGGCCAGACTGGGTGTGCGTTTGGTTGACTCCACTAGTGGGGATGTTTCAGTTTATCCTAGTTCTGAATCATCCTTGGTAGTTGAAGTCAAGCAGGGTGAGCATCTAGATCCCGTGTTGATGGAGCTGAAGGACTCAGTGCTGATGAAGATGAATGAGTCTTTCGCTTTGGGAGGTGATGGCATACTTAGATATCAGGACAGGCTGTGTGTGCCAGATGTGAATGATTTGCGGACCAGGGTTGTTGCAGAGGCCCATGGTTCCAGATATTCTATACATCCAGGTTCCACCAAGATGTACCATGATCTCAAGCAGATTTATTGGTGGGATGGCATGAAGAAGGACATCGCAGAATATGTGGCCAAGTGTCCTAATTGTCAACAGGTTAAGGCAGAGCATCTTAAGCCTGGTGGTCTAACGCAGATTATTGAGGTTCCGACTTGGAAATGGGAGGCCATTAATATGGGCACGCAGGTGAAGCTTAGCACTGCCTTTCACCCTCAGACAGATGGGCAGGCATAGCGCACCATACAGACATTGGAGGATATGTTGAGGGCGTGTGTGATTGACTTCAGAGGTAACTGGGATGACCATCTGCCTTTGATAGAGTTCTCGTATAATAATAGCTATCACTCCAGCATTGGGATGGCACCGTTTGAGGCACTGTATGGTAGGAGGTGTAGATCTCCAGTTGGGTGGTTCGAGGTTGGAGAGTCATCCATTTTGGGGCCGAAGATCATTCATTAGGCCTTAGAGAAGGTCAGAATGATTAGGGACAGGTTGACTACTGCGTACACTCGGCAGAAGTCATATGTTGATAACAGAAAACGGCCCTTACAGTTTGATGTTGGTGACCAGGTTTACTTGAAAATATCACCTATGAAAGGGGTGATGAGATTTGGTAGGAAAGGGAAGATGAGTCCGAGATATGTTGGGCCATATGAGATCCTACAGCATGTGGGTGAGGTGGCCTATGAGTTGGCATTGCCCGCAGAGTTAGCTTCTGTCCATCCAGTCTTTCATGTATCTATGTTGAAGAAGTGCCTAGGTGATCCAGCATCAATCTTACCTGTTGAAGGTTTGGGGGTTGATAAAGACTTGTCTTATGAGGAGGTACCGGTTGAGATCTTAGACAGACAGGTCAAGCGGCTGAGGAACAAGGAGATTGCCACAGTGAAAGTATTGTGGAGAAATCATCTTGTTAAGGGTGCTACGTGGGAAGCTGAGGCCGACATGAGGGCCCGCTACTCTCACCTGTTCAGCTCTTGAGGTTAGACTTTATACTCTTAAACCTATGCTTCCTTACCTCCCCGTATTTATTTCTATTGATTGACTGTGCATAGTGTTTTTATTATAATCTGACTGGCATTACAACATGAAGTAGTAGTGTCATTCGGGGACGAATGTTCCTAAGGGGGGGATAATGTAACAACCCTAAAAATGAATAGGATCAAGACTTAGGTTTTTCAAGAATGCTTGCGATTAGACCAAGGTCCACACGTATTGATACGTGTAGAACCAGACCTCAGAACCCTTACTACGACCAAGCCAACTAACTTGGGGAGTTAATTGAGCTTGGAAAGGTTGGAACTAACCATGTGAGGCTCGCGAAAACGAAGATTTAATCGAAAGAGTTTTTACCGGACTCAAAAGAAGAAATCTTAAGTTTTGATGGGTCCAAGGGTAAAATGGTCTTTTCCAAACCAAGGGTAATATTGTAATTACCCTGAGGAATTAATTAATTAATAAATTAATTTATTTATTTAAGGCATTTCGGGTGGGGCAACCCGAATTGACCCATTTTCGCAAATGGGGTCACTCGAGTTCGAGCCCCACTAGAAGCAAGATTTAACTTGCTTTTATTTTTAATTTGGTAACTTAATTTTAATAATTAATTAATATTAACTGATTTAGGAAAAAGGAAATCAGATTTCTATTAATTTTAATTATTTATTTAAGTTGACTAAGTCCTACCAACAAGTCCTACTTCTACTAGACCACTATCTCCCATCTCCCACTCTCTTTCACGATTAATCTCTCTCTTTCTCACACTCTCTTTTGGCTGCAAACGTGAGAAAAATCAGAAAGAAAACTAAAGTTCTTCATGCTGGAAGAATTCACACGCAAAACACAAAAGAGAAAGCAATTCGGTAACGTTAAGCAAAACGTACTACGCTAGTCGGGTAAGGTGTGAGTTTGGGTGTGTGGACTGATTTTTGGAGAGGTTATTGGGCAGCATTCTAGAGATTGAACAAGAAAACTAAGGTATGGGTCTTCTTACTCTTGGTCCCTTTCCCAAGAGACCCCTAGGACTCAGAATATTCGGCTCAAAACTAAGGTTGTTTTCCCCGTTGCATGTCCTTGTCATTAGCTCCCAACGAATTTGTAGGTTGGTATGAATGCTGGTAGACTTAGGATTATGTGATGTTTTTGCTGAATGTGAATGTGTTGGATGTACGTTAATTTATGAAAAGACAAACCATGTGTGTGTTCGAAATTAAGAAAAATGTGTGACATGATTTGAGTCTCGGCCTAGAGGCTTGAATTTGTTAATGTTATGTTTGTTGTTTTATGTACACCAATTGAAGTAAATTGTGATATTCATGTGACATGAAGTGTGGCTGAATTGAGGAGTAATCTCTTGACTAAGAATTCGTGAAAAATGTATTAAAGAACGTATCAAATGAACTATCTATTGCTCTATAAATTCACGAATAAATGGAAATAAAAATAAGCAAAGATTTTACCTTAAATTTCCAGCACTATGTTGACATATCTCTGCCAAATTAAGCTGTATAAAATGTTAAGAAAAATAAAGAATAACAGGTGAGGTCATTGAGGGTCGAACCCGTGACCTCACCCCGTTAAAATCCCCCAAAAATGAAAGAAGAAAAAAATACATGGTGAGGGGGATTCGAACCGTGACATGGCTGGGAAAATAAGTGTGAAAAATAAGAAATGAGAGGGGTGGGATTCGAACCCACACCCTCTCGGTTAGAACCCAAAGAAAAGGAAAAAATAAAAATATGAGAGGCGTGGGAATCGAACCCACGACCTCTATGCGGATGGGAGAAGATAAAAATAAAAACAAAATGAGGCTGTGGGGGTTCGACCCCACAACCTCACAGTCAACTCAAACAGTCAACTCTTAAAAAGGAGAATAAAATAAAGAGGTTGTGGGGGTTCGATCCCACAACCTCTCGGCCTTAAGCGAATGGAAGGGAAAGAAAATAAAGAAGAATTTAGGTGTGGCTGAGGGGACTCGACCTCGGGTCCCAAGGTCTCACATAGACCGAAACAAATAAAGGAAAAATGAAAATGGGGTTGTGGGGGCTCGAACCCACAACCCATCGGCCAATGCAAGGAAAAAGTTAAATAGAAAAGTAATCCTTCAATGTTAACATTGTGAATTGACTTAGAGTTAAAATGTTATGAATATTAGAATAAAATCAATTAAAGATATAAATGATATCCAATTGATTCAAGACTTGGGTTTCCTTGCCCAAACTTCCGTATTAATACATAAGCCATACGTGAACAAAATATCCAAGAATAATGCCACCTACTTAGATCAAAATCAAGATCTTGGCATACATACAAGATACATAAGTCTTGTACTACATAATCTTAGGAATGTAAGAATCACTTAACGAACTATGAATGAAGCCTCATGGCTTGTGTGTATAGACTCATATGTCTAACATACATTCAAAAGTAAGTGAACCTAAGATGTATGACATGAAATGATGAACCCTAGAGGGGTTAAGTAAGGATGTGAGACACACCAAACGGCCAAGAGCATTGGCATATGACGAAATGAACATTCACGTAATAAGAGGTGAATAATTAAGAAAAACAAAGGTGCAAATGATGATGAATGTGGTGACAAAATGATATGAGGCTAATGTAAATGAGGAGAGTAATCTCAAATGAGCCTAAGTAAATGTTACTAACATGTATTCACCTATGAGAGTGTAAGATAATGAAGAGACCAGTCTCTATGAACACTCTAATGAGAGTATTGAGCTTAACACACTTAATACGAATGATGAGATGAGAAATTATCTAATGAGCTATGATGTACTCATACTAGAAGTCAACTTCCATGACGTATGAGATGAATGAAATGGAACTTTATACTGAGCACCGATAGACTAGCTATGAGCGGTGATGCCTTCTTTCGGGAAGGGCGGAGGTTCACGTAACTCTCATGAGATGAGACTGTCCGGCTTGCCGGGTATGGGTCTCCTTATATCTCCTAGTCTTCGAACCTATACTGCCAATATAGGGATCTGGCGGGGTCAAATTCCCATGTACGCTAGCATGTTATTGGATCACTTTGGCCGGTGATTCCACCTCTTTTCGGTGTGGGGGAGACACTGGATTTCATGATGCTCACATGATCTATGTCGGTTAAAGTTAAAGTTCCCAATGAATGAATGAGGCCAGCCTCAAATGATGCACATAATGAAATGAATGAATACCAAAGGTGTCAGGATAGGATAATCAAAAGGTGAGTTAGATTCAAGTAATGACATTAGGTCATTCTTGGTCATTGCACCACGAACCTAATGAAAGTCTTAAACTACATCCTAGGTATAACTGGTGGTTACACTGGACTATGAACGAAATGAAATGAAGTACGTATGAATGAATGAAGCAGACTCTGTGTTTGCTAATGAAGACTCCCTAGTTGAGGTCCCATATGTTGAGCCCTCATTTTTGGGATGTCTTAATGTCAAGTCCACGATTCCAAGGTCTCATGGCATATGAATGAATGATATGAACGAAGTTATGTGCTACATGCAAAATGTATTGTATGCTATATGATATGTGCTATGTGTAAATGTTATGTGCTGTGTGAAAAGTATGATGATGTATGTTATTCTCATGGCATAACTTTCCTATTCCAAATCTGGAAAGCTCGCTGACTTTCCTAATCCAGATTTGGAAAGATCATTTACTTTCCTAATTCAAATTAGGAAACTTTCCAAATCTCAATTTGGCAAGTCCACTGACTTGACTTCCAAAAATCATGTTGTTAGGAAAGAGCTATTCTTTCTCATGCATGTCCTTGGTGTGTGCTTGCATATACCCATACTTAGTACAAGTGTGTACTAACCCTATACAAACTCTACTATTTTAGGTGCAGGCACAGGTGGACGATAGAGCTACAGGATCATCGCTGCAGTTATCCGGACGTCCAGCATTCATCCGGGTTTGGTAGGTCCTCATGCTTTCGAGGATGCTACTGTTTATGTTCTAGCTTAGTTTAGGAGTTGAGCTAGTGGAGCATGTTCCACTAGCGTTTCTTTCTTATTTTATTTAGACTATGTATTGGTGCCATTTTGGTAATTATACACTTATGTTTATTGAACTATTTCTTTCATTTGATTATCTCTTAATGATTAGATGGTTGATGTTGAACAAATTACGAATGTATTAGAAATGTTTAGTAAGCAATGTTTAGAAGCAAAAAGTTTCAATTTTTCCGCTAAAAATTAACTTATGTAAAGTAAGAATGACGTAAGTAGGCTTGTATGCGACCTCTGAGAGGTCAACGACGCCGGTCTCGTCTGGGGTCTAGATTCTATTCGTGACAGCTTGAGCGACTACCGCTTGAGCTTGGGTAGTCATAGCTTGAGCCAAAGTCACAAATGTTGACCTTATTTCTCCATCCATCATAGGTGGAGGAATGACTGGAGCTTGGTCTTGTGGAGGGACTTGGTTCTCTAGGGGAGGAACTCCCTTATTAGCCAAATTTTCTTCCATTTTCTTTGCAGTCGTCCTTCTAGTATTCATCTCCTATATCCACAAGAAAAGGATTAGAAGAAAAAGGGACACATAGAGTTACCACTCATAAGGCACGACTTTCAAGATTACCAATAAGTGAGAATTCCTATGTATCACATAGACTCTCATTTATAAGTGTGGCGCGCTTCACACCAATGAACAAGATTCTACGTAGACGTGGTTTAGTGAGACATCAATCCTAAGATTATTTCAACCTCATGCTCTGATACCAAGTTTTTCATGACCACGGAGCATCCCCTAGATGTAACCGGCATCATCGTCCTCAAAGAGGACTAAGACTAGCCTCTTAGCATTCGTCATAACATTTCATAGGTAAAAATGTGGGGAAAAAAACTTTTATATATTGAGGTTTACATAGACCTCTCACATAATACTTAAGGGAGTTTACTTAGACTCCTCGCATAGGAAGCTTACATAGGCTTCTCGTTTAGACAATATACATAACATATAAGCGTTTAGTCTATAATACCATCTCACATTAAACCATCTAAAATGAGTAGAATATTCGAGCATATCCCTTAATACAAATTCATAATTGCCTCATAGGGCTTACAACAATATCCTCAACAATAAGAGAGAAAAGAATGTCTTTAGACTATAGGAAATCCAACTAAGCTAGATAGAAGGCATCATCCTCAAACGTTGAGGACTCACCAATCAACTTGGGAAAGATGTCCAAGTCTTCTTTCAATTTAGCCTTGATACCTCAATGCCCCGAACCTACATTGTTTGAGAAAAGGGAAAATATATGGGTTAGTACATCCACTTGTACTAAGTATGGAAACATATGCACATATAACATTGAAATCATTCTTAAAGGAACATTTAGTTCAACATCATGCTAAATCAATTTTAAAAGCTTTCATGCACAATTAGGAACACATATAAGCCATTAGGTACAACACCACCCAATACAAGTCTATATCCAACATAAGACCAATATCATGATAAAGTCAAGTTAACATGAATACTTTCAACATAAGGTCATATCATATGAATAGTAGCATATCAAGATCATATAGCCAAAGCAAATCCAACATCATAACAAAGCATGTAAAAGAGTTCATGTCATCACATCATACAAGACACTTACTCACAACCGCTTCCCAAACCTACAAGTGCAATGTCTATATGAAGTCTCATAACCCCACATAGTCAAGCAAACAAGGAAAGAGATCATAAATAATGCCTAACTTCATATAACATAGCATAATGAATAGTCATCATCATATATAGCAATATAGACCAATAACATGTTCATAAGTGAAGCTAACATCATATAGGATCATCAACATGTAAAGTCAACATATGCATATCATTAAAGTCATAAGAACATAAGAACATCCTCCTAGGACTTCCATCAAGGCCAACTAGTGCAATGCATAAGTAGAGTCTCATACCCCTACCTACACTAAGAAGAACCCCTTAAGTCATCCTAGTTAGAGTTCTCTTTCATTACATTCATTTTACTTTCGGGAACAATTGCCTTAAACGACATAGACCATGTGAGCTAAACATGGAATCCGATGTCATAACACCCTACACTAAAAGAAGTTGGTCTACTTTCCAAGGTAGGACCAAAACATTACATAGCATTCTTGGTGGATCCACTAGCTAGTTTTCCTATGGGGGCAACATTGTAACACCTCTAAAACGACTTAGGTGAAGCTAGAGCCTAACACTTTTTTCATGAGGTTTTAGTGTCCTAAAATGGTTTATAATGATGTTAGAAGGCATTGTCTGACGTTCAAAAGTTTTTCCTTGAAATGTGCTTGGGTGTCTAGTGTGTCTTGCCATGTTTCAAGTGTTGTTTTGAGTTCAAATTGATGTGAAAGGTTCCTAACATGTATACAAAAGTATTTGAGGTTGAAAAGTCCGGGTAAAACTCCCCGAGGACCGACCAAAAGGTCGTTGAGGAGGACCCAAGCCTTGGGCTAACAAGCTGCCCAAGGCAGCCACGTTTTGTTCATGGATCAAATAGGTCCGCGTCGCGGATTAGGGTGTCCTTGGTACAAAAGTTTGGTCCGCATCACGGACACAACGGGGACTGTACTTTTCTACGAATTAATTCCAAAAATCATGCAGGAACAGCTCCGCGTCACGAACTTGTTTCCCGACGATAATTCCAGAAATTTAAGTTGAGTTTGACTTGGTTAAAGGGTCCTATAAGTTCAAGGGGTCTTTTGGGTATTTTAGGGATTAGTTATTGGCAGTTATTAGATCTTTTTAAACCCCAATTCACCCTTCAAATCAAAACCCTCAAGTTCAAAACAAAACATCTATATCTTTTCTCTCCAAAAACCTCCATTGATGAAGATTTGAAGCTCCAAGGAAGAAGAATGATTTTCTAAGATTTTCTCCATCAATTTAGTGGGATTTTCATCACAATTAAGGTATGGTGTTTCATCATTGGATTCTCTTCCATTTCAGGAGTCAATTTCAATGATTTAAAAAATGATCAAAAAATGAGTTCTCTTATTTTGTGCTCTAGCCATGGGTTCTTGCATAAAATGTTTCAAATCAATGAGATATGATTGAATTGATGTTAATTTGATGATTGGATAAAAAAAACTCATGAAACCATGCAAATAATGATTTTCTTATTTTGATTATATTGTGGGTGATTTGATCATGTCTCAATTGTAGTGATTTCTTATGTAGATTGTATTCGGCTATTGAATTATGAAACAATTATGTTAGAATCATATGTAGGTTGTCCTTAATTGATGAATTTGTATTTTATTACTTTGAATTCATTGTATATTGAGATTATTGGATTGAATTGGTGATCATGGCCATAAGTAAGGGCTTTTGGGTATTGTGTTGGGTGATTTTGCTACGGATTGAAGTTGTGAGATTGGATTGGTGGTATGCTCCCTAACTCTCTCTATATTGTGTAGCATAGGCCCTAAACTATGATGATAATTGGTATGGTCCACTTATTGTGGCGGTGCTTATGTGTTATACTTGTGAACAATGTGGCCTCGTTAGCATTACTTTATGAATTGTAAAACAATGTGGCCTCGTCGGTGTTACTTTATGTATTATGATATTATCATGTTATAACTTGATTAGGTGAGTAATATGAATGTCTTTATGACTTATGTGTTATGTGAAATCAAAGCATGAGTTCTTCTAATTGATGATATGTGTCTCTAGTAGGCTATGGTGGAGTCCTTATGTGAGTGATTTGATATTGAAGTATGATGCTTCTTGATGACTTATATGAGACTTGTGATGGTTTATATTGATGATTCTATATAAGTGTGTAGGATAACTTGCAATTGTATCTAGTTGTTCCTACGTGCTTCTTGAATGAGATGTTATATGTGATAATGTAAAGTGAGTGTGTCTTGTCTAGGTAGACCTATGTCCCTTGCTTGATACATGAATGAATATGAATCCTTGACTTAGTAGGTTAGAACACCCTTTGTCAGGAATGTATATGTATGAAATGAATATGATCTTGGATAGAGCAAAGAAGGTCATTTATGTGGAACCTTTTAGAAAGAAGGTTATGATATCCTTTAAGTTAAAAATCGTAATGGTATCCTTCTTGTGTGAATGATGGACTTAGGGTTGATTGGTTGGAATGGCATGAAATCATCCTTAGGAAAGTCATTGAGCTATCATTTTAACCATTGTAAGGCAACCCTAAGGGACCACTTTGGTAAGGTGTAAAGTGATTGGTTATGAACTAGATAAGGAACCTCTTCATATACTCCTTCATTGAAATACTCTATGAGAACAAAGGCTAGCACCGAGTGAGTATGGTTTGGGGAGTATCTGTAGTTAAAGGTGAAGCTAGAGTACAAAGAAGCCCTTCATATTCCTTAACCATGTGCCTATATGGGTTGTGTCCTAGTTCTACCATTGGTAAGTAGAACACCCTCCATCGCAGTAGGTTCATGACTCCAAATTCCATGATTAGCTAACATGGTCTATGTCGATTATTGCCTATTCTCATCATGTGGGATACATGCTAGTGTTGGAGAAGTATTATGAAGTTTAGGTAGTGGAATGGGACGCTGTCTAGACATTGCACGATTAGAACTTGAAGATGTTAGTGTGTGAGTCCCTAGGTCTTCTCCAAGACCATTATGTTAATGTCCTTATGTGTTGAATGTCTCTTAAACGGTATAATGAACATAATGACTAAAGTAAAGGTATGATAAAAAAAGGCAAGTATCTAGAGTAGCTTTGAGAATTGCTTAGGTAGGCTTGAAGAGGGGGTATGGGCGTTCTCTTCATGTCTTACTTAGGTGAGTCTTAGAGTAATTATAGATAGGGAGTTAAATGTATGAAATGTGAATAATCTTATATTAGGTAGTCTAAAGGATCTCTTTGGTGTGTGTGAAGGGGTTGTATGGGCGGTCGCTTCATAACTCACTCAAGTGAGCCTTAGAATCACCTTTGGTAGGAGGGTCTCATGTTTATGTGAATTGAAGTGATATTGATGTTATATTGTGGAATGTGACTATATGTGCTTATGTTGACTTAATGTGATCTCTTATACTTGTTTTATGAAGTTTTACTCAAAAAGAGCATGATTTATGCAAATGTCCATTTAGCATGTTTTAATTGCATGTCACCATACTTAGTGCTAATGAATGTATTAATTCCATATATTTTGTCTATCTCTAAAGGTGTATGTGGCATTTGAGAGGAGTCTTGAAGTGGAAGCTTGGAGTAGTGTTCATTCAAGCAAGTGTTGGTATGTCCTCACTAGATTTGAGGACAACATGATGTTTAGTTTTCCTTAGTAAAAGTATTGTAATAGACCTAGAGATTTCTATATTTTGATGTATGGGTCATGTCCCAGATATTCGTATGTCTAAGATAATGACTTTGAGACTTAGTATTTCATTATGTTTTTCTATAAAAGAGATATTTTGAAGTATTACTATTTCGTATGAAAAGTTTTAATTCCGCACTAATTTTCATACATGTATGCAATGAATGATGTCAAAAGGGCTTGTACAAGACCTCCGAGAGATCAAGTATGCCATGCCACGATTCGAGATTACCATATCTTCTAGGATGTACTCTCGGATCGTGACAAACATAGTTCAAGAACTAGGAGACATGTGTTGGACTCTCTTTATGCACAATAGCATTAGAGTCACTATCTCATGAGAACCCTTGGTGAATCGCCCTTCTATGGGGAGTCAACACCATCATTGTCAAGTTCACTCAGTGCTAAGCTCAAGTCCCTTTTTGAAATGTCTTTAAGTCATTCTCAATCATCATAACTTAATGTAGGCCATATGAGACTAACCCCTTGTATATTCATAGTCATTAGCTCATTAGGTATTGCATGAGAATGTCCTTTCATTACAACCCTTCATTTGTGAGATTAACACACCATCATCATCATATCATAATAAGGCACATAAGTGATTCACAATCAACCTTATATCATCATACCTTAATCATAATCTCACATTCACATAGTCAAGACATTTCAATTACATTCATCATTACATCACCTATCTAATCTAATCACATGTAATACCTCAAGTGAACACATAATCCAGTATAAACCATCACAATTGAAGTAAGGTTTCAAGATCAGAAAGTCTTATTAAGTCACCTTCAAAAGCCTTCTTCAAGATCTTACCACCAATTCATCATAATTATCCAATAACTCACTCATCATCATCATAATATAGTGAATTGAACAATAACATAATCAATTCTAACAATCCTAATCATCTTCAAGTCCAATTCATGACTAGGGTTAGGGTAAAGGGTCAACTTCACAAATTTCATCATAAACTAAGACAATGATCAAGAACAACTACAATTATACTATAAACAACCATATTCTATTATTAATATTTAATTAAACCAATAACCATTCAATTTGAAAGATCAATTTTCTGAATAAGAAGGAAACTCATGTTTTTGACATCTTTTGAAATAAATTTGGAGGAGCCTCTTGGGGAAAGAGATACCAAGAGTGAAGAGTTCTCCTACCTTAACAATCCTTGAATATTGATGGAGAGAAAGTTGAATTCGTGCAGCCCTAATGACCTTGAAGATTGTCTTCAATGATGTTCTTTTGGGAAAAAGAGAGAAAGCAGAGCGAAGGTGGAGTGTTGAGTTTGGGAATTGTGGGGTGTTGGGTTAGTTTAATCAGGTTTATGTCTTATATAGCCCTTTAAATAACTTAATTAGACACCCCTTAACCCTTAATTAATTAACTAACCAACTAACTAATCAATTCCATCAAATTAAAATTAGGCAGTCCAAAACAGATCCAACCTATGAGACCCCGACCTACGGTCCGTAGGTCCATCAACGCCACTGAACTGGCAAGGCGTCAATTGGTTTAGAGACTGGAATTTTGGGGCCTTTTGGAAAATTATATGTGTTAGCCAACGACCACCATCGACAGAGCGTCAATCAATCGACGGCTCGTCGTTTGCCTACTGTCAATTTGACAGTTTTGGGTCAAATAGAAGGGTCCTCTCCAAGGACCCTTAGGGTGGTCCTTGGGGAGTCGTACCCGGACGTTTCGACCCTAAACACACTCTAATATCATTTTAACACCTTTCTACCAATCTTTCATTAATTTCTGACTCTTAAAACCCCATGGAACATGCCAAGGCACACTAGTGTACATTTCACAATTCACCGGACGTCATGGACGTTTCTTGGCATTTTTGACTCTAACACTTCCTAAATGTTTAAAATACATTATATTAGTCCTATAAACAGTGTTCTAAGCCTTATTTATTCATGTGAGGCTCTATATTAGGTCTTGGACTTCCGGAGTGTTACATAAATTATTTGAGAGTAAATAATTGTTATCGTAATAAATTGGAGTTTATATCTGAAAAGGTCACACAACTATAATAATTTATAGATAAAATTTATTGAATTTTTTTTGTATCAATAAATTAAAAGAAACTCTTTATCATAAAACAAAATAAAAATAAAAAATATATATAACAAAATAAATTAAACTATTTTATACTCGAGATGTTTTATAGATATATATATATATATACATGCTCTTGTTTTAGACTAGTTGTGTAATGTTTAATGAGCTTTCCTTAAGAGGAAATATTTGATTTATGAATTTTCTTATTTCATACATCAACATTAGCATATTAGTCGGATTATAATATTTTATATTAATAATAAATAGATTAAATAACTCATATTTTAGAAATAAAAAATTATATCTAAATAATAAAACTTGTAAGCTAATTTATTTAAATAAATTTATTAATATAAATATAAAATATAAAATCAAGAAAATAAACAAGATGATTCAAAGGATTTGAGGGAATATTTTTGTCTTTACCTAGATTAGTTTCATGGTATTAGAACTAATACCACCAAATGGAAGGTATTAGTTATACAACCTCTAATACCATGTAGGGTGTATAACTAATCCATGGATTGATTAAACATAGACCCAAAATTCCTACCAAACATAGTATTAAATAATACCACACATAATACTTGGACTATTTCTCCTAATACTCCGTAACAAACGACATGTAAGTCTTTAAAGAAAGACTTACTCTGATTTGGTCGAGATAAAAAAAAAGGTTCAATGTATAAAGTTCCTGAATTGTGCAATCCAATACAGCATTTACAGATCACAAGAAAGGGCATAAACAAGTAACTGCAGAGCAGCTTGAAAGACCAGTCTACTGAACAGTTGAAGTGGCCTTTCTGTGCATCAAAGAGGGAGGTAATACTCTGCTTCCTTTGTTTTCATGGAGACCTAACTCATCATGGTTGCCCCTGCTTGAACTTGCACATGCAGATTGGTATAATCTTTCATGAGATTGACGACCATTATTACCATTTCCAGAAGAGTACTCGAAATTCACGTCTCTAATTTCTCTTGAACTTGATGGTCCACTATCAGTCATCAGCAATAGTTGGAGGATTCACAGATCTACAAAATAAGTTAGTCTTGTGGGTGAGAAACCTTTCGGGTTGGACGGCTATCTAACATTGTTCCATGGTCTAAGTTATAGACAAACTCAAAATAAGTTTGTGGCAGGAAGAGAAAAAAGATCAATTGTTTACTTGTTGCCTGTGACGGAAGGATCTGAGAAGTAGCAAAATCTCTGAGAGGAGACTCATCTGTGTAGTTGTATATTTCATGCAAGTGTAAATCATCTTAAGAGATATCAATTGCATCCATTGGAGAGATTGTAGAACCAACATGTATTGAAGCAACACTATCACAACGTCATAAAAAGATGATAAAATACTTCACAAAGTAAAAAAGTAGCATCAAACATACTGAAAAGAGGAAAAAATCAGAGAACAAGCAAAAGAAGGAGAACCTCACAACGCAAATTTTTTCAACTATTATATAGTAGAAGTAGAACATCAATAAATAAAAATAATCCGAAAGAGTGAAGAACAAAGACCCAAAAAAAAATATAGGTTAGATGCTGAAAGATTGAAGAAGAAAGCTAAAGAACTATTTGAGTGATAATTGTTTTACGCAATGAAGGAGAGAAAGAAATTACAGTGAGTTATTAAAAAAATGCAGTTTACATTAGCCATCAACCACGCATGGAGAGAGTAAACATAATAAATACAGCAGTCCTTAAGCCTTAACTTCTGCGCAGCATCACATTTATGATAGCAATATATTTGACAGTATGGCTCACTTAAAAGTGCAGCGATGTTTAGCTCAACACATAGCAACCATTGGATCAAATTTGGCCAAAAGTATAGCAAATAGCTTGGTCAAAAATTCAGCAGTAGTAAAAGAAAAAAATACAGCAACCCGCAGCTCAGAATACATCACAAAAAGGAGCAGCAAAAGGCCAAAATACCTCAGTGATTCAACCTCAAAATGAGGTGTCAAACAGTAGCTGCCAAATAAAAGTTGTTCTATCAATAAACAAGCCAAACAGCAGTTACTCTAGCAAAGCAAATACAAGTGAGTACGGTAATGTGAGAAATTAAATAACAAACAAAGAGAGAAGATAAGCAAGAAAAATTCACTGAAAGTACAGTTAACAAAGTTAAGAGCATTAATTGGTATAACATTATGACTGGAAATTTTGTTTACCTCATCATCATTCATTTCACCTGTATCATCTCAAATAAAAAGGTTTGAAGCCTTAAGAGGTAGGTCATCTCTGTCATTTCCTTCAGCTAGAACTATATAAACAATTATCCTTGATAGAAAAAGTTATTCCTGCAATATTAGCATTTAGGTTATTCAAAATTATACATTTAAAATTTAACTAATTGGTCAGGCACAATCTGAATTGAAAGGTGAAATTTAAAACTTCAAATCTTGAACTGATATGATTGTGATCTAACTCTCAATTAGCTTCAAAAACAGATGAAGTAAAAGAATCTGGAATTTCACAATATGCAGCATGAGGGTGCTTACTTGTTACATTTATTTCATTTAAAAGTATCATGAAAATGCTTTTCGAATGATTTTGTCATAAACTACATTATATGTAGAATGATCATTTGTCCTTTGCAGTAGGCGGACAAAAAAAATTTACGTTCTCTGAATATTTTGCTCGAGATAAAGAAACATAAAGTTGTCCATGTGAAAAAACTGGTTCGCGCAAATATATTCCAACAAAATCTAATGTTTGACCTTGAGATTTGTTCAGAGTCATAGCAAAACATAACCTTATCGAAAATTGTGTTCTTTTGGAGGGAACAACAAAATCAGCTTATTACACTACATTTGAAGGAGCCAAACTTACTGTATCAGTCAGAACATAGTTTAGTTTGGTTAATAAGTCTCCGCGTCCAAGCTCCTTAGGAAAACCAGAAGCAATATATATGGATTCGTGCAGTTATCAGGACATCTTAGAGAAAGATTGAGATAGCCATATATTTTGAGGTTGTGAATATTCCATAAAAGATAAACAACTAGCAAATTCGGCACCATAATGCGGCAGCCTCTTATCAAATAGACCTGATGGCATCAACTTTAAGATTTGAGGCTATCAAATAGACCTGATGGCATCAACTGCAGAATATGTAACCCTGCTTGTTGAGAAGTTTCTTTTCAACCACAAATTATTCACCCCGGACGTATATTAAGGTGTAAAGTCGTATCTAATTTGAATTCTGGATCCAAACTTGTGATATATTAGGTTAACCACATGTTCTTTAATGGTGCCGTTAAAGCAAACTAAGAGCAAGGAAGGGACTATGGCCACAACTTTTGTCCTTTGATGCCTTGAGGCGATATATTTTTTTTTTGAATTGAGATATTTTTTGAGTTGATGTTTAAGCTACTTCTCTCTCATTTTTAAGCTAATAGGCATGAAGCAAATTAGGATTTTCAGTTTTGCATTTATTTGGTGTTACCATTAGTCTATATAAGTAAAAGTATAATAAGATTTTTTTTTAAAAAAACAAATTAAATAGTGGAATTGAGTTGACCATATAGATCTTGAAAAAATAAACAAATTGATAAAAAAAATCGCATCAATTGGATAATCGAGCCTAAAGTTACGATCATTTGAAGTTTCACCAAATTAATGATTGAAACTCAAAAAAAGTAGTTGTAAATTTGTGAAACTTCAAATGGTCATAACTTTGGCCTCGGATGTCCGTTTCAGGCGATTTTTTTTTTCAATTTGGTTATTTTTCCGAGATCTATGCAAGCGGTTTGACCGAGCCAATTTTTCGAAAAACGTCTTTTAACCCATTCAATTTTGAATTTTGCCCAATTTTGAAGAAAAATGTATTTCGTTATTATTAAGAATCTAAAAAATAAAATAGATTTTTAAGTTCAAAATACCTTGGTAATGATTATGTTAATGTCAATTTTATTGCTATATAATCAATTTTATGATAAAAAGTTTTTATCTCATTCAATTTTTAGTTTCCCCAATTTTGCATAAGGATTTTTGTTCCCTAATGGGTATGTGAAAGATATTTGCTCAAACAAAATGAGTAGGAGTTGGAAATACCATTTTAGTGCATAAGTGAATGTCCATTTTGATACTATTTTAGTCCATCAGAACTCCGAAGTTAAGCGTGCTTGGGCGAGAGTAGTACTAGGATGGGTGACCCCCTGGGAAGTCCTCGTGTTGCATCCCTCTTTTTTGTCGAAATTCGGTCGCGTGATTGAAAAAAATATACTTATTTATTTATTTTTGCAGAAAATACGTTCGGATTGAGACGTCATTAGGATATGGGACGGGGGCGTTGAGGACGGGCGTGACGTGCGGCGTCATGCGTCTGTGCGTGGAGGGTTTTAAAGTGGTGGACGGGCTAGGGCGTTGGGAGGAAGGATGTGCTTAATAGAATTTAGAGTGCAATGAATGATGGATGCGATCATACCAGCACTAACGCACCGGATCCCATCAGAACTCCGAAGTTAAGCGTGCTTGGGCGAGAGTAGTACTAGGATGGGTGACCCCCTGGGAAGTCCTCGTGTTGCATCCCTCTTTTTTGTCGAAATTCGGTCGCGTGATTGAAAAAAATATACTTATTTATTTATTTTTGCAGAAAATACGTTCGGATTGAGACGTCATTAGGATATGGGACGGGGGCGTTGAGGACGGCGTGACGTGCGGCGTCATGCGTCTGTGCGTGGAGGGTTTTAAAGTGGTGGACGGGCTAGGGCGTCGGGAGGAGGATGTGCTTAATAGAATTTAGAGTGCAATGAATGATGGATGCGATCATACCAGCACTAACGCACCGGATCCCATCAGAACTCCGAAGTTAAGCGTGCTTGGGCGAGAGTAGTACTAGGATGGGTGACCCCCTGGGAAGTCCTCGTGTTGCATCCCTCTTTTTGTCGAAATTCGGTCGCGTGATTGAAAAAAATATACTTATTTATTTATTTTTGCAGAAAATACGTTCGGATTGAGACGTCATTAGGATATGGGACGGGGGCGTTGAGGATGGGCGTGACGTGCGGCGTCATGCGTCGGTGCGTGGAGGGTTTTAAAGTGGTGGACGGGCTAGGGCGTCGGGAGGAGGATGTGCTTAATAGAATTTAGAGTGCAATGAATGATGGATGCGATCATACCAGCACTAACGCACCGGATCCATCAGAACTCCGAAGTTAAGCGTGCTTGGGCGAGAGTAGTACTAGGATGGGTGACCCCCTGGGAAGTCCTCGTGTTGCATCCTCTTTTTTGTCGAAATTCGGTCGCGTGATTGAAAAAAATATACTTATTTATTTATTTTTGCAGAAAATACGTTCGGATTGAGACGTCATTAGGATATGGGACGGGGGCGTTGAGGACGGGCGTGACGTGCGGCGTCATGCGTCTGTGCGTGGAGGGTTTTAAAGTGGTGGACGGGCTAGGGCGTTGGGAGGAAGGATGTGCTTAATAGAATTTAGAGTGCAATGAATGATGGATGCGATCATACCAGCACTAACGCACCGGATCCCATCAGAACTCCGAAGTTAAGCGTGCTTGGGCGAGAGTAGTACTAGGATGGGTGACCCCCTGGGAAGTCCTCGTGTTGCATCCCTCTTTTTTGTCGAAATTCGGTCGCGTGATTGAAAAAAATATACTTATTTATTTATTTTTTGCAGAAAATACGTTCGGATTGAGACGTCATTAGGATATGGGACGGGGGCGTTGAGGACGGGCGTGACGTGCGGCGTCATGCGTCTGTGCGTGGAGGGTTTTAAAGTGGTGGACGGGCTAGGGCGTTGGGAGGAAGGATGTGCTTAATAGAATTTAGAGTGCAATGAATGATGGATGCGATCATACCAGCACTAACGCACCGGATCCATCAGAACTCCGAAGTTAAGCGTGCTTGGGCGAGAGTAGTACTAGGATGGGTGACCCCCTGGGAAGTCCTCGTGTTGCATCCCTCTTTTTTGTCGAAATTCGGTCGCGTGATTGAAAAAATATACTTATTTATTTATTTTTGCAGAAAATACGTTCGATTGAGACGTCATTAGGATATGGGACGGGGGCGTTGAGGACGGGCGTGACGTGCGGGTCATGCGTCGGTGCGTGGAGGGTTTTAAAGTGGTGGACGGGCTAGGGCGTTGGGAGGAAGGATGTGCTTAATAGAATTTAGAGTGCAATGAATGATGGATGCGATCATACCAGCACTAACGCACCGGATCCCATCAGAACTCCGAAGTTAAGCGTGCTTGGGCGAGAGTAGTACTAGGATGGGTGACCCCCTGGGAAGTCCTCGTGTTGCATCCCTCTTTTTTGTCGAAATTCGGTCGCGTGATTGAAAAAAGATACTTATTTATTTATTTTTGCAGAAAATACGTTCGGATTGAGACGTCATTAGGATATGGGACGGGGGCGTTGAGGACGGGCGTGACGTGCGGCGTCATGCGTCGTGCGTGGAGGGTTTTAAAGTGGTGGACGGCTAGGGCGTTGGGAGGAAGGATGTGCTTAATAGAATTTAGAGTGCAATGAATGAATGGATGCGATCATACCAGCACTAACGCACCGGATCCCATCAGAACTCCGAAGTTAAGCGTGCTTGGGCGAGAGTAGTACTAGGATGGGTGACCCCCTGGGAAGTCCTCGTGTTGCATCCCTCTTTTTTTGTCGAAATTCGGTCGCGTGATTGAAAAAAATATACTTATTTATTTATTTTTGCAGAAAATACGTTCGATTGAGACGTCATTAGGATATGGGACGGGGGCGTTGAGGACGGGCGTGACGGCGGCGTCATGCGTCTGTGCGTGGAGGGTTTTAAAGTGGTGGACGGGCTAGGGCGTTGGGAGGAAGGATGTGCTTAATAGAATTTAGAGTGCAATGAATGATGGATGCGATCATACCAGCACTAACGCACCTTTAGTCCATCAGAACTCCGAAGTTAAGCGTGCTTGGGCGAGAGTAGTACTAGGATGGGTGACCCCCTGGGAAGTCCTCGTGTTGCATCCCTCTTTTTTGTCGAAATTCGGTCGCGTGATTGAAAAAAATATACTTATTTATTTATTTTTGCAGAAAATACGTTCGGATTGAGACGTCATTAGGATATGGGACGGGGGCGTTGAGGACGGGCGTGACGTGCGGCGTCATGCGTCTGTGCGTGGAGGGTTTTAAAGTGGTGGACGGGCTAGGGGGGTGGGGGGGAGGGTGGTGCTTAATAGAATTTAGAGTGCAATGAATGATGGATGGATCATACAGCACTAACGCACCTTTAGTCCCATCAG